>SNQJ01S0000704.1:160569-232612 GCA_010110895.2 Picea sitchensis
TTTAGGTCATATGAGCGAGAAAGGGCTTAAGGTACTGGTTGATCGTAAGTCACTTCCAAGTTTGAAGTTTCTGAATTTGAATTTCTGCAAGTATTGTGCTTTTGGAAAACAATGTAGACATAAGTTTAAAATAGGAAGGAATATAAGTAAAGTTTTCCTTGATTACATTCATTCATATGTTTGGGGACCATCCCCTACAATTTCTTTTGGAGGATTGTCATATTATGTGACATTTATTATTTCTCATATATTGTGCATGGTGTATTGTGGTGTATTGGTGTAACTCTTCTACTATTGTTCATTGCTCATTGAATATAATTGAATATATAATCTGGCTGAAGTATAACTTGAAAAAGTTTTTAAATTGTACTTGATACTGATTCACCCCCTCTCAGTATCATCAATATTACCCTCCAAAAATGGAGGACGAGTTATTCTTTGAGACTGGACATAATGATCTTTTCCTATTTCCCCTAGATCTTGCATAACTCGGTTACACACTCTAGAAAGAGACAAATTGTAACCTTCAAATATAATCAGATTTCTATGTCTCCAAACTTCCCAATAGATAAAACAAGGTATTTCCTTCCAATTTCCCATCTCCTTAATCCAACACTTGAAACAATCACAAAGTTGACCAAAACCCCACTCTTTTTTTAACTGATAAACATTTGAAATATACTTCCAAACTTCTTTGGAAAAAGAACAATGAACCATCAGATGATTTATCATTTCCTCCTCCTCTCCACACAACACACATCTACTTGGACCAATAAAACCTCTTTTTGCCAAATTGTCCCAAGTTAGAACTTTATTTCAATCAACAACTAAAAAAATAATTTTATTTGCAAGAGAATCCGCCACTTCCATACATCAATCAGCGAATCCTCTGAAACATCATTCAAATCATTTATAAATTGTACCTCATAAGCTTGTTTTGCAGAGAATTTCCCTCCTTTACCATCCCAAGACCAAGGAATTGAATCATTTTCATCAGATAGCACAAAACCATAATTCTTAAGTCCCCTCACATAATTCTCCCATTCATCTTTTTCTCTCCAGAAAGATCAAGCATCTCCACGTTTTTCCAATTAAAAACATTCAAATTTCCTGTAACCATAGAAGCAACTGGTGCCAGAATCTTCAAACCTTTTGAGTGGAGCGTAGACACTAAATTATCAGACAGTTTAAAGTAAGATTGAGACCCTACCAAAGGATCCAATTCGATATGGATATCCCAACCATTTACAGGATTCCAAACAATCCAATCTATGATGATATGCAAAGAGGAAGTAAGGGCCATCCAACAATTTGAAATTCCTTTTAAGTTGTTTCTCCCTTCTCTAAACCATTCCACTACATATTTATTTTTCAAGTATTTTTTAAGTATCACTTCATGCCAAAGACCTCGAATCATTAGACTCCTCTACAAACTCTTTGCTGCCAGTGCTCTGCCAAAACAAAATCATTAGATTTTTTTCCCACTTTTTTAAGCAGTAGCAATTAGGTTTAAGAAAGAACCCCAAATATTTAAATCCCTCTTCTAAAGGTAGAATTTCTTTTAAATGAAGTAACTCCTCCCCAGACCAACCTGCTTCCAAAAATTGAGACTTTTGAGAACTAAAAGACATTCCAATAGCATTGCAAAACAAGTCAAGAGCATCCTTAAAAACTTGTCATTCTGATAAAGAGTCTTTACCAAATAAAATAACATCATCCACAAAAAGAAAGTGAGTAAGCCTAACCCCATTTGCTACCAAAACTCCTTAAGTCTTCCATCTTCAACTAGCTTAAGAAGAATTCTACTTAGTCTTTCTACAATAAGTAAAAACAACAAAGGAGAAAGAGGACATCCCTGCCTCAATCCTCTTGAATCTTTGAAAAAACCGAAAGGACTACCATTTATTAGAACAAAGAAATTTGTTGAGCTATTACACCCCATTATCCAATCAGTAGAGTAGCTTCTAGGCTAAATACAACATGAAGAAAAACTAATCTGAGAAAGCTCCAACCAACTCTATCATAAGCTTTCATCATATCTAATTTCAATACCAATGTAATCTGCCTATTCTCGAAGAACCCAAACTACTCCTTTAAAATACCTTTAGAAAAATAAAATTTGATTCTAAAAGCAATAATTTTAAAAATTATCTTATAAGTCAAATTACAAAAGGAAAAAAGTAAAAAACTATAAAAGTTGCATTGAGAGCCCATTAACCTTCCCCTTCTAGATTCTTTACCACTTCCAACAATTCAGAGCACCCAAGATTTTTATAAACAACACTTAGGATAAGAAGTATTTCCTCGCATTATAAGTTATGTTTCTCCATATTTATAAGCTTTTTATATTTTTAATTTTTTGTATTTCCCATTTAGCTGAATGCTCCAATGAAAAAGAAGACTAATGAACAAAAACATATAAAAGAATCAACCTTTGTATAGTATGATTTTTAATATTGTGAGAATTTTTTGGTTTTTCGTTCCATCTATACAATTATTTTGATTTTCTATAAAATCCTATCCATTCTTTGATTTTTTATAAAAACTTCTTTTACTTTTTAGTTAAGAAAAAGAGTTTTATCTAATTAAAAGATAATGTGGCAACCTTTGTATAAAATCCTATCAATTCTTTTGATTTTTTATAAAAATTTCTTTTACTTTTTAGTTAAGAAAAAGAGTTTTATCTAATTAAAAGATAATGTGGCAACCTTTGTATAGTATGATTTTTAATATTGTGAAATTTTTTTGTTTTTTCGTTCCATCTACACAATTATTTTGATTTTCTATAAAATCCTATCAATTCTTTTGATTTTCTATAAAAACTTCTTTTACTTTTTAGTTAATAAAAAGAGTTTTATCTAATTAAAGATAATGTGTTAATATATAGTAAAACAATATTACATGTTCAATTTTTCAATAGTTCCATTAACAACTAAATAATGTATAATTATTAAATAACAAATTTTAAATTAGCATTTTACTTTTTAGATAATAAAAAGAGTTTTATCTAATTAAAGATAATGTGTTAATATATAGTAAAACAATATTACATGTTCAATTTTTCAATAGTTCCATTAACAACTAAATAATGTATAATTATTAAATAACAAATTTTTTAATTAGCATTGTTTTGAAAACAATTGTTAAATAAAATTGAATTAAAATATAATTCCAAGGATTAGTTTAATTGATCGTGATGCTAAAGGTCATGGGTTGGAGTTTTAAGTTTTTTAACATACAACTTACCCCATATATATCATGGGAAATATTCCATATTCTATAATAATAAAAAAATTGTACAGAATTGAAAAAAAACATACAATTATAATTTATAATTAAAAAAACTTTATAACAACAATTACAATTAAAATTTTGCATAAAACGTCAATAAAACCTCAATTGAAGGACATGAAAAAATCTGACCATTTTAATTTGACAGGTAAAGTCAACTTGAAATTCCTCGTTGTACCCGAATCAACATTTTCCATTACAATCTTCAACTCTGAAAATCCAATTGGCGATGGCCGCAGCCTCCTCCACTGCTGCTAATCCCACCAACAATTATTATAAGGCTTTTATTAACCATCGCGGGCCGGACGTGAAAAAAACGTTCGCGAGCCATCTCTATCATCGCCTTGTTAAATCATTCAAAGTGTTTTTGGACGAGCAGGTATTGCAGGTGGGAGGCAACTTTCCCATTGAAATAAAAGACGCTATTACAAACGCTTCCGTCCATGTGGCTATTTTCTCTCCGCGATATGCAGAGTCAGAATGGTGTCTAACTGAACTCGTCTACATGTTGGAATCGGGGGCTCCAATTATTCCAGTGTATTATGGTGTCAGGCCTTGTGACCTTCGCTCGACGCGGACTGAAAAAAGCATGTATGCTCGAGCCCTACAGGACCTAGAAAGCAAGAAAACGCATGAAGATAAGCTGCAACACGATCCTGCCACTGTTGAGAAATGGAGAAATGATCTTGCTCGTGCTGCAGACATAAGCGGTTTCGAGCTGGCGACATATAAAGAGTGAGACCTCGAAATTTATTCTTGGTATGGTAGTACTTTATGTTGGATAGATACACATTGACATTTGTTTTTCACTAATACTATTTACTCTCTCGTGATTAAACAGCGACGAGGGGGAACTACTAGAAAAGGTAGTTGAAGAAGTGTTCAAAAAAATGAAAATTAGAATACCCTTGTATGTTGCTAAATATCCGACTGGTTTGGAAGGAAAGGTGAAAGATGTTGAAAATATAGTATCATTGCTGCGGCAGAGTGGAAAACCTCAGGTCCTCGGGATGGTTGGGTTGAGTGGAGTAGGAAAGTCAACCTTGGCAAAAGAACTTTTCAATAGACACCGTTCAGGTTATCGAAGATCCTCATTTTTATCTGATGTCAGATCAACCTCTTTACTTGATTTGCAGAGAAAACTTCTTACAAGCTTGACCGGATCAGATATGCTAATAGACAATATCGATGAAGGTATAAATATGCTTAAAGCACATCTACCATCTTCTCAGGCATTAATAATTTTAGACGATGTTGATGACTTGAATCAGGTGGATGCACTTTTGCCGATTAAAAATTTTGTCGACATTGATGGCGTGATATTGATTACATCTAGAAATAAAAACATTCTCACAAGCTCGAGAGTGGAACAATCGTCAATTTACACGCTAAGAGGCCTTAATACACTCCACTCCCGAGAACTCTTCTGCTCCCATGCTTTCAACGGGTCCCTTCCACTCCCCGGATTTGAACCTCTGGTTGATAAATTTGTAAAAGCCTGCGATGGATTGCCGTTATGTTTAGTAGGGGTTGGGCCACTTCTTTATGGGCAAAATGGCACATTTTGGTCACGTCAATTGGTTAAGCTTACCAAGATACTTCCCCCTGGCATATGTCAAACACTTAAACTTAGTTATGAGGCACTCGATGACGAAGAGCAACAAATATTTTTAGATATCGCTGGTTTTCTCGTAGGAGAAAACAAAGATACAGCCATCAGAATATGGGATGCAAACTGGAGCGGTGAGTTCGGGTTCCAAAATCTAGAAAGTAGGTGTCTTGTACAGGTGGACAATGAAAATAATATACATATGCACGATCAGCTGAAAGTTTTGGGAAGATGTATTGAAGCAGATGCAAAAAAGCAGCGTTGTGAGCTTAAGACACACAACATTGATGATTTGTTGCGGCAATTACAGGTGAGTGTTCAATCATTCAATTTTTTATCAATTGGATTCAACTTTTTCGTTCGTAAATGAGCGAAGTCCAAACATGTTACAATTTTTCTGATATTCTTGGGCTACATTTTTCTGATACTTCTGTTTAAAATCTCATAAAAATATAAAAAATTTGCTGGAACTCCATATCGCAGTAACTAGGAGACAATGATGATGGCCGAAAAAAGTCCATGTTTAAATTTTCACAAAAATTACTTTCAACCTTTGCATTTTTCAATAAAATCTAGATCCAATTTTTTCATTCTTCTAACTTCAACAATATTGAACAGATAACAACAGAAGTGCGAGGAATTAACATAGTCGCTAAAGAATATAATGACAATGATCACCAGTACGAAATATCATGGCATCGTGGTATATTGAAACTTCCTGACACACTAGAAGATAGTCTCTTGGAACTGATTTTGGCGAAAGTGGTCTCACCAAATCTCATATGGCTTCGCTGGAACAACTGCCTTTGCTCTTCTCTGCCTTCCTGGATTCCAACGAGGTATTTAAGGGTTTTAGAAGTGCGTGGGTCAGTATTGGAATCAATGTGGCAAGACGAATTACAGGTAAAAAGAATTTATTGAGTTAAAAGCTTGCGTGAGTTGTTATTGATACACAGTGTTTAACAATTTTGAAGTAGGATACAGGGTTAACGGTTTTGTTTGGGTTATTTTGGAAATAAATTAAAGATTTTAATTTAAATTTGGTTGAGATTGTTTTTATGAAATTGTATATATCAGATATATGGATTGCATAATCTGGACTGAGATTTTTGAATCCTGTAGATTTAATAGCATCCTTCATTTCCAATAAATCTGCAATAAAAGGAAATCATTGGACAGTTGTCCACTCTCAAATTTGAAAGGTTTTGTACGTGAAAAAAGACCATATTTGATAGATTAGGGTAAGGGGATAGGGGAACTAAATCTCCATCTCTCGCAAAAAAAAAAAAAGAGGGGTTACTATATAATTTAAGAAAATAAATCCATATTTAAAACTAATGAACATACATTTTGCAGGTACCATTGCAGTTGAGGGAATTGAAGGTTTCTGCTCCCCTATCGACTATTCCAAATTCGATAGGGCGGCTCCAGCGCCTCGAACTGATTCACCTGGAGAGTCTGGAAATATTAATATTGCCAACAGAATTTTGTCTTTTACAGTCGTTGAAAGTCTTTGAGTTAATCAAATGCTCAAAAATGATGTCACTACCAGAATCCTTGGGGATTTTAACAAATCTAGAACGCATCCATATCCAAGGCTGCCACAGTTTGGAAAGGCTTCCAAATTCCTTCAGAAATTTAACTGGGCTTAAATATCTTCAATTGCAGGCTTGCTGTAATTTACAAATCTCTAGCCAAATTCTTGGAGATATGAGCAGGCTCGAATGCTTCAATATTTCAGCTTGTCCGATATTTATTGAAATATTGCCTGCCAAAGTGTTGATATCTTTGGAGGAGTTGAGGGTAAATGGATGTGTCACCCTGAAGAGAATAGAGGGGTTAGGGCTGCTCACAAAGCTTCGACTACTGGATGTTTGTAAGTGCTCAGGGTTAGAAGAGATGCCTGGTGTTGAACTTTTGAGGTCACTGGAGCAGTTGTGCGCATCCGAATGTGCGAAGCTGAAGAGAATACCGTGGATGGCGCAGCTGGCAAAGCTACGAACACTAGATGTGAGGGAGTGCTCTGATATTGAAGAACTGCCAGGTATTGAACTATTAACCTCGTTGGTAAACCTTGATGTCTCTGGATGTCCCAAACTACAGTGGGGTGTAGGAGTAGAGGATCAGCTGCGCCTACTCGAACTCCTCGTATGAAGAGCAAAGTAGAGGCCACTTTTAGCTTTGCGAAGACTCAGTTATTCTTTGTTTTTGTTGGAAATGCATTTTTGTTGGAAATGCATTGGAGAGTACCATAGCGCTCTATTGCTCTCTCAGGGTAGCTACTCTCATAAACACCCTATTCCCTATTTCAACACTTTTTTTGGGGTGAAATTATTTAACACTCCCTGTATTTTTTGGGGGTGAAATTTCATTAATTGCTTAGTTTTTTTTGGTCATTTTCTGAATAAATATTTAGCCATTTTGATTAAAAATCCAATTATTGGGGTGAAATTTCATTGATTGTCTTTTAATTTTTTTTTGTCATTTGTTGAATAAATATTTAGCCATTTTGATTAAAAATCTAAGTATTTTTTACATAAACATAATTAAACTGATTATATTGACTAAAAATTTACAAGTTTTAATAGTAAATTATGTTTTTTTTAATTGAATATTCACCTATATTTTTCTCATGACACATTTCAGTGGCAATGCAAACATGGAATAACAACAATGTGTTAACTTGGGAGATTATTTAAGGTACTTTTACAATGACTTTGAATATGACCTAAAAAGATGAAATGCATTAAATTAAATTAGCTTTTCTAATATATAATTTTTATATAATTTTTCGAATATATAATTATGTGAAATTTGAGTTTTTCTAACATTTGTATATTATTTTTCAATCAAAATATAATGTATATGTTTCTATTAGTGATGTGATTATATAATTTTTCTAATATATAACTATGTGAAATTTGAGTTTTTCTAACATTTGTATGTTATTTTTCAATCAAAATATAATGTATATGTCTCCATTAGTGATCTGTTAAGTAGAAGGGAATTTCTTTAAAAATATTATTGTGTAATTGTAGAGAACCCATTGTTTTAGGTATTTTTTAAAATTTTATAATATTAATTTTACATATTTTTTAATAAAAAAAAATAAAATAGGTATATATTTTAGGATTTTGATATATGTGAAGACAAAAATAGATTAAAAATAGTAAAAAATATTTTTTGTTTTAAAAAGTTATATATTTGGAATTTGCATCTATATGTGTCTGTAGTTTCATCGATGATGGATTTGTCTAGCTTATAGAAAAATAAAGTCAAAAATAGAGATATGGAGAGGTATTCATAAAATTGGAGGCTTTAATGTAATTGCAGACTAAACCATTAGGTTTGTCATTCCGAATCAAAATCCAAGGAAACCAACTCAACAAACATGTACAATATTGGGAATATTGTTGTCAATGATGTCAAAGACAAGGGGAGCCTATAGATGTCCAAGATAAAGATTGCAAGATGAAGATTGTTGAAAGTATTATTTTTTGTCAGTTTGGATACCATATCTTTGAATATTTTTTTACCTTAAATATCTAGCTCAAATGGAAACACATATTATATAGTTGGAAAGTTTATTCCAAGACCTTTCCAACGTTATATGCCATTCTCTCTAAGTCCCTAGGAATAAGAAGATATGAGGGTGAGTGCAAGCTAATGATGGTTCTCATGACACGTTAGTGGCAATGTAAACATGGAAAAACAACAATTTGTTAACTTGGACTGATTATTCAAGGTACTTTTACAATGAATTTGACTATGATGTAAAAAATGAAATGTAGGAAATTGAATTAGCTTTCTGAATATACAACTTTTATTCATAGAAATTGTGAATAACTATGTAAAATTTGATTTTTTCTAATAGTGGTATGTTATTTTTCCAAAAAAATATAGAGTATATGTCTCCATTTGTGTAGGTGTTAAGTACCTTAATGATGGAATTTCCTTCCAAAAATTTGTATAATTGTAGAGAACTCATTTTTCTAGTGCGGCGCAGGGATGATTTTAGGGGATAAATTTCACTCATGGACTAATTTTCCATGTTTTTTCCAAAAACGAGATTCGTTATTTTAAAAATGATTCGCCCAAATTCTATAGGATAAAATTATTTTACCTTAAAAATCACCAAAATTTTATAAAAACTATAAAAAATCCTTAGAAATTTGAATATTTTACAAAAGTATCGCCAATCAGTTAAGGATTAGTAAGATTAGCCAAGGTTTCTACATTTACAAATAAGTTTTCATCCTTAAAATCATCCCTCGCAGTGTATTTTTCAAAATTTATGATATTAATTTTATATTTTTTAAAATTATGATAGTCAATATATCCTTGAAATTACAACGCCTTTCGTTCGCGCACACTATGAGGTTCTCAACGTTATTGATTTTTTTTTTATTGTAGATATAGTTCTTTTCTCGTGTAGTGTATAACTCATTTGAAAATGGTTAAGCTGACAAAAAGTTATAGAAGAAATAAAAGAGGTACGTATTTAAGGATTTTGATATATGTCAATGCAAAAATAGATTAAAAATAATAAACAATATTAATATTTTCTTAAAATTATATATTTGGAATCTGCACAGCGAACTCTATCTATGTTTGTAGTTTCCTCAACAACCAGTTTATGTAGCTTATAGAAAAATAACGTAAAAAACATAGATATAGAGAGGTTTTCATGTAATTGCATACCAAGCCACTAGGTTTGTCATCTGAAACCTAAATCAGAGGTAACCAACTCAAAAAAATGTATGCTAGATTTATCACTCCAACCCCCAATAAAATTGAAATGAAAATAATGCGTGTGCACTTTAGGAACGCGCACGAACTCCTAAAGCGCCCGCACGTTCCTAAAACACTCACACATTATTAGGAACATGAAGGTGTTGAGGAAAAGATATGAAATGATCTTACTCAAGCATTTTTCAGATCTTGCTTGGCTAAAACAAGATAGACAATAATATCACCCTATGTTTATAGCCATCAAAATTGGTATCATAATTCACAAGTATTGTTTACAAGTGCTTAGGATGGTTTTTCCTATAAATAAAAGCTTGCTGAAAAAATCATTATTTATGTAATTTTCTAAACATAATAGATGCTGAAATAAATATAGAGACAGAAGTAAAAACACCAAGTCAATAATCAAAATAGATGAGACATAAAGAGATCGTTTATTTCATTCCAATTCATCAAAAGAATCGTTCTCTTTACAAAATTTTCTGAGGAAGTTTTGGACCAAAGTCAAACTTAGATGTCCCCGATGAAACATACGAAAGGACTTCTGACAGAAAGTAAAATACTGAACTTTAAAAGATGGATCAACTTGCCACAGATTGTTGCCCACTCGACTCTGCACAATAGCCTTTGCTAGTCATTAAATCTAATTCATAAATAGACAAGTCTACACAGACTATCAAAGATATATCAACACCTCTAAAAAACAAGTGTCTGAATGATGCAATTCATCACTGAATCTTGTAATCTACAATAGGACCCTACTATCATAAAAAATAATTATGCTTATAATGAATTAAGGAATGAATGAAAACTGAATTATCTCAACAAAACTCAAAGATAAAACCTTGGTATGCTTCTCCTTCTATTCTCCTCTTGTTCCTCCTTTTCTTTTTGCCTTTAATCAAATTAGAATTGGTTGAAGTAGTTGAACTACTTCTTTAGTTAAGTTAACCAAAAATCAACCAACTTTTTAGTTAAGGGGGAAAAGTAATAAAATCATAATAAGGGTTTTAAATAAATAATAACTAGTAAGTGGGACCGCTTGTGACTCCCTTTAGTTATTTAACAATCATAACAAAACTAGTTAATCATACAAAACATCCCTCCTTGTGACTCCCAACATCACTTCATATTTTGACAATTTATATCAATGATAATTGAAATTATTTCCAAAAATATATTACCCATATATCAAAAATAGTGTGCTGTCCAAAATCTCAGAAGTCAACTGTTCTCAACAATTAATAAATAAAAAAATAAAAAATCAATATTTGCCACTCTGGGAGGCAATCTTTCCCTTGTTGTTGTTGTTGTCACCTTTTGATCTCTCTAAATTTTCCTTAGGTTGTGTGGAGCCTTTAGGCCTAATTTCACTGATCACATGAGAGCAATCATCTCTCAAATGTATGCAGGAGGACACAGATTTATCAGAGTCATTTGAGGGTGAGGAGGTGGCATCAATGGCTTTTCCTCTGTTACGAGCATGGTGGACCTCAGTTTTTAACCTTTTGCTTGCATGAGAAGACTGTACTGGTGAGTGGACAACAATAGCTTGGACAATTTGATTAATAGGTGGAGGAGCAGGTAAAGACAAGTTAGGCCAGCCACGATGTTGGGAGACTATCGGGTGGACAATCTCTTGCCATCTGTCGTTTTTGGGGATTTCAGGTTATAGTGAGATATGAGGAGGCACTAGGATACCAGGGACCCGTGGGGCTTGTAAGGGAGGCCTTTCAGGCCTGGTTGGACCACTCCTTTCCCAATCCAATTAAAATATCTAGCTTGAAATAACTGGCCTAACTCTTGCGAGTCTACATCAAAGTGTATAGAGAATCTTGGCCTTCTAGGTCCCATGTTCCAATTTCCTCTTCCTCAGTTACCTCGACCATGGCTACCTTTGCTGAAAAAGATCATTCCTGTATGCATAATTGATTAGCAAATAGTTTCTTTAACAACCATACATGAAAACTCTTTTAAATATGAAATAAAATTTGGCTCAACAACATATCAGACTCATGCAATCCAATCCATATGAATTGTTTAATAGTTGTCAATGAGCAGGGGTGAATAGAGGTTCTGGGATATGTGAGGGGTTGTATTGAGTGAAAAATGTTAGAATGAGGGGGAAAAGATCATGATTACTGCTAACAGACAACAAACAATCAACTGTAACGTAAACCAAAAGAATACATCACTGTAATTCATCCCTGTGATCCTTTAACTATCATAATACATAACTTATCTTAACTATAATTAAATTTTAGGAACAAGGAGTGGATAGTGAATATGGGAAGGCGAGGAGATTGTATTGTGTGAAAAGTGAAATAATGGTAGGGAAAAAGCGAATACTATTCGAAAAACCAATTTAGTAATCCATAAAAATAGTTTTGTATTCGATACAACTATTCCAACACCAATTTAAAGATCACTGTGACCAATTAAACAATTACTGTGTGTTAAAAATTATTCATTGTCCCTCATCCAATCTCTTTAAAAACTTTCAATTAACACATAATATAATCATACTCAGAATCGTCATGACTTTCACCCATATTTTTCAAAAGAATTATGTTCTTTTCATTCTTTCCTTTTCATATTTAAAATGAAATCCAAGGAACACACATTCATATTGCTTCAACTCTGTTAAGCATAATAGTAGAAAAAAAAAAAACATCAACCTCTACCCATAATTTAATTTCTCAAATCAAACATAGACACAGGTCTTTCCTGAGTTGAACAGACTCCTTTAAAACATGTTTGATTCCATTGCTTTGACAAATTTAACAATTAAATTTGCAATGAAACCATACTACCAAAAACTTGTGGTCATCTCTAATGGTGCAATAAAACCAAACGATGCAGGATGTCTATAAATCATAAACAGTAGATAGCTAGGCCATGGTTATTAATACTTCAAATTGCAATAATCCCGATCGGAAAAATTAAACACACAACAACAACAACAACCACTTCAATTTATACCATGCTGTAGGAAACACACAGATCAACTCATAACAAAAAGAGGTGTCTTTGTGACTGTACATTTATGCTTACTCTCAATAAACCAATTAAGAGATGTTGATTTATCGATTCAACTATCATAATAAAAGAATGCAATGACTATATACCAATTATCAATTCCAATTATAACTCTCCAATCAACCCAATTAAAGAGAGACGAGCCAATAATCAAATCTATTTTCAATGCTACTCAACCAACTCATGACAATCAACATTATAATCGAAAGGGTGTGACTGGTTTAGTTTATCAAAATTGCTCTCTGTAACTAATTAACAAATAATCAAGGGTTTGCTCGGTCACCAACAGAGGGAGACTTGAGGTCAACCATATCGACAGTAGGTGAGAGACCCTCAAGATAAGCATAGTGGAGCCACAAACCTTATAAACCTTAGCTTGTAAGATAGTATGACATTTTGACACCAGGTAGGGGAGACCATGATGCAGAGGAGCAGAGGTTTCTTACTGGCCAGTAACCAACACCAAGAACACGCAAAGGCATAACCCTCATTTTTTCCCCCAAAAGCCGAATAATGTTGATAGAAATGTAGAGCCTAGGTACTACCAACAACCCTAAAGCAAGATTCTTGGCATAATAGCCACCCATAACCAACTTTGCGGATACCAATAACTCAAAATGAGCCCACGACCAGGTGAGAAAAATATGCAGTGACCAAACGGTGGTTCAAAACATACACAACAACCCATAGCACTAAATACGACCGGGTGTGGTTCCATAACTGCGAGGAGACGGCCAACAAGGCTAACAGAGTGAAACCCTAAAAAAAAAAACCATAAAGACAACAGAGAGCCATCACGGTTTCCACCACATAGGAAAACTAATGAAATCACAACTTCAACCATCAAATTTTCCATTTGCAATGAATAACACACACAGTCATTCCAGAGAAAACACCACTCATTTACATAGTTTCCAACCTCAAGAAAACACATACCAACACATTACTGAGCCCACGTTCATTTCATACACAGAGAAAATTCATGGATGGGAGAAAAAAACCATACCCGTAACCAAAATCCTTATAAATGCGAGCTTGGTCGAGCAGTTCCTTCCACACCTGAATCTCGGAGCTTAACCACAGAAAAAACCAAATGAACAATAACCATGCTAGGGTGATGGCCAGTGGGAGAATTATGGAGGGACGTGCATTTATTGCATGTCTCTTTCATCCTCTATCTCATTAAATTACGTAGTACACGATAGCCAGCCAACCATTAATCCATGCATTGAAACTTGCACACATTGCTTGCCAATTGCACCACTCGATCCATATTAACCATTGCCAAAAACCATACTATAACATATATCACATGTGCCCCATAACTCAATAAAATCATATAGCAAATAACATTTCTAGTTAGGACTAACATCAACTTCTTTAAATTTCAATTGCACATAGTATAACATAGCATAACATAGTTTCCTTTTCTTGGATTTATTCCAAGTCACTTTCTATTACTCTTGTTTCTTGTTGTTACTAACATGAGTTTTGTCCAGGTGTAACAGATAATAAATCATGGCGATACTATCAAATGTAACAACAGTGAATATATGCCACTTTAATGATTTTTGTGTAGGTGTAACAGATAATAAATCATGGCGATACTATCAAATGTAACAACAGTAAATATATGCCACTTTATACATATAATTTAGAGCTTAGAATAATGAAATCATCACATAAAGTGCATTATCCATCTGCCATATGTCGTCAATAAAACCAAGATTTCATCATCAATCATGTAGAACCCTGTAAGCATCATCGAAACAACAACATAAAATGTGTAGAAAGACTATATTTGATCCTCCAATCTAGAAGGGGGTCCCACCTACTAGTATTATATATCATTGGCATAGTTTAAATAATAGGCTTAGCAATACTTTATAAGCAAACTCCTCATTGCGATTTTAATCGTCTACAAACTGGCGACTCCACAGGGAAATCTATTTCCAATATATTAAGAACTCAAAACACATGGTTTCGCATACCAAGAACAACAGATCAAGAAGATATAACCATAATGAGTATGCAACAGGGGGAAGTGAGTGGGTTTAATGAAAAAATGACCAGGAATTCGGGAATAACTCAGGAAAAATGTTTAGTATGAGGGGGTTTATCCCTGTATGTATAATCATTTAACCAAAATCTGCTCTTTACTCCAAGGAGAAAAATTTATGGACTTGCTCTTTTAATTCTCAAATGGATGAAGAAATGGAAAGTAGAAGCAAGAGATAACCAATTTCTTTATAAGACAACAGTGAAAGAAGATAACAAATTCAATTATGCTTCCAAGGGGAACATCGTAAAAACTGTGTAATCTTGATTGTTATTGACTAAAAATACTTTGCAGGAGTGTCACTATGGCAGAATTGATCCAACAACTTATTCTTGACCCAAAAATCAAACTAAAAAGATGAAAAGAAATAAAATTGTGATAGAAGTGGGACTACAAAATTTAAAACAATAGGAATAAAATGACATAATTGTAAAAGAAGCATGAAATCTATTAAAAAGGAAAGCAGAAATTAAACTACTGTAAAACCAGAAAAGAAAAACAATGGTAAAAATGAAAACAGAACTAGACTACTAATATACAGAAAATCCAACAGCATTAAAACTTTTCAAGTTGGTTCCACGTAATGTTTTAAGTGAGAGCCGGTAGTGTTGTAGGAAAACAATCGCTCCTGAAAATACTTTAGAATGTAAGAGATAGTTCCTAGGACAAAAGTGATCTTGAAAGACCCAGCCATAATTTTTGAAATTTTGAATGTCTTCCCTTATCAACGTGCGTTGAATCCCAAAACAGTACTTTCTCATTGACTTCTAATTTGACACTCTTGTTGAAATACTTATTAACAGACTGTTGTCTCTTTTTTATATTATCCAAGGCAAACATCCTTTGCTCCTCTAAGGTTAGGAGTGCATTTATCCTTTGTGAAACATTGGAAGAATTTAATTCTTCGATCTGTAGCATCAACCTTAAGGAAGAATGTTACAGTGCAGTAGGAAGGATGGATTCTTGACCATACACAAGATGGAAAGGAGTGAAACCAGTGCTCACCTTGGTGGTAGTTCATTCTTCCCAAAGGGCGTAAGTGAGGAGAGTGTGCCATTGACGAGGCTTATCTTCAATGAGCCTTTTGTTGATTCTCACCAGAATTTTGTTGGTAGACTCAGCCTGCCCATTCCCTTGGTGATAATAAGCTGATGAGGTGAAATGTTTAACCCCTCAAATTAGCTAAAAATTGGGTCAGCTTAGCAGAAATGAAAGCGGGACCATTGTCCGTAATAATTTCCAATGGAAGACCAAATCTGGAAAAGATGTTATTTTCAAGGAAAGAAATTACCTAATCATCTGTTGAATGCTTAAGTGGGACAACTTCAGTCCATTTTGTAAAATAGTCTGTGGCTGTCAAAATAAAAACTTATCCTGTCGAAGATAGAGGATTAATAGGACCAATAGAATCCAATCCCCACTTTGAAAAGGGAAATTCTGGGACGACAGGTTGTAATGGCATCGCTGAAAGGCGTTCTTTCCCAACAAATTTTTGGCACTTATCACAAGATCTCGAAAAAACATAAGAGTCATGAAAGATTGAGGGCCAATAGTATTCTTTTCTAATAATCTTGAAAGTAGTGGTTTTAGCCGAAAAAATAACCTCCTACATGAATGACATAATTTGAAGAACCATGAGTTTCTTGCAACAATTTTTGTGGGTCTTCATCGTTTACACAACGAAGCAACACACCATCAGCAAATTTTCGAAACAAGAAGTCTCCTATAATGACGTATCTTGCATATTCAAGACAGAGTCTTCTTCTTTGACGAGTGTCGAAGTTGTCTAGGTATCTTTGGTTTTGTAAGTAGTAAACTAAAATCTTATACCAAGAATGTTTAGACACAGTAAGAATCTGATTATCAATGTAGAATAGTGTTGATAAGGAACTATCTTGTTCATCAATTTCTTCATTGTTCTCAACATGCTGAGTTAAGTGAAGGGCTAAGTCACATCCCTTGATAGTGGTAGAAGTCACGATATTCAAATCATGCTCCTGGATCTTGGAAAGACAATGTGAAATCTTCCCTGAAAGATAAGTTTGTGAGAGAAAAAACTTGACAACAGGCAAAGGGACTCTTACCAACGTATGCTTACCTAGGATGAAGTGGCAAAAATTTTCAACAACTTTAACAAGAGAGAAAGCATGTTTCTCAATAAAATAATATTTAAATTCATCATCATACAAACTTTTACTCATGTAAGCCACTGGTTTTTCATTACCTTGGTCATCATTTTGCATGAGGATAGCAAAAACTGCTTCCTCGGTGGCATTAGTATATATCGTGAATTCCTTCTCAAAATTCGGCTTCGCCAAAAACGGTGCAGAGATAATTGCTTTCTTGATTCCTACAAAATCATTTTCGACATCATTTGTCCAAGAAAAAAATGATCTTGCTTAAGAAAATTATGAATTGGTTTGACCATCACAGCAAAATCTAGAACAAACCTATAGACGAAGTTAATAACCCCCATAAAATCTTGAACCTCCTTCTTGGAAGTGGGAGCAGGAAGATTAAGGATGGAAACAATCCTTTTAGGATCAATGCTTATTCCTGAATCATAGACAATGTGTCCAAGGAGTTTTCCCTCGGTAACACTGAAAATGGAATTAGAAGGATTTAGAGAGATGCCAAATTTCCTACATCACATGAAAACTCTTTTTATATGACCAAAATGATCTAATCGAATTTTAGAGTACACTGTTAAGTCATCAAGGTAGATCTAAATGATCTTGTTGATCAAATCGTCAAAAGATATTTGCATAGATCTCTGAAAAGTGGCACCTGCATTAGATAAGAAAAAAGGCATACGTTCATAAGAAAAGGTACCTTAACGAGTAGTAAAGGTGGTTTTATATTTATCTTCCCTTTTTACCTTGATTTGATTGTAACCGGAAAAACTGTCAAGTAAGGACATCATCTGTGACCCTACAACTTGCTGCAAAATCATTTCCATGTTAGGGAGAGGAAAGTGATATTTTATACTAGCTCAATTTAATGCGCGAAAATAAACTCATAATCTGATCTGACCAGTTGTTTTCCGAACATGAACCAAATTTTCAACCCATTCACAATACTTAATTGGAAATATGATTCCAATTTTCAAGAGTTTTTCCAACTCCTTTCGAATAGTTGCTTCCAATGTAGGGTTGATAGGTCTTTGTTTTTTCCTAACTGGTTTTATGCCTTCCTTGATGAGAATGACATGTTGTATGACAACAGGATCAAAACCACGAAGATCCTCATAAGACCAAGCAAAAACATCTTGAAATTCACCAAGCAGCTTGGCAAACTTCATTTTCTCTTCATCAGAACATTGAGAACCTATTTTAACATTCTTTGGAAACTCGTGTGTCCCAATGTTCAAGGAGATGGTTTCACCCACCTTCCTTTTCGACTCCTCTTATTTATGTTTCTTTTTATTGCCTACATCACTTGATGAAAATGAACTCTCTAGAGGAGTCAAGCCTTTTGGAATTTTGTTTTCTTCTATGGATATAATTTCCTTGGGATTATAAGGTTCATTTTGAATGAAAGCACAGATTCTCTCATCACTAGGGAAGACCTACCAAGATTCTATATTGTCAGGGATATGCAGATGATATAGAGATTGAAAAGTACAATCAGTTTTGTGTGGCAGAAGTTGTCGATTAGGAGAGGTTCCAAAGACAGCTAACCGATCAACCATTGAGTTCAATTCACTCTTAACATGAGTAATGTTTAAAGATAATAGGTTATGTTATCATTCCAAGAAACTCTTTAGGGTTGTAAGCTAAAGATGCTTGGTAACTTAAGAAATAGATAAATGAGCATACTTGGATCAATGGGACACCTCAGTAGTTAATGGGGAGAACAACTTATTACGCATTCGAATGAACCAGTGCTTTTAGGGATCAATAATCAGATAGATAAACTGGAATGGGGTATGAAGAAGGCTAGTCTAGATAACCAAATACATTAACATGTAGGGTCATATAAGATAGCAAGAAATCCTTTACTTCAAATTCATGAGCTTAATAAGAAGATAACAGTTCTTAGAAGCTAAACTAAATTGAAGCAAAGTACAGAGCAGTGTAATACATGAACAGATCTGATATTAATAGCAAAAGAGAACTGTGATTCTATTATCAAAATAAGAGTCTACAATAGTAGTGAAAGTGTCTCCAAGATTGAACCTTCATCTCTTAAAAAAGTAGGTATATATATCCTTTACAATAAGTTTCTAGATCCCTGAAAACTTGGATCTGTTTGTCTAAATATAGAAAACAAAACTAATTAAAACAGTTAGAAAAACAAAAGACTATTTTCTAGGATTCGAACTATCTTCTTGTTGAGACTTTGACATCTGGTCTAACAACTCTGATGTGTCGTTGAGGGTGAAGACACCTATTCTTTATAGCTGGAACCTTTTAACAACCTTACCCCAAAAAATAGTGGGCCATCTTTAACCTTCAGTCCAAAATCTCCATGAACCTTTGATGTCGACTGCTTCCTATTTCGGTAGTTATTCCTTTGATGCTCCCACAACCTTGCATTCTCTCCAAAATTAGCTTGGTCCAGCCCATCTTTCCAAAATCTTCTTTGTGTAGTTTCAATAGCTAATTCTCCTTTCGAGTTGCTAGTTAGCTGGTGAAAGCTCTGTGTTTCACCAACTAACTGTTTATAGATTTGCCTTTTGCGCTGGTGAAAACCCTGTTTCTGACAAAGAGAAAACTTTCATCTCCAAAACTGTTGTTTCACCAAAATTCAACGTTCTTGTGGTTTGTCTCCCTGCAAGTTCATAGCAACTTGGGCCAGAACCTACAAATCAGGGTGTGCATTGTTCTTCTTCTTTAATTTCCTGATTTTCCTTTTGAGGCATTTTGCTAGCCACCACAAACTGTTATAATCCTTGGTGATTTTCTTCTTTTTCTTTTTGTCTTTGACACTCTCATGAGCCAACTTCTCGAACACTGTGTTTGTTTGTGAAAAAATTTCTGACAGGCTTTGTATCTTGCTTTGATCACCCTTTCCAGAACTTGTTGTTGCGCTATTATTTCTTGTAGCTATTTAATCCTCTGTGGATTCTTAGATTTGCTTCTTTTTGAGGTTTCACCTTCATCCATAGGAATGACAGTCTCATACTCCTGTGCCATTTCCATGGAGGGCTCTGGACTCTTAAAAACTGGACTTTCATCCTCCCCTTCTGGCTCTGTTTCTGAATCAATGTAGGGCAAATTTAGAACATTTGTCTTTTTCCCTGTAGACTGTTCTGAATTTGCTTCAAAATCCAATTTCTTTTTAGCTCTCCTGGGCTTCATGCTAGAGATTCTATCTTCTGGTGTTATTGGAAGAGCTCTCCTCCTCCTTGAGCTACTTCGAGGAGTCAATTGTTTTTTTCTTTCCTTTTTCTGCTCAATTGAAAGCTGAGTCTGAGTTTCAAAATCCTCCCAAAAAAGAAAATGTTGCCAGGTCCTTCCCCTTTGCCTTACTTCTTCCAGAATTACCAGTTTGATTAGGCCAAAATGACAAAGGGTGTTCTTTATGCTTATGGGTTCAGCTCTAATCTTCTTACATACTTTGGTCAAACTTTTGTGAAGGAAGAAAGGTAAGTTCAGCAGAGTCCTTCCTGTGAAATGATCTAATAGTTTGAAATGATACAACATTAGTTTGTCGTACCTGCCCTCTGAGGTGATATAGAGTTGAATACCTTTAAACAGGTCCTACCATTCTTCTTCCAGGTGAGAAACTGGCATGCTCTTCTTCCAGTTGATGTCTCTGAATTCATCTTTGAGGTAGACCCTAAAATTTAAATTCTTAGTTGCTGTTGTCTTGAACCAGCTTTGGCCTGTTCTGGTAAGCTGGTTTCTATAGCAATAGAAGCTTCATCCACTATCATTTCTACAGAACCCACGGTGGAACTGTTTCTACCATATGATTTAGCAAATGCTTCAGCTGTCATTTGGTGGCAACCCTCCTATAACCTCTCCACATAATTCATACAACCAACATCTGAAAAACGTTTTTGTACATCTGGGTGCTAATGTAAGAATGACAAGCTATCCAATTCTTTCCTCAGCAACAAACCACTTCGTTTCCTTGCCATCTGTGATTCGAACCTTGGGTGTTTTGCAGACAATTGTCACGGTGATTTTCTAATCAAGCCAGGGTTTGGCACTGGTGAAAACTCTTCGACGTTAAAAGTTTGAGACATGGAACCGACCTATCACCTATGAATCAGTGCGTGTTTTTTTTAACAAATGAGTGTTGATTTGATATCTCCAGGTGACTGGTACCTTCACTACCTGTGATGATGAATTTGAATTTGCCATTTCCGATGCTCTCATTTTTGGAGCATGCAATCACGTGCACGATCTGTTATAATTATCATCTAAACGTGTACAACGGTTTCACCATCATCATTCACTTCAAATAGCGTCTCATAATGATTAAGTGACATGTGGTGAGCATGTCGTTTTTCAAATTCTAAAGTCGTGGAAGAAAACACGTGTTTCACGCTTTCACCAGCTAGTCTGTCTGCGTGAGAGTACCCTTTAACCGTTGAAACCCGCTACTTTCACCAACTAACATCAACCTTGCAACACACGTTAGCTGTTGAAAATCGTTTTTACAAAAAATTTAAATTACAACCCTTGAGGATCAACTTATTTCTAGGGTACAATGTTAAGAACTGTATCTTGAAACTTGAAGAATCTAGAAACGAAAAATCTGAATCCTACACATGACCATGTTATCTCCTACAAAATGAAACCAACTGACTGATTCATTTTGGGAGCTAACATTTGGCTCCAACTAGGATGGATACCTCCCTGTGAGGTCACCAAGAACCTAGTCAGACTCAGTAGCCTTTATTACAACTTGAAAATTGAAAACTAACTTGACTTAGTACCATTGGGCATGGAGTTATTGAAGAAACAAAATAAAACAAATTTGAAAGGAATATGTACAAAAAACAGGACTTTAAGAAAGCCTTATGAAAAGTAGGGTTTTAGAAAACGCCCGTTGAAAGGGCCACCTGCTACTTCTTCGCCTGCAAGATTTTGGAGGACAAAAGTATTGTTCTGTTGAACTGCTGTTATGACAAATGGACCTGCCCAAAGAGCATCAAATTTTCCATGCTTTCCCTTTTCTTTCCTTGCTGCATCCCATTTTAGAACCAGCTCCCCTGGTTTGAAAGTATTTGTCTTAACTTTTCTGTCAAAAATTTCCTTCATCTTTGCTTGGTGTAACTCTGTCTTTTCCAAAAGTTGCTCTATGTCTTGTTGCAACTCTCCAAGATTGTGAATTCTTCTTGGGAGGAGCTGATGCTTTTTCTTTTGAAGGATCTGTTTGTTGATTCTCTGATGTCTCATATTTTTGCTTAACAAAGGCTATGCTCTTTTTGGGAGAAGCTAGTGTGTTCTGTTGAGAAGTATCAGACTTAGATCAGAGATTATATCTGTTCTTCTCTTCCGTTGAAAAAATGCCATCATCAACAGAATTATCCTCTGTCTGTTCAGTCATCAATGCATCTTCATAGTCATGTTGCGTCAGATAAGATTTCCCTGTCTCCTCTCCAACACGGTGAATATTATCTTCTCCATATTTTGGATAATCACCTTCATCTTCATCCATCACGACATTCTGAAGAGGTGCCTTTATCCTCTGATCCTCAGCAGGATTCCTTTCTCTTTGCAAAATCTGTGTTGGCTGATTACTTCTCTTGAAACTATTGGGATCTTGATTCGGGTTTCTATTTGCATAATCATAAGTAGCCCTCCCCTTGGCAGGCTTCTTATTTTCAATCTTGAGTTTAGATATCTCAGAAATTAGAGACTCTAACATTTTAGTCATTTTGTCTAGCTTTGGGTCTACATTGGACGAAGAAGAAGCTTCCTCTCTTGGATTTCTTCTTTCAGTGTTTCCCTTCAGCTTATGAGCAGAAAATATATTTGATTCCACTTCAAGGGAAGAATCTTGCATTAGAGAAAGTGTTGATGACCTCCTTTCTCTCAACAACAGGCAGAATTCTGAATCAAATGAATTTGCATATGTAATTTTGGAAGCAGCATCTGAAGGCTTTATATCGGCTGGTATTTTACTATACATCCTGTTAAACCTTTTAGTGAAATCAAAGACTGACTCACCATTTTCTTTCCTTAAATTACTGAATTCAGTAATATAGTACAAAAAATCTCTTCTGTCGCCCCAGTGTTTTAAAAAGGTATCATTCAGTTGTTCTATGCCAATTATTGAACCAGTAGGGAGCTCTTTGAACCACTTTCTGGCTTGGCCATCTAAGATTTGGACAAAAACTCGGGTCCAAACATCTTCTTCTTCAATGTTAAGGTTTTCTGCATAACTGTAAAAGGCCTCTATGTGTTCCTTAGCGGTCACATCACCCTCACCTAAGAATTTGGGCATATACTTTTGATAATATCCTGTTGGCATGGCTGATACTGGATTTGGCAATACAAGTGGTGCATATCTAGCAGCCAAGATTTTTTGCATCTTGTTCAAAGGAGGGGGTGTAGCCATAGTGAATAAGGGTGAAAGAGGTGACAGTCCTTCTTCTGATTCTTCACTACTAGAGAAAATCAACGAAGGTGAATTCTCTAATGGGGAGGAAATCTAATAAGAGGTTCTATAGAAATCTGCAAGTTGTTCAGCTAAGTGTTCCTCACCTCTAGTAGACAATTCTTAAATAAGATGTTCTATAGCAAGGAAGCTAGTGTGAGTGTTTGAATGACCTTCTTTACGGACTGACCGAGAGGGCTCAAGAGAGGAAGAACTAAAAGTTATTTTAAAAGTTTCAGATGTCTCTTTAATCAAATTTGAATCTATCAACTCATCAACAATAACATTTTCTTTTTGAGCAAAAACAATTGATTCTTCTATAGTAGTTACTGTCTCTTTTTCATCAGCATTCTTAGGAGAAGATTCAATCTTTTCTACAGTAGAATTTTTAGAACTAAAAAGAGGATTACCTTCAGTATCTGATTTTGAAGTCTGACCCTCGAATAATCTTCCTCTCCTGAGAATTAGTTCTGGGTTGGGCATTCGTGTGGCAGGTGCTTCTTGTGGATTCGCCCTGGTACTGATTCTCTTTGGAGCCAGGATGAACTTGTGGAGTCACCAGATAGATAATCACAACCAATGAAATGTCTTATCTTTGTGTATCATCAAAGATCAACTCTGTGTCGTCTCTTAGGAAAGCTGAGCTTCAAACTCCTCTCCCCGGCAATGACGCCAATTTGTTATCACTCTAAGAAACTCTTTAGGGTTGTAAGATAAAGATGCTTGGTAACTTAAGAAATAGATAAATGATTATACTTGGATCAATGGGACACCTTAGTAGTTAATGGGAAGAACAACTTATTATGCATTCGAATGAACCAGTGCTTTTAGGGATCAATAATCAGATAGATAAACTGGAATGGGGTATGAAGAAGGCTAGTCTAGATAACCAAATACATTAACATGCAGGGTCATATAAAATAGCAATAAATCCTTTACTTCAAATTCATGAGCTTAATAAGAAGATAACAGTTCTTAGAAGCTAAACTAAATTGAAGCAAAGTACAGAGCAGTGTAATACATGAACAGATCTGATATTAATAGCAAAAGAGAACTGTGATTCTATTATCAAAATAAGAGTCTACAATAGTAGTGAAAATGTCTCCAAGATTGAACCTTCATCTCTTAAAAAAGTAGGCATATATAGCCTTTACAATAAGTTTCTAGATCCCTGAAAACTTGGATTTGTCTGTCTAAATATAGAAAACAAAACTAATTAAAGCAGTTAGAAAAGCAAAAGACTATTTTCTAGGATTCAAACTATCTTCTTGTTGAGACTTTGACATCTGGTCTAACAAATATGATGTGTCGTGGAGGGTGAATACACTTGTTCTTTATAGCTGGAACCTTTTAACAACCTTACCCCAAAAAATAGTGGGCCATCTTTAACCTTCAGTCCAAAATCTCCATGAACCTTTGATGTCGACTGCTTCCTGTTTCGGTAGTTATTCCTTTGATGCTCCCACAACCTTGCATTCTCTCCAAAAACATCTTGCTCCAGTCCATCTTTCCAAAATCTTCTTTGTGTAGTTTCAACAGCTAATTCGCCTTTCGAGTTGCTAGTTAGTTGGTGAAAGCTCTGCATTTCACCAACTAACTGTTTATAGATTTGTCTTTTGCGTTGGTGAAAACCCTGTTTCTGACAAAAAGAAAACTTTCATCTCCAAAACTGTTGTTTCACCAAAATTCAACGTTCTTATGGTTTGTCTCCCTGCAAATTCACAACAACTTGGGCCAGAACCTGCAAATCAGGGTGTGCATTGTTCTTCTTCTTTAATTTCCTGATTTTCCTTTTGAGGCATTTTGCTAGCCACCACAAACTGTTATAATCCTTGGTGATTTTCTTCTTTTTCTTTTTGTCTTTGACACTCTCACGAGCCAACTTCTCGAATGCTATGTTTGTTTGTGCAAAATTTTCTAACAGGGCTTTGTATCTTGCTTTGATCACCCTTTCCAGAACTTGATGTTGTGCTATTATTTCCTTTAGCTCTTTAACCCTCTGTGACTTCTTAGATTTGTTGCTTTTTGAGGTTTCACCTTCATCCATAGGAGTGACAGTCTCATAGTCCTGTGCCATTTCCATGGAGGGCTCTGGACTCTTAACAACTGGACTTTCATCCTCCCCTTCTGGCTCTGTTTCTGAATCAGTGTAGGGCAAATTTAGAACATTTGTCTTTTTCCTTGCAGACTGTTCTGAATTTTCTTCAAAATCCAATTTCTTTTTAGCTCTCCTGGGCTTCATGCTAGAGATTTTGTCTTCTGGTGTTATTGGAAGAGCTCTCCTCCTCCTTGAGCTTCTTTGAGGAGTCAATTATTTTTTGCCTTCCTTTTTGTGCTCAATTGAAAGTTGAGTCTGAGTTTCAAAACCCTCCCAAAAAAGAAAATGTTTCCAGGTCCTTCCCCTTTGCCTCAGTTCTTCTAGAATTATCAGTTTGATTAAGCCAAAATGACAAAGGGTATTCTTTATGCTTAGGGGTTCAGCTCTAATCTTCTTACATACTTTGGTCAAACTTTTGTGAAGGAAGAAAGGTAAGTTCAGCAGAGTCCTTCCTGTGAAATGATCTAACAGTTTGAAATGATACAACATCAGTTTGTCGTACCTACCCTCTGAGGTGATATAGATTTGAATACCTTTAAACAGGTACTGCCATTCTTCTTCCAGGTGAGAAACTAGCATACTATTCTTCCAGGTGATGTCTCTGAATTCATCTTTGAGGTAGACCCTAAAATTTAAATTCTTAGTTGTTGTTGTCTTGAACGAGCTTTGGTCTGTTCTGGGTAAGCTGGTTGCTATAGCAATAGCAGCTTCATCCACTATAATTTCTACAGAACCCACAGTGGCTCTGTTTCCATCATATGATTTAGCGAATGCTTCAACTATCATTTGGTGGAAACCCTCCTGTAACCTCTGTTAGCACTCTGTAAATTTCCTAGAGGTTGAAAACAGAAAAAAAATCTACAAAGGTAACTTTATCCAACCGCTTTTGAAGCTGGGATCTAGCCCTTCCAACTTCAGAGAGGGATATCTCTATATGATTTAGCTATTCTTCCACTTTTTAAATATTAGGCTAGGTAAAGAAATATGTCGGTTTTGTTGTCGTATTGTTTGTTGAGTTGGTTGAGACAGTCTACACATCCATTGGGCTATGGGGTCTGTGTTTTAATAAAATATGAAATCCAAACCAAAAACGCAAAGGAAAAAACTTTCACAGGGCGAGATAATATAATAACTGGATTCTTTAATAGCATAAATGATGAAAAGTAGAAAAGATGAGAAAGATAATTTCAACAAAGAAGAAGTTAAGAATTTCTTTATCAAAACACCAGAAGACAAAACACTAAAATCTTTCGAGTCAGAAACATGGTATACGAGATAAATCCTGCAACGTTCGTTACTCTTAAAGATTAGATTCAGAAAACAGTGTGATAACAAAGAGAGAATAACATTTAACTTAGAGAGAAAACATCACCATTGAATACACGCAAGAATCCTGTAAAAGTGCCTCCTTTTTTATTAATGGAATATCTCTTCAAAAATATTACAATCTGATAGAGTCAGGGTGTGAAGATCAACAACCCTCAATACTTCGAAAGATGAAGTATTTATAACACAAATTACAAACGATCCTGTCATTAATGACCAGGACGTGCTAAATCTATTTTTATCCTAACAAACTTAACAAATCTCAAACATCTAGGAACTGCTAGATGATGTGGTGTAACTGCATGTTGATTTCTGGGTAGGCCGTTGGTGAGGTCTTTGCACGACCTCTTCTGACTGGACAAATGACTGGACGAGACAACTCATCCGCTAATCGATCAGATCACAGAGTTACTCCCATCTAAGATGATTGGGCACATTGACTTTGAGCAACCTTCGATACACTTCGTCCATTTCCATATACTTGGCAAATGTAGGCTTGGTGAGAAAAATGTATCGAATCTCGTGTTGGATGTTTATGTCCCACTGAAGAGCATCTAGAAATGTCTTGCCGGTGATGCTCCCTTGAATGCCTGCAAACTTTGAACTGTCCTTAGACACATCAGCCAATCTCTTCTTGTAATCTGGGAGAGTCATCAATTTATCATTGATTACCTTCAGACCAGGAAGACCTTTCTTCTGGAGAGCTTCAATCTTATTGAAGAATCTTTGTACCCCTTGGTCCATTGACTGAACCTTTTCTTCCAGCTGAAGCATTAATCCTCTCTTGGTCAGAACTCTTTTGACCTCAAGGATGGTCTCTGTTCTGTCCTCAATTTTCATCTCTTCCAGCTCTTCCCTGGTCTTAGAATTGAGGAACTTGATGATCTCATTCGCCTGTGTTGGCATGTCTCCCAATTCTACTATGATCTTCTCGATGGCCTGTTTGCTCCTCTAGACTAATTCATTCTACTCAAACATGATCTGGATCATGGGACATATCTCATTCATGGACTTAGTGATGTCTTTCCATACACTCTCTTTAACCTCAGCCAAAGTCTTTCCTGCCAGTGTTTGCTTTCGGAGCTGCTAAAGTTCCTGTTTGAGCTGCTCTGTCAATTGATTTTCCTTGGAGAGGCTGGTCTGGAAGGAATATTTGAGTTCCTGAAGGTTCTCAATCTCGTTTTTCAGCCTACTAATCATTGTTTCCTGCAGTTTCATCTTTTCCATGGACTCAACCAGTTTGGTTGTCTTCTCCTGGGATGTCAATGGATTCGCTGATGGGACTATTGTCACTGATGTTGTGCTCAATCCTAAAATTGGAATAGCACTCAATGGAATGACTTCCATTGTCTTCAGCTACTCCTTCTCTTTCACTAGTTTTTCCATCTCAGCCTCCATCTCTTTTAGCTGTGCGTTCTACTCCATGAGCAGCTTGAGCATTTCATCTTTCTCTCCTTCTTTCTCTGCTATCTCCTTCGCATGCGAGTCCTCTGTGGGCAGGAGCTTCAGTTTTTTCCTCAAGGAGGCAATGTTAGCATTCTTCTTCTTTATCATTTCCTCAGTTGCTTTCATGTTTGAGGGGTCGTAACCGATCTTGAGGACCAGCTCCTCCAGAGTCTTGATTCTGTTGTCCTTGGGGAAGGACGATATCTTCTTTAGCTTCAATTGTGTTTGAACATTGTTCAGGGACACCTGCAGTTTGGACGTAGAGGTGGAAGCATGCGCCAACATATAGAAAACCATCTCCCCTGTCTACTTGTGCAGATCCATCTGGTCGGCCGAATGCACATCCTTCGTTTGAAACTCGAAGGTGTCCCGTTTGTAGTCAACGATCACCTTGGGATCTGGCACCTGTGCCTGGAGGAATGCCATATGCATTCTGACCTTATCTGTGTCAAATGATGACAACAACCTATGTTGTTCAAATGACGTCTGCTTCCAGAATTGGCCGCAAGTTTTGTTGGTCAGGGTCTGGTTCCTTTTCTTTATCAGCTCATATTTTTCAAAAATGCTCAGCTTAGGTCCCACCTTGTCTGGCTAAGTGTACAATGGGGAGTCTGTGGATTTCTTCGACAAAGCTAGGGTGATGACCTTATGGAGGCTCGAACCGAATGGTGGAATACCAACTTTGGCCACTGTAGTCGATGGGGCTTCTTTTTCTCTAGTCAAGCCAGGAACTGAAATTGTCTTGGTCCTCTTAGTATGCAGTTGGAACTCTTTAGATGATACCTCCGTGACAGGTGGAGATAAATATTGTCGAGGCCTTTTTTCCTTCGGGACATGTGGCATTGTCATTTGTGATACATTGGCCGAGGGATTCTGCTGTTCTATTCCAATCAATGTGTTAGG
The DNA here is from genome assembly GCA_010110895.2 of Picea sitchensis. Taxonomy (NCBI): domain Eukaryota; kingdom Viridiplantae; phylum Streptophyta; class Pinopsida; order Pinales; family Pinaceae; genus Picea; species Picea sitchensis. The sequence goes on from SNQJ01S0000704.1 coordinate 189,649, forward strand.
CTCCCAGGCTGTCTGATTTGCGAACTTCTCAATTTCAGGCCTAGACACATGAACATAAGGGATGTTTTTGTTCTTCACCCTCATATCTGAGATGATCCCACATGGATCATAATGCCATGGGAAGCTCATGAATAATTTAATTTTCCTCAACATCCTGTCTGCTTCTTCCCCAGCGCTGCGATTGTTGCAGATGAAGGAGCCAATCTGCCCCTTGATTCTAAGCTGTTGCTTTTTCTTCAATGACACAAAATGGATATCATCTGAATTTATAATTTGCCTTATATATTCCAACACAAAAATTCTGACAGGAAGGTACTTGGGCAGCTTATACAGTGCCAACTTGCACTTGTATACTCTGATCTCGGTATAATTTTGATACAAGTACCAATCCCCGGTCTTTGTGTTGTCAGAGAGATGCAGGATCCTCTGAACTTCATCGTTTATCCGAGGCTTGGGCCTACCACCTAGCATGCTTACCATAGGGTGGTAGAATTGGTCGATGAACTCCTTGAAACTGAAATCAGTGGAGTTGTGCTTGAGCAAGGAGGTCCATGCTGTGACTGACTGAGGTATGCCATCTCCATCCATCTTCTGCATAGAAAAGATAAATTTATCTTCCTGGAAGAAGACGAAAAAGTATGCTAGTATTGATGAGTATCTGAACATGCCTTCCATGCTGAAATTCACGAACTGTTTGTGAATATTGTCTGCCAAGAAGGTGCTGAAATCAAACTGGGTGGTGGGATTTTCATCAGTGGAGAAAATGGATAGAAAACCCAGAAGGGGTTCATCTACCCACTGATCAGAATAGTATCCTAATAAAGCACAAAGGGAGGCTATGACCTGGTTTCCTTTAGTTGAGAACATGGAAGATGGGTAAGGAGGATTGGTGGAGGGAAATTGAGCGGATAGGGGAAGGAAAAGCTCGAATATTTGAGCTCTTTGGGGGAATGTCATTTTCTGGTATAATTCAGTAAGAATTTCCAGGTCAAAAGGTGATGCAGAGTCGGCCCAGGGAATTTGCATCATCTGGTCTATGGATTCAGGCGTGATGAGGAATAGGATCTCTCCGGATGAGGAGACGACGACCTTTTCTCAGGGATATAATGGGCTTGACACTTGAGAGAAAACTCAGGAAAATGGTGGATCTGAGGGAAGAGGTATAGGGGTAAATTGGACTCCCAGAGTCCAATTTCATCACTCTAGTCTAGGAAAACTTCCCTAAGCCACGACTGGAGGTCTGAGAAATAAAACTCGCATTTAGTGTCCGCGATTAATCGGTCTTTTTCAACCAGTGGGATCCTATCCAAGTCGATAGGAGGCGGGAGAAACAGATTCTCCTCTCCTTCCTCTTGTTTGGACTTTGGCAGTATTTCTACAACAGTACCTGCAATAAAACACGACGTTAGTGGGGGTGATTGACTGTGGATGAGGGAAAAGGAATGTAACGGAAGAGTAAGCGGTGAATTTCTCTGGTGTGATGAGTGGTAAATGGTGGGAAAGGGAGAATAATGGTAGTTTTAATTTAACGGAAAGGGAGAATAATGGTAGTTTTAATTTAACAAGGGTCAGTTGGGCGCATGAGACATGTCGTGGATAACGGATGTGTTATCAAGTAATAAATGGACAATGGATCATTTGAGGGTGAGATGGCGGTGACTGTGGCTATGGATACGACATGTGACATGGGGGCTATCATTGAGGTAAAAGTCAGTGGTACGGCTAATGAGCTTAATGAGGGCGTATGGACCGGACAAGAGTTATGGACGACCATTTCGGGAAAGTGGACATGACACTCGTGGCACATGTGTCGACAAGAGGGGAAATGATAGGACTCGGGTCGCTGGATCACCGCCATCGCCTAAAGAGGGACCCGCCGAGGAAAAAAACATTCGACCCCCTTATTAAAGGCAACTTGGGGGTCTCGAATACATTTGTCGCTGATCCGTGTGCTCGACTCCGAGCCGCTAGACTTCAGACACCGGATGACATTCCGTGACTCTCGCCATCCATTAAAGGAAGAATGGATGGGGTCCGAATCGACTATGATTTGAGCCGATTCGAAGTCATCTGTATGCACGCTGGTCTTATCATCGATTCTCGACTCTCTCGTTAAAGGTAGAACGATCGGGGGGGTCCAGAAAGGCCTGTCCACCGTTGATTTGAGCGCAATCATATGGACCCTTGAGACATGATCGAAGCATAACTGGGGGCGCGGAAACATACATGCACCTAGGAAACTTTGGATAAATGTTTTTTCATGGGTTTTCTCCAATATTTTCAAGTAGACACCACCATGGGGCTCGACCAACACCATTTTTAAACCTCTGTAACATGGTGCAACAATGATCATCAAACTGGTTCTTATTGAAATGAAGCAACAATGCAACTAACCTATGTTCTAACCTAGTTTCCTATGACAGTTAACCCAGATTAGACTGTTGGGTTAATAAATTACTCTACCCTGGGGCTATCTGACCAGGATTAGACATTCTGGCCATATTTATTCACTAATCTAACCTAGACACTTTGGCTAAGATTAAACTGTTTAGCCAAATTCATTCACTATCCTATCAACATAAAATTTAAAAAGAACTTGGCCATGCTTGAAAGGTATGGACCAAGTTACTATTATTGCATGGGGCTTTTATTGGAAATATTTTTATGCCCTCTTTTCTTTCTTTTTTCTTTTCTTTTTCTTTTTTCTTCAAATTATTTGCAGAATGAAAAATCATTTGTCAAGAAAAACACTAGAGACAGATAATATCCCAGTCACCAGTTGATCCTATAACTTATAGGGTGATAACAATGGCTCCACCTGGGGATGGTACGTTCCCTGTGAAGTGCCAAGAATTCTGGTTCTTGTCATTCTGAAAACTTCTGCCTAGTAACCTTCACTGATTGATTAGTTTTATTCTCAAAAATTGGAAGAACAGTGGTCAGCGACTTAGGGCCTTCTCTTTGAGCTTCGACCAACTGACTGATGTTCTTTACTCAGAAAATGCAGGTGAAAAATAAAAATAAAAATGGTATGTACAATGGTGGGTGAAAACTCAAATCTTTACTGAGGTGGAACATAATGTTTCAGCATTCTGCCATTTACAGGTCCTCCTGGCATATCTGTCCCATCAGCGTTGTTTAGCAAGAAAGCGTTGTTCCCCCTGAATGCTTGGATCATGTATGGTCCTCTCCACAGATTGTCAAATTTTCCATGCTTTCCCTTGTCTTCATTTCTGGCGTCCCATCTCAGCACCAAATCTCCTAGCTCAAAATCATCTTCCTTGGTCCTTTTGTCAAAGATCTTCTTGATGTTTTCTTGGACTACCTTAGTCTTGTTGAAAATGTCCTCCCTGGACTGCTGCAAATGGATCATCTGGTTGATCCTTCTCTGTGAGTCATTTGGCTCGGCTTGTAAATATTGAAGCAACTTCATGACAAGGAATCCCAAAGAAGTGGGGAAAACTGCCTCTGTGCCATAGACCAGCTGGTATGGTGACATACCGATTGACCTTTTGGTGGTCATTCTATCATCCCATAATGCGAACACCAACTTGATATGCCACGATTTTTTGTTTTCCTGCAACGTTTTCTTGATGATATTGACCAAGGTTTTGTTCGAAGATTCTGCCAGCCCATTCCCCTGAGGGTAGTAAGTTGTGGAATGTCCCAAACCAATGTGATATTGGTTGCAGAAATCTATGAGCTTCTTCGACCGAAAAGCAACTGCATTATTAGTTATAATCTTTCTAGGACATCCAAAGCGAGACAAAATATTATTTTCAAGGAATTTGATAATAACAGAGTCAGTGGCTTGCCTTCTTGGTACTGCTTCGATCCATTTGGTAAAATAATCGATGGCAGTGAGAATCCACCTGTGCTAGCCTGAAGAAGGGGGGTGTATTTCTCTGATGAAGTCCAGTCCCCATTGCTGAAAAGGGGCTTCAACTGAGATCGGTTTCAAGGGGAGAGGAAGAAGTTTCCTTTTGCCTTCAAACAACTGACATTGATGACATGCAGTCACCTTTTGATGCACATCGGTGAATAAGGTGGGCCAATAGAAACCATCTCTGAGTATTTTGTTGGTTGTGATCTTCCAGTTCAGATGGCCACCACATTCACCTGCATGAAATTCTTGTAACACTTTGTCAGCTTCATCTTTCAGTAAACAGTTTAACAGAATGCCTCTAGGATCTTTCCAGTACAGATTTCCTTCTAGAATACATAATTTTAATGCTTTTAACTTCAAAAATCTATCTTTAGTCTTAGTCAAACCAGAGGGAGCTTGTAAATTTTACAAAACATATATAAGGTTTGTGTACCATGGAGAGTTGAGAAATACCTCTCTCACGCTTGGAGTCGCCATCTCGCCCTGTTCATCCACTGCAGCTAAAAAATTAATATCAAGAGCATCAAAATTAGATTCATCCATTAATTTGGCAAGGCCTTGACCTTTGATTAGTTTTGTTGTCTTAATCTCTATATCATATTCTAAAATCACAGCAATCCATTTTCCTCTTCTTCCATCCGGATTGTCCTGGGTCAAAATGTCCTTTACTACCGCATTCGGAACATATGCTATAGTGTGAGAATGGAGAATGTAGACTCTAAAGTATTTTATGGCTTTTACCAAGGCAAAAGATTGCTTCTCCATTATCTGGTAATTCAGAGCAGCGTCTCTTAACGCTTTACTGAAGAAAGCTATGGGTTGTTCATACCCTTCGTTGTTCTTTTGTAGTAATACTGCCGCTATAGTATGTTCGGAAGCGAAAGAGAAAAGATAGAAATCCTTAGTGAAATCAGGACTGATCAAAACAAGGGCCTCTGTGAGTGCTCGTTTGACTTGTTCGAAAGACTGTCTGGACTCAGAGTCCCATTTTATTTTCACATCCTTTTTAAGCATATTCGTAATGTTTCTGAGGAGTTCTACCAGATTGGGAATGAATTTTCGTAAAAAGTTTATCCTCCCGATAAAGGATTGTAATTCTTTGAGGTTTCTTGGGTGTTCTAATTTTTGTATGGCCTCGATTCTGCTGGGGTCTATTTTGATTCCATGTTTAGAGATTATATGCCCAACCAGTTTACTTTCCTCTAGCTCGAAAAGGATTTTCTTAGGATTTAAAGAAATCCCAAACCTTCTACATTTCTCGAAGACTCATCTAAGGTGTCGTAGATGTTTGTCATCAGATCGGGAAAACACAGTCACATCGTCCAAATAGATGACAATAAATTTACCCGATTCTTCCACGAAGGCGATATCCATCGCCCTCTGGAATGTGGCTCATGCGTTCATCAGACCAAAAGGCATTTTCACATACATGAAAGTGCCCCATGGTGTGGTGAAAGTGGTTTTGTCTTGGTCATCTGGGTGAACTAGGACCTGATTGTAACCCACGAAACCATCCAGCAAAGAAATTTGACTGGATTAGACCACCCTTTGCAGGATGTGGTCCATTTTCGGCAAGGGGTAATTATCCTTCAGGGAGACTTTATTCAGATTTCAGAAATTTATGTAGAGTCTGATTTCCCTAGATTTCTTACGTGTAGGGACCAAATTAGAGACCCATTTGGAAAAACGCAAAGGAACTATGATTTTGGCATCATACATTTTCTTGATTTCCTTTTCTATCAGAGGGAGCAACTTGGGATTTATCCTCCTAAGTTTCTGTCTGAACGGTTTTTGGTTTTCCTTTATAGGAATCCTGTGTTGTATGATGCTGGTGTCATAAGCTTTCAAATCCTCATAACCCCAGGCAAAAACATTAGAATATTCTTTGAACAACTCAATGTACTTAATTTTTTTCTCAGGGGGCAGTGATTTGGACAATTTGACCATCCTGGGTTTTTCTTCGGTTCCTATATTACAGTCTTCTACCTCTTGTCCATGTGCTTCAATTTTGGGTTTTTTGGCTACATCGTTAAAATCAAACAAATCCTCTAAAGGAACTAGACCCCTAGGCAAAACGTTGTTTTTCAAATGTAAAACATCGGCATCCATTTCGTCATCGCCTAACTCTCCTGAATCTACGCTATTTACACTATCTATTTTGAAATCAGAACTATTTACATTTTCATCTACGTTCTCTAAATCTATATTTGTACATTCAAAATCGTTTTTATACTGAAGAAAGTCTTTGATTTGATCATCATTGCCAAACACTTTCCAGTACCTGATATTGTCGGGAACGGTTGGTCTGCATCTCACCTCAACCGTATACGGGCGAGTCGAGTGAAAAGGAATTTTACAGGTGGCTGTTGATGTAGGCAATTTGTCTGCCAGAATGTTTTGTCCCCTCGGCATTACCTGCAAGTCGACTTCAATAAAACATCTAAGGGCATCAAGAACAACATTCCTATAAGCTCTAAGATGCGGGTGTTTCGCAGTGTACTCACCTTTGATTTTCTTGATTATCAACTCTGAATCACCTCTTACCATAATCTGTTTAGCACCAACCCTTTTTAAAAGTTTTAGGCCAAGCATTAAAGCTTCATATTCAACAATATTGTTAGTGCATTGAAAGTTTAATTTGTAAGAATGATTTTCTAAATACCTGTTTCTGTGGTTATGTAGCCAAACGCCCGCTCCGGCTCCTTTGTTGACTGCTCCATCAAAATCCATGCTCTAGAAATCCACTGGTAGCTCTTCGGTTATCACATTCTTATTTCTTTCTACCTTGATGATTTCTTGGCCGTAGTCTAAACCATATGTATCCTCTCCCAGCTGAATGTTTTTCTCTCTCGTGTTACCATCGTTATACAGGATAAAAGAATCTAAGTTAGAATGCGCAGAGTAAAGAGGATAGTTGTGTGGTTTCTCTTGGCTACTGACCATGTATTTCATCAATGTTTCTCTGTATAACCTTCTTTGTTGCCCAAAAACTAGGATAGTGGCATATGACATATCGAGCTGTAGGGTACCTCTCAACTTAGCCCCCTAAGACCGGGATAGCAACATTCCATACTTCGGTGGGATGTCTGCAACTACCACATCCATGACCATGCTCTTTGCAGGGATCTGCACCAGGGTGATACACAGATCCTTGATCAAACCTATGCATCTAACTTTACTGGAGTCGAACGAGTATAGATCTTTATAAGGTCTAGTGACTTCCAGTCCCAGTTTCTCCATCACAACTTTCGGCATCAGATTATGGGAGGCACCTGAATCCAGCATGGCATTATGCAGGATCAGGTCATGTATGTTTAGACTGATGTAAAAAGGAGCGATGTCACCATTTTCGTCTCGGCCATCTACTTTAGGTCCAAACAGAAGTTCGGATCGATCGTCTGTAAGGTTCACGGTGTCTGAATGATTTGTTGATCCAATGGTTAAGGCCTTCGTGCCTATGTCAGGTTCAATGGTCAGTGCTTTAATCACCTGTGAACGATAAACATCTTTGTTCATCAACTCGAAGAGCGGAATAGGAATGTTTACTTTGGCTAACTCCCCCTCAAGGCTGAATGTTGTAGGAGTCCTGGCTTGGCTCATCAATTCTGGTTTGTCCACCACACTCTTCTGGCCAGAAGTACTCGGTGGATTATCAGGTGAAACCTCAGGTTGTGGTGATCTTTTCAGAATAGTGAGGTTCTTCTTCGCGGGAACTTCGGCAGTGTTCTTTTTAGGAATCTTCTCGGAAGATGGCTCGGAGGTCTTCTTGGTTTCAGTCACCTTCTTCATTTCAATCGTCTTCTTTGGGGAATTTCCTTCCGTCTTTTTACTCCGCAGATTATACTGTCGATGTACTTCCAAAATGGCATTTTTGAATGCCTACTGTTTAGCATCTTCAACTTCTTCACTTACTTTCGTTTGGTTGAGAAGAAAAAGTTCTTACTCTTCTTGGGTAAGGAAAATAGCTTCGTTATCATGAATGCCCATGAGATTTATGTGGGTATCCTCCAATTCTCCGATCACTTCCTCTCCCTCATCAGCATAATTCTCTTGTAGTGGGGGTCTGATCTGCTAATCCTAGCCTCTTTGATCCCTTTGATCCCTAGGATCTCTCTGTCTTATTTGAGGAGGGTTTCTCCTAAAGTTAGGATTTTGAACCTGAGGAGCAGGTGGGTTGTCTCTTAGAGGATTTCTATCTAACACAGTGAGTCTATCCATCATTATTTGCACTGCTCTGGCCAATGAATCCAATTTGGAATCAGTGTTTGACGTGGAGGGTTCCTCTTTAATGGTGACTCTCCTTTCTTACCTCTGTCGTGCCCTTTTTGCCAACAAATTGGCCTCCACACTTATCGCACTTCTTTGCATGTCTTCCAAAGTGACAGAATTTCTTTCCCTGAGTTGGTATGATATATCGACATCGAAACCATCATGAAACTTTATCAATGCCAAACCCTGTGGAGGTTTAATTTCAGCAGGGATTACGTTGTATAGGTTATTGAAACGAGTGAAGTAATCTTGTACTGTCTCACCTTGATTTCTTCTAATACTTTCGTACTCTGACAATATTTGGAAAGGGTTTTTCTTTACCTCCCATCTGTCTAGAAAACTCCGTTGGAATGTAGTGAGGTCAAGAACTAAGGCAACACGTAAACCTTTATACCATTTTTTAACGTCACCTGTCAAACTTTGGGAAAACAATCTCATTTGAACGTCAGCCTCATCTACTTCATGCAGATCAAAATAATCATTCATTTTATCGACGTGTTGTTGTGTGCTCAAAGGTCTCGTTGCATCGAACTGTGGAAGTCTCGTTTGATAGTCTTGGGGCATGGCGTGTAGAGGTGCCGCCAACACCAAGGGAGCATATCGAGCTGCCATGATGGGTGGAGGAGGTGGAACAACAAACTGGATGATCGGCGAGGTAGCGACTGAAGACGAGGACGAGGAGGGGCTGAAAAGAACCGAGGGAGTGTTTTGCAGTTTAGCGGTGGGAGATAGAACTTCAGGGGTTCGGGGTTGTATGACTATTGGTTCGAAAATGATTCCAGTCACAAAACCATCGGACCGTGTTCTCACCAGGCTTTGTTGGGAAAAGGTGTTAAAGTCAGGGTTTTGAAAGGTAACAGGTTCCCCTGAAAAAGAAAAGGACTTATGCAAGGGAGTATGACTCACTGAACTTTCAGCTATGGTCTTTTTCCTGAGCAATTGTTCTGGGTTATCAATCACTATCGCAAGTTCTGGGTTTGGATGAGATCGAGTATGAACTTTCTTGGGAGCCAGATTTCTTTTTGATTTTTTTTTTTTTATATATATACTTTTTAGTTTTATGAGTCCGAAAATAATATGTACAAATTTTAATCAACCTCTAAACATTACTTTCTTCTCAAACTTTGCAATATTTCAGTGACATAATTTCTTTTTAGGGAAAAGAAAACGTGAGGTTATAAATTTTAGATCTTTCCTCAGTGGATTCGCCACTATGTTAGCACTCTGTAAATTTCCTAGAGGTTGAAAACAAAAAAAAAAATCTACAAAGTTAACTTTATCCAACCGCTTTTGAAGCTGGGATCTAGCCCTTCCAACTTTAGAGAGGGATCTCTCTATATGATTTAGCTATGCTTCCACTTTTTAAATATTAGGCTAGGTAAAGAAATAGGTTGGTTTTGTTGTCGTATTGTTTGTTGAGTTGGTTGAGACAGTCTACACATCTATTGGGCTATGGGGTCTGTGTTTTAATAAAATATGAAATCCAAACCAGAAACGAAAAGGAAAAAACTTTCACAGGGAGAGATAATATAATCACTGGATTCTTTAATAGAATAAATGATGAAAAGTAGAAAATATGAGAAAGATAATTTCAACAAAGAAGCAGTTAAGAATTTCTTTATCAAAACACCAGAAGACAAAACACTAAAATCTTTCGAGTCAGAAACAGGGTATACGAGATAAATCCTGCAACGTTCATTACTCTTAAAGATTAGATTTAGAAAATAGTGTGATAACAAAGCGAGAATAACATTTAACTTAGAGAGAAAAAATCACCACTGAATACACGCAAGAATCCTGTAAAAGTGCCTCTTTTTTTATTAATGGAAGATTTCTTCAAAAATATTACAGTCTGATAGCGTCAGGGTGTGAAGATCAACAACCCTCAATACTTCGAAAGATGAAGTATTTATAACTCAAATTACAAACGATCCTATCATTAATGACCAGGACGTGCTAAATCAATTTTTAGCCTAACAAACTTAACAAATCTCAAAAATCTAGGCACTGCTAGATGATGTGGTGTAACTGCATGTTGATTTCTGGGTAGGTCATTGGCGAGGTCTCTACACAACCTCTTCTGATTGGACAAATGACTGGACGGGACAGCTCATCCGCTAATCAATCAGATCACAGAGTTCCTCCCATCTAAGATGACTGGGCACATTGACTTTGAGCAACCTTCGATACACTTCGTCCATTTCCATATACTTGGCAAATGTAGGCTTGGTGAGGAAAATGTATTGAATCTCGTGTTGGATGCTTATGTCCCACTGAAGAGCATCTAGAAATGTCTTGCCGGTGATGCTCCCTTGAATGCTTGCAAACTTCAAGCTGTCCTTAGACACATCAGCCAATCTCTTCTTGTAATCTGGGAGAGTCATCAATTTATCATTGATTACCTTCAGACTAGGAAGACCTTTCTTTTGGAGAGCTTCAATCTTATTGAAGAATCTTTGTACCCCTTGGTCCATTGATTGAACCTTTTCTTCCAGCTGAAGCATTAATCCTCTTTTGGTCAGAACTCTTTTTACCTCAAGGATGGTCTCTGTTCTGTCCTCAATTTTCATCTCTTCCAGCTCTTCCCTAGTCTTAGAATTGAGGAACTTGATGATCTCATTCGCTTGTGTTGGCATGTCTCCCAATTCTACTCTGATCTTCTCGATGGCCTGTTTTCTCCTCTGGACCAATTCATTCTGCTCAAACATGATCTGGATCATGGGCCATATCTCATTCATGGACTTAGTGATGTCTGTCCATACACTCTCTTTAACCTCAGCCAAAGTCTTTCCTGCCACTGATTGCTTCCAGAGCTGCTAAAGTTCCTGTTTGAGCTGCTCTGTCACCTGCTTTTCCTTAGAGAGGCTGGCCTGGAAGGAAGATTTGAGTTCTGAAGGTTCTCAAACTCCTTTTTCAGCCTACTGATCTCTGTTTCCTACAGGTTCATCTTTTCCATGGACTTAGCCAGTTTGGTTGTCTTCTCCTGGGATGTCAATGGAGTCGCTGATGGGACTATTGTCACTGATGTCGAGCTCACTCCTGAAATTGGAATAGCACTCAATGGAATGACTTCCATTGGCTTCAACTACTCCTTCTCTTTCACTAGTTTTTCCATCTCAGCCTCCATCTGTTTTAGCTATGCGTTCTACTCCATGAGCAGCTTGAGCATTTCATCTTTCTCTCCTTCTTTCTATGCTATCTCCTTCGCCTGCGAGTCCTCTGTGGGCGGGAGCTTCAGTTGTTGCCTCAAGGAGGAAATGTCAGCATTCTTCTTATTTATCATTTCCTCAGCTGCTTTCACGTTTGAGGGGTCATAACCGATCTTGAGGACCAGCTCCTCCAGAGTCTTGATTCTGTTGTCCTTGGCGAAGGACGATATCTTCTCTAGCTTCAATTGTGTTTGAAAATTGTTCAGGGACACCTGTAGTTTGGACGCAGAGGTGGAAGCATGCGCCAACATATAGAAAACCATCTCCCCTGTCTGCTTGTGTAGATCCATCTGGTCGACCAGATTCACATCCTTCGTTTGAAACTCGAAGGTGGCCCGTTTGTAGTGAGCGATCACCTTGGGATATGGCACCTGTGCCTGGAGGAATGTCATATGTATTCTACCCTTATCTGTGTCAAATGCTGACAGCAGCCTGTGTTGTGCAGACGACGTCTGCTTCCAAAATTGGGCGCAAGTGCTGTTGGTCAGGGTCTGGTTCCTTTTCTTTATCAGCTCATATTTTTCAAAAATTCTCAGCTTAGGTCCCACCTTGTCTGGCCGAGTGTTCAATGGGGAGTCTGTGGATTTCTTTGGCAAAGCTGGGGTGATGACCTTATGGAGGCTCGAACCAAATGGTGGAATACCAACTTTGGCCACTGTAGTCGATGGGGCTTCTTTTTCTCTAGTCGGGCCAGGAACTGAAATTGTCTATGGCCTCTTAGTATGCAGCTGGAACTCTTCGGATGATACCTCCGTGACAGGTGGAGATAAATCTTGTCGAGGCATTTTTTTCTTCGGGACCCGTGGTGTTGTCATTTGTGATACAGTGGTTGCGGGATCCTGCTGTTCTACTTCAATCAATGTGTTAGGCTCCCAGGCTGTCTGATTTGTGAACTTCTCAATTTCAGGCCTAGACACATGAACATAAGGGATGTTTTTGTTCTTCACCCTCATATCTGAGATGATCCCACATGGATCATAATGCCATGGGAAGCTCATGAAGAATTTTATTTTCCTCAACATCCTGTCTGCTTCTTCCCCAGCGCCACAATTGTTGCAGATGAAGGAGCCAATCTTCCCCTTGATTCTAAGCTGTTACTTTTTCTTCAATGACACAAAATGGATATCATTTGAATTTATAATCTGCCTTATATATTCCAATGCGAAAATTTTGATAGGTAGGTACTTGGGCATCTTATACGGTGCCAACTCGCACCCGTATACTCTAATCTCGGTATAATTTTGATATAAGTACAAATCCCCGGTCTTTGTGTTGTTAGAGAGATGCAGGATCCCCTGAAATTCATCGTTTATCTGAGGCTCGAGCATGCCACCTAGCATGCTTACCACAAGGTGGTAGAATTGGTCGATGAACTCCTTGAAACTGAAATCAGTGGAGTTGTGCTTGAGCAAGGAGGTCCATGTTGTGACTGCCTGAGGTCTGCCATCTCCATCCATCTTCTGCATAGAAAAGCTAAATTTATCTACCTGGAATAAGACGAATACGTATGCTAGTATCGATGAGTATCTAAACATGCCTTCCGTGCCGAAATTCATGAACTGTTCGTGAATATTGTCTGCCAAGAAGGTGCTGAAATCAAACTGGGTGGTGGGGTTTTCATCAGTGGAGAATATGGATAGAAAACCCAGAACGAGTTCGTCTACCCACTGATCAGAATAGTATCCTAATAAAGCACAAAGGGAGGCTATGAATTGGTTTCCTTTAGTTGAGAACATGGAAGACGGGTAAGTAGGATTGGTGGAGGAAAATTGAGCGAATGGGGGAAGGAAAAGCTCAAATATTTGAGCTCTTTGGGGGAATGTCATTTTCTGGTACAATTCAGTAAGAATTTCTAGGTCAAAAGGTGACGCAAAGTCGACCCGGGGAATTGGCATTATCTGGTCTATGGATTCGGTCGTGATGAGGAATAGGATCTCTCCGGATGAGGAGACGATAACTCTTTGCTCAAGGATATAATGGGCTTGACACTTGAGAGCAAACTCGGGAAAATGGTGGATCTGAGGGAAGAGGTATAGGGGTAAATTGGACTCCCAGAGTCCAATTTCATCACTCTGGTCTAGGAAAACTTCCCTGAGCCACGACTGGAGGTCTGAGAAATCAAACTCGCATTTAGTGTTTGCAATTAATCGGTCTTTTTCGACCAGTGGGATCCTGTCCAAGTCAACAGGAGGCGGGAGAAACGGATTCTCCTCTCCTTCCGCTTGTTTGGACTTTGGCGCCATTTCTGCAACAATACCTGCAATAAAGCACGACGTTAGTGGGGGTGACTAACTGTGGATGAGGGAAATAGACTGTAACGGAGGAGTAAGAAGTGAATTTCTCTGGTGCGATGAGTGGTAAATGGTGGGAAAGGGAGAATAATGGTAGTTTTAATTTAACGAGGGTCGGTTGGGCGCGGGAGACAGGTCAGATGGATAACGGATAGGTTATCGAGTAATAAATGGCCAATGGATCATTTGAGGGTGAGATGGTGGGTGACGATGGCTAAGGGATACAGACGTGTGATGTGGGGGCTATCGATTGGAGGTAAAAGTCATAGTAAGGGGCTGACCACGAGCGAATGAGGGCGAAGGACTGACAGTAGTTATGGGACGTGACCATTTCGGGAAAAGTGGACAGTGATGCTCAGGGGTGACGATGGCAGGTCAGACAGTAGGAAATGATGGGACCTGGGGCCATTGGATCACTACCACATCTAAAGGGGGACCCGCCGTAGGAGGAAAATCATTCTGGATCCGCCCCTTCAGTTAAAGGCAGATCAGTGGGGGGGGTCTGAAATACATTTTGGGTCATTGATCTGCGTGCCTGATCCTCAGCCGCAAATCTCTGTGCACTACTTATGACACATTCTGGACCCCCCCCTCCATTAAAGGCAGAATGGATGGGGGGGTCCGGAATCCAATGCTGACCGTAGATTTGAGCGCTCGATTCTGAGCCGTCCATATGCGCGTGAGTCTTATCATCGATTCTGGACCCCCCCCCCCTCCGTTAAAGGTAGAATGGTCGGGGGGGTCCGGAAAGGCCTGTCCACCGTTGATCTGAGCGCGATCATCTGGACCCTTGAGACATGATCGAAGCATAACTGGGGGCGCGGAAACATACATGCGCCTAGGAAACTTTGGATAAATGTTTTTTCATGTGTTTTCTCCAATATTTTCAAGTAGACACCACCATGGGGCTCGACCAACATCATTTTTAAACCTCTGTAACATGGCGCAACATTGATCATCAAACTAGTTCTTATTGAAATGAAGCAACAATGCAGCTAACCTATGTTCTAACCTAGTTTCCTATGACAGTTAACCCAGATTAGACTGTTGGGTTAAGAAATTACTCTACCCTGGGGCTATCTGACCAGGATTAGATAGTCTGGCCAGATTTATTCACTAATCTAACCTAGACACTTTGGCTAAGATTAAACTGTTTAGCCAAATTCATTCACTATCCTATCAACATAAAATTTAAAAAGAACTTGGCCATGCTTGAAAGGTATGGACCAAGTTACTATTATTGCATGGGGCTTTTATTGGAAATCTTTTTATGCCCTCTTTTATTTCTTTTTTCTTTTCTTTTTCTTTTTTCTTCAAATTATTTGCAGAATGAAAAATCATTTGTCAAAAAAAACACTAGAGACAGATAATATCCCAGTCACCAGTTGATCCTATAACTTATAGGGTGATAACAACCTCTCCACATAATTCATGCAGCCAACATCTGAAAAACGTTTTTGTACATCTGGGTGCGACTGTAAGAATGACAAGCTATCCAATTCTTTCCTCGGCAGGAAACCACTTCGTTTCCTCGCCATCTGTGACTCGAACCTTGGGTGTTTTTCAGACAATTGTCACGGTGATTTTCTAATCAAGCCAGGGTTTGGAGCTGGTGAAAACTCTTCGGCATTAAAAGTTTGAGACATTTAACCAACCCATCACCTATGAATCAGTGCGTGTTTTTTTTAACAAATGAGTGCTAATTTGATATCACCGGGTGACTGGTACCTTCACTACCCATGATGATGAATTTGAATTTGCCATTTTCGATGCTCTCATTTCTGGAGCATGCAATCACATGCACGATCTTTTATAATTATCAACTAAACGTGTACAACGGTTTCACCATCATCATTCACTTCAAATAGCGTCTCATAATGATTAAGTGACGCGTGTCGAGCATGTCTTTTTTCAAATTCTGGAGTCATGGAAGAAAACATGTGTTTCACGCTTTCACTAGCTAGTCTGTCTACGTGAGAGTACCCTTTAACCATTGAAACATGTCTCTTTCACTAGCTAACATCAACCTTGCAACACACGTTAGTTGTTGAAAATATTTTTTACAAAAATTTTAAAATACAACCCTTGAGGATCAACTTATTTCTAGGGTACAATGTTAAGAACTGTATTTTGAAACTTGAAGAATCTAGAAACGAAAAATCTAAATCCTACACATGACCATGTTATCTCCTACAAAATGAAGCAAATTGACTGATTCATTTTGGGAGCTAACAGGTTTGAGATAAGTGCCCAAACAGTTTGGGTGTATTGTTTCATCAACTTGTTGCTAGGAGAGTATATCTTTCATACAATGTTCACAACAAGCTCAGAATCTCTAGAAACTGTAAGGTGACCACAACCTAGATTATAGGCATTTTCAATGCCTAATAATAAAGCTTCGAATTTAGTGACATTGTTTGTGCAAGCAAACTCCAACCTGTAATAAAAGTTATGAATTTTCCCCACAGGAGAGTATAAGATTATTCCATCTTTCTTACCTTCGCTAGAGCATGAACCATCAAAGTGCATGTGCCACATACCATCATCTAAATCGATTTGCTCCAAGGGAATGTTATCCTCCTCGGAAAAGATGGAATACACCTCTAGGTCCTCCTCGATATAGTTCACATTAGGTTGTGGGACACTTTCTATGTAAGGTGAAATTATTCCCTCTCTAAGGACTATAATGTTTTTACCATTATGAGGAAAGAATAAGTGTGTCCCGTTGAGTGAGAGGTATCCACCCATCAAATCTTTCCAATCTCTTCCCAAGATGATTGAGTGTTACAAGGAAAATATTTCTATGGCTACGGTGAACCACAACAGATGGAAATGACTATAGAAATCAACTCTATCCCAACAATATGCTATATAAACCAATGTGCAAGCAAGATAAGAAAGAGTCTTACCTCGTCCAGATGTTCGATGATGTGCATCATTGAGCACTTTGACCCAAAGCTATATATACCTCCAACAAGTTCTCAACAAACAAGAAAAAACAAGCATATGGTGGAAATATAAAAGTTTAGCACATTAGATAGCATAATCCATCAATATACATAAAAAATACGCCCATGGATAATAACTCATATATTTGCAAGATATCAATTGGACGAGAAAGGAGTATTTCTATTAATAAATGATTAGAAAAAGTGAAAATATTACAGACCTCCATGTCAGCATGGTTCAGAATCGAGAAACCAAGTTCCTTCCAATTGGGCCTCCACCACTTCAATACTCCACCAAAGGCAAGCTCATATAAGGGAAATAATGAGGTTCTCCATCAATAAGGGAAGAGCTTGGGGGATGAACACTATGTTTAGATGTCAAGGACAAAGGGATTTAGACTCAATATGAGTTAAATAATTTCTCCAGAGTAAATTTGCTCTCAAAGTTGAATTCTTTCTCTTTTTCCATATCTCGGAATTGACCTCTTCATAGCCTTCAAAATGCAACTGAAGGGACTAGTTGGAAAAATTTTAGTATATGGAATGCCAAGGATCAGAGATCTCATGTCGTGACATGGAAACCCAACATTTAATTTTGATTTTCTAGCAAAAAACCCGATGTATGCGGGCTATAGTGGAGCAACCTGCTTATACACTTGTTGTATAGGGTGCAAGATGTGTACAAGTGGAAAAAAATATATTTTTATCTCTGAATTTTAGTAACAGGGAAGACAAGTCTGCTTAGGTAAATGGAATAAGGCCCTCTCTGCAATATTGCATAGGGTGAGGAAAATGTTTCTCTAACAGATGCCTCCTAATGTGTGAGGTCAGAGGAGAATCTGCGATGGCCGAAATACATTATAAACAACCCAAAAGTGGAGTGGTAGAGAACCAGCTGGACGAACTCAATTGCTCATTACATTATGCACTCACTTTGCATAAATAGCTGCCAAAAATTACACTGCAGATCCATGTGAAAAATATACCAAAATAAGTGTTTGTGGCCATGAATAGGAAAATACAAATGCGGTTACATGCCAATAGTTATCATAGTCATGAACAAGGCCCAGTATAACCAGTCTCAAAACCAATCTGAATATATATGTATACCATGGAGTACAATCTGATCTCCCATGATCATTGAAGTCATATAGGTACTGGTCCAACGAAAAGGAAGCAACAGCTCAGAAAAGTTGTAGCCACATAGTGATGTCTTCAAGTCTTCTACACAATCCACCAAAGGTGCAAGTCTACATCATGTGAATAAAGGAGTTGAGGTCGAACACAATGAGACATTGTTTGATTTTCGATCATTGATGTGTACCGTTAACAAACACGAGACAACCTATGATAATGAAAGTAGGTATCAAGGCACCAAGTACATTCTTACAAGTGTGAATAGAGGAGTCGATGTCGAACACCTGTAGAATCCATTGATCAGGAGACATTGATGTATTCCCAACTGTTGATGGTGAGAGAGCCTGCCACTGATGACTGTAAGACTCAAGGTACTCATAAGACTCTAGGCCCCGTTTCCAGAATAAATGGGCTGATGTCAATGGAAAGAGACCCGCTGAAAGGAGAGCATTAAGGAATCTCTCATCAGTCAACACGAGGTACAAAGCAGGATCTTCATGATTTGGTGGAAATCGAACGAAGAACATGTTAACAAACCAACGACCCTTTGCGTCTTTCATGTGTGCCAAGTGCAAGCGGTACACGAAAAATACCCTCTGAATAACAACCAATGATGAAAACTACTAACAAAGGAAAGGAAACCACCAATAAGGCTAATGGCATCCAAGACACTACACGAATCCCAATGTGTGAATAGATGTCTTGCTGTCAAACATAAGGGAAACCACCCAGTCAACAAACAATGATGAAATGTCGACTGTTGGGTTCAAGGTTACCTACCAATGATGAAAGTAGGGCCAGGGTGCATGATAGGACTATAGTATCATGTGATTCTGAGACAAACTAAGGGTATGACCGACATGAAAAGTGAATAGTTCTAAGGAGTGGTCGACACAGATTGATATAGTTCCTTTAAACAAGAGCATGAGACATATGGAGGACTCCGACAGCATAGACCTAATGATGAAATCATGAGATGCAAGAGGCATCGATGAAATTCTCTATAGGGACTGGAAGAGTAACCAGTCGATAGAGAAGACTCTGTAATGAGCTTAGCTTCCTAAGGCCATGCTAATCCCAAAATTATGATGATGAATGAACTCAAATAATTTTGTGCTCTATTCAAAGTCGAAACGATTGCTGCCAATACACGATAATACTCCCTTCCCGCCTGTCTTTTTTGGTTTTTTCATAGACAAATGAATTCTATGATACAGAGGAGGAAACGAATGTCGCAAGTAAGCAAAACTAGTTCCAGCAGTGGAACATAGCTATGCTCAATGTAGGGAAGTGCATGTGGGAGATGGACACTCAAGGGAATGTTTCCTCCTAGGTGTAGGGTGTCAAATTGCAAAGGATATAAACAAGGCTCTGATTGGTTGAGGATGCAAAACTGTTGAGAAAAATGGTTTATAATGCAAAGCGAGAACTGACTATAGGCTCAATACTGCAAGTAAGGGCATGAGATTAAATCACAACTTAACGCCAAAAAAATGTCATTTTTTATATATTTTATTCTACTTGGTGTGAAAAAGGGATAAACTTGAGCCAAATAGACGTCTTTTCAAAACCAATTTTACGAGTGTGAAAGAGACAAGTTCTCTCGACGATCTTTTCACTTTTTGATAACGAGTCGGAAAAGAGCTTAACTAAGACTCGCGACCTTTCAAGACCAATTTAACGAGTGTGAAAGGAAAAAACCACTCGACAATATTTTCTCTTTTTGAAAACAAGTCGAAAAAGAGCTGAACTAAGACTCATGACCTTTCAAGTCCAAATTAATGAGTGTGAAAGGGACAAATCACTAGGAAATATTTTCATTTTTTAGACGAGTCAGAAAAGATCTTAAATCAGACTCATGGTTGTTGTTCTAAGAAGCATATAATGGGGGAGGCCAAGGATTCTGTGCTGGACTTCTGTGAAAGGTCAACAACTTACCAAGAGTTGACGCAAGCTTGGGAAAATACAAAGCTTTCCAAGTTGAGGAGGATAAAATACTTTCAGAGGTTATCTTATCTACAATATATCAAAGAATGCCCCTTATCTAGAAGGGTGTAGAAGAAGAAATTCAAGGCTCTACAAGATCATTCCAATCAAAGGAAACCACCCTAGGACTTGGAGGGAGCATACTCGAAGAGAGTGTAATTCTCCCTAGTGAAGAAGGTATAGAACTAGAAATGATAAGGACATGGTAGAAGGATGCATCACCCTCCAAAAGAAGAGTGGGATTAACCAAATATTGCATCGACAATTTCACTTCCTTAGGCTTTTCACTCTCCAAGGGAAGAGTGGGATTGACTAAAGATTGCGTCGGCATGGCCACTAGTTGAACATGATGCGAGACAACAAGTTCAAGGGATTCACCAGCCCCTAAAGGAAGAGGGATGTCAATCGAAGATTGCATCAGCATGACTAATTTATCAACCAAAGTAGGTTGGGAAACCAAAGGTGACTTAGAACTCGAAGGCCCCCCAGGAAAGGACCACGCTTCTTGTACCACAACAGTAGTAGGGCACAAACAAGTAAGGTGATCGCCTTTGCAAAGCCTACAAAGGAACTTGGGTTTACATTACACATGTCTAGGCTTCTCAATCGTATAAATGTCCCCAACATGACTTGCAGTGGCTGGTTACATGCTCCCAGCATGACTTGTAGAGCCTAGTAGCAAATCCCCAACATGACTGGCAGAGGTTGGTGATGGATCCCCAACATGACTAGCAGAGGTTGGTGATGTATGTGCAGTGTGACTAGAAATGACTAGAGTGGTGCCCCCAACATGACTTGCAACAACTGGTTGTTGGTCTTCAACATGACTAGAAGAGGTTATCGACCTATCTCCAACATGACTCACAGAGGTTGGTGATATAATGCTAGTATGTGGCTGACCCTCACAAGACAAATTCGAGGAAGGTACGGTCCATGGATCAATAAAATAAGAAGTGCATAAAGGAATGTTCTTCCCTGTCAAAATGGGCCTACTAGACATGGCATAAACATGATGGTTCGGTGCTGAGAAGTCGAAAGTACCCATAAGGGAATAATACATTCCGACACTGATATTCTCAGTTGTCGGCTGAGAATTGTTGATCACGAGGATTAATGGTCCAATAGATGCATTAGGACTAGAGCACGCAAAGGATAATTGACAGATCGTCACAATCTTACCTTCATGAGGAAAGCAAAGAGTATGAAAGACGGACGACACGACGACGATCATAACATAAGTTCAATTGTGACCTAGTAATAAGTTATAATCAATAGGTGCATCAACTACCTCTACTTCCACCTCTACCGTCTTCCCATCTAACTGGACTGGAAAGGAAGGGAGAATACCGTGAGGGTGAAAGAAATGACCATCAAAAGTAGTGAACATGTTTGATGACTTGTAAAGAGTCGGAGAACTGAGATCTTTCTAACAGACCATGGACATCACACATGTAGCAGTGACTTCATCAACAACCGCACATTTGTTGGTATACTTTGAATACTCCATGTGGATTTGGAAAGACACATGGCAAGGCAAGTGAGTCTTAACATCCGTGACCTCAAACTTGATAACCTTTGAGCCACTGGGTTCTAGAGATTCTAAGGCAGAGAGTAAGATATTCCTCTGTGAAGGACACATCTAGAGTACCTCCAAAGCCGACATTGAACAAGGGGTTTGACCCAGGTCCTCAACAATAGAGTATTTATGGGTGGCTCTAGCATTTAGATTATGGATAGAGCGTTTGAGCACTCCTTTTAGAATATGAGGCAATGGCTCTGGTTTCTCAATCTATAAAGTCTTCTCCGGGGGAGGAGGAGATTCTAGACCAAGGATAGATTGTTTAGAGCTATAGTCTCGAGATTGAGTGGCTACATTAATTTCCGCATAGACCATATTGATACATAAACGGTATCCATATTGCGACTATTGGTTTTTACCTCCACCATTTGCATTTCCGATGTTTGAGGAGCTCGAGGATAAGTGTTGATTATGTGGGAATGGATTTTTCAGCATGACTAGTGATTGAGCTAACAACCTCACAGCTTCTACAAGTTTGGGGCATAAATGGGTAAGGTGATCGTCTGTGAAAAGATTACAGGGAAACTTCACCTTATGTATTTCTCGTTTTCCCTCTCCAACATTACTACTCATCTTCTCATTATTATTATTGTCCTTGGGTTTATTACCATATTTCCCACCCTTACGGTTATTACATCCTTTCTTCTTATTCCCTCCTGGTTGCTAGTTACCATTTGGGTTGGACGACGATTGCATAGAGTGTACATCCACCGACTGAGTGGGGTTTGAAGAAACACACAATGATGGTCCTCCTAAAAATTGGCTTAAAGACAACTCTTTCAACTGGTTTGTCACCAAGTCTGTGGACTTTACATTGGTGGAATCTACAATGCCATTGGCATGAGGTCCATGATTTTTCCTAGGGTCGTAAGTAGACCGTGGTGTGTCAGGAAGAAGGTGGTATAACATCCCAGACTGAGCATATATCAAATCTAACTGCTGGGCCTTCAAGATTTCTTCTTCTTCAGTGGTAACCCTGAAAGTAGAAATGTCTTTTGAGATAAAAGGGTGAAAATACTTAAGAAACCATTCTAAAAGAAAGGTCGAGGGAATAGGGGTCTTAATCAACCTCTTTCATCCACACCACTCCTGGATATGGTATGAGATATGAGTGGTGGTATCCTGGCATAAAGTAGACAACAGTTCTAAGCCAACATCATAATGGATGGGAAATTGGAAGTCGTTAATAAAAACCATCACCAACTGACTAAAAGTCCCATATGCCCCCTTGGATAGATCAATATACCATTTCACAGCAACTCCGATGAGGGTGCGTTGAAATAATCTCAAACGAATAGAATCATCATTAAGGGATTTCAATGAGCACCAAAAGTGAAAGGTGGTGACGTGATCACCAATATCCTCTCCATTATTACCCTCGAACTTCGGGATGTTTGAAGGAGGTTTGGTGGGGACAGGGGGCCATGTAGGATCATGACTCACATGGTCATTCATTAAATTAGACAAATCTGGCAGATTAAATGTGGCCAGAAAAAGGAGATGGGGTTGCGACGTTTGGCCCCAACCTCCCGGGAAAGATTGCGCTTGTGGATTTGAAGGTCATCCAGGGTTTTGGTAAAAACCATGGCCCTTTCCATAATTATAAGGCCCTCCTCAAAGATGATTCATATAAGGTTAGTTGGGCATCATTCTAGCTGGAATGTTCTGTTGAGGTTTATAGAAATTTCCCCCAGCTGGATTAGATCCAGGTTGGGGGTTTCCCAAAGTGTGAAATTGACCTCCTCCAGGTTGGAATCTGGAAGATAGAGGCGGCTTCGTCATGCCAAATGTATTGGTTGGAATTTGCGTTGAGGCAGTAGGATTGTAGGATTGTAATGGCATGGTTGAAATGCCTTCTTTCCCAGCAAAGTTTTGGCACTTGTCACAAGATCTCGAAAAAAAATAAGAGTCACAAAAGATGGAGGGCCAATAGTATCCTTTTCTAATAATATTGAAAGCAGTGGTTTTAGCCGAAAAATGACCTCCTACATGAATGACATAATTTGAAGAACCATGAGTTTCTTGCAACATTTTTTGTGGGTCTTCATCGTTTAGACAACGAAGCAACACACCATCAACAAATCTTAGAAACAAGAAGTCTACTATAATGTCTTATCTTGCAGATTCAAGACAGAGTCTTCTTCTTTGATGAGTGTCGAAGTTGTCTGGGTATATTTGGTTTTGTAAGTAGTAAACTAAATTCTTATACCAAGGATGTTTAGACATATGAAGAATCTGATTATCAATTTAGAATAGTGATGATAAGGAACCATCTTGTTCATCAATTTCTTCACTGTTCTCAACATGATGAGCTAAGTGAAGTGCTAAGTCACGTCCCTTGATAGTGGTAGAAATCAAAATATTGAAATCATGATCCTAAATCTTGGCAAGACAATGTGAACGCTTCCCTGAAAGATAAGTTTGTGAGAGAAAAAACTTGACAACAGGCAAAGAGACTTTTACCAACGTATGCTTACCTAGGATGAAGTGGCGAAACTTTTCAACAACTTTAACAAGAGAGAAAGCATGTTTATCAATAAAAGAATATTTAAATTCATCATCATACAAACTTTGACTCATGTAAGCCACTAGTTTTTCATTACCTTGGTCATCATTTTGCATGAGGATAGCAGAAACTGCTTCCTCAATGGCATTAGTATATATCGTGAATTCCTTCTCAAAATTCGGCTTCGCCAAAACCAGTGCGGAGCTAATTGCTTTCTTGATTCTTACAAAAGAATTTTCGACATCATCTGTCCAAGAAAAAAAATGATCTTGCTTAAGAAAATTATGAATTCGTTTGATCATCACAGAAAAATATGGAACAAACCTATAGACGAAGTTAATAACCCCCATAAAATCTTGAACCTCCTTCTTGGAAGTGGGAGCAGGAAGATTAAGGATGGAAACAATCCTTTTGGGATCAATGCTTATTCTTGAATCAGAGACAATGTGTCCAAAGAGCTTTCCCTCGGTAATGCCAAAAATGGAATTAGAAGTATTTAGAGAGATGCCAAATTTCCTACATTGCATGAGAACTCTTTTTAGATGACCAAAATGATCTCATCGAATTTTAGAGTACACCGTTAAGTCGTCAAGGTAGATCTGAATGATCTTGCCGATCAAATCGTCAAAAGCTATTTGCATAGCTCTTTGAAAAGTTGCACCTGCATTAGATAATAAAAAAGGCACACGTTCATAAGAAAAGGTACCCCAATGAGTAATAAAGGTGGTTTTATATTTATCTGCCCTTTTTACTTTGATTTGATTGTAACCGGAAAAACCGTCAAGTAAGGACATCATCTGTGACCCTGCAACTTGCTGCAAAACCACTTCCATGTTAGGGAGAGGAAAGTGATCTTTTATACTAGCTCGATTTAATGCGTGAAAATCAACACATAATCTGATTTGACCGGTTGTTTTCCGAACATGAACCAAATTTGAAACCCATTCAGAATACTTGACTGAAAAGATGATTCCAGTTTTCAAGAGTTTTTCCAACTCCTTTCGAATAGTTGCTTCCAGTGCAGGTTTGATAAGTATTTGTTTTTTCCTAACTGTTTTTATGCCTTCCTTGATGGGAATGACATGTTGTATGAGAGCAGGATCAAAACCACAAAGATCCTCATAATACCAAGCAAAAACATCTTGAAATTCACCAAGCAACTTGGCAAACTTAATTTTCATTTCATCAGAACATTGGGCACCTATTTTAACATTCTTTGGAGACTCGTGTGTCCCAATGTTCAAGGAGATGGTTTCACCCACCTTCCTTTTCGACTCCTCTTCTTTATGTTTCTCTTTATTGCCTACATCACTTGATGAAAATGAACTCTCTAGAGGAGTCAAGCCTTTTGGAATTTTGTTATCTTCTATGGATATAATTTCCTTGAGCTTATAAGGTTCATTTTGAATGAAAGCACAAATTCTCTCATTGCTAGGGAAGACCTTCCAAGATTCTATATTGTCAGGGATATGCAAACGATATAGAGATTGAAAAGTACAATCAGTTCTATGTGGCAGAAGTTGCCGATTAGGAGAGGCTGCAAAAATAGCTAACCGATCAACCATTGAGTTCAATTCCCTTTTAACATGAGTAATGTTGAAAGATAATAGGTTTGAGATAAGTGCCCAAATAGTTTAGGTGTATTTTTTCATCAACTTGTTTCTAGGAGAGTATATCTTTCATACAAGGTTCACAACTAGCTCGGAATCTCCAGAAACTGTAAGGTGACCACAACCTAGATTATAGGCGTTTTCAATGCCTAATAATAAAGCTCCAAATTCAGTGACATTGTTTGTGCAAGCAAAATCCAACCTGTAATAAAATTTATGAATTTTACCCACAGGAGAGTATAAGATTCTTCCAGCTCCGTTAGCTTCACTAGAGAATGAACCATCAAAGTGCATGTGCCACATACCATCATCTAAATCGATTTGTTCCAAGGGAATTTTATCCTCCTCGGCAAAGATGGAATACACCCCTATGTCCTCCTTGATATAGTTCACATTAGGTTGTGGGACACTTTCTATGTAAGGTGAAATTATTCCCTCTCTAAGGACTATAATGTTTTTACCATTCTAAGGAACGAATAAGTGTGTCCTGTCGAGTGAGAGGTATCCACCTGTCAAATCTTGCCAATCTCTTCCCAAGATGATTGATTGTTACGAGGAAAATATTTCTATGGCTAGGGTGAACCACAATAGACGGAAATGACTATAGAAATCAACTCTATCCCAACAATATGCTATATAAACCAATGTGCAAGCAAGATAAGAAAAAGTCCTACCTTGTCCATATGTTCGATGATGTCCATCGTTGATCACTTTGACCCAAATCTATATATACTTGCGACAATTTCTCAACAAACAAGGAAAAACAAGAATATGGTGTAAATATAAAAGGTTATCACATTAGATAGCATAATCCATCAATATACATAACAAATACGCCCATGGATAATAACTCATATATTTGCAAGATATCAATTGGACGGGAAAGGAGTATTTCTATTAATAAATGATTAGCAGAAGTGAAAATATTACAGATTTCCGTGTCAAAATGGTTCGGAACTGAGAAACCAAGTTCCTTCCATTTGGGCCTTCTGTTATCGAATAAATCAGTAGGTGCGGACACTAATTGATCTCCCTAGATCCACCAAGATCTAGAACAAAACACACCAGAACATAATGCTTTCCTTAAGTTTTAAATATTGAATTTACTAACTAAAGAGAGATAGGTGACATACCGTTTAAATGTTGCTTCCTCTCGCCATCACCATCCTATCCCCATTACAACACTCATACAATGATGAACCTACAAAAGAATGCAACCAACTGAAGTGATAGCAATAACATAAACTCAATATAAACCTATGTATGTGATCAAGGAATCATACAATAAAACACAACAAGCTTTATATGAAAGAATCATATTATTGTATCATATTGAATGTGAAAGAGAGATTACAACCATGGCCTTGATGTCATAATATCCCTTCCAACTGTCCTTCGTTCCCCACACACTTCCATTCCAAGAATTCTGAGAGCACATATCTGATAATATTCACAATCTATCTTGACAAAGGCAAAAATCAAAGCCACTCCAACCAAGCTAATAATTCCAAGCCAAATCCAACTTATCCCTTCTCCATGAGAGCTCCTCTCCTTTTATAATCTGAAGAGGATAAGGTGAAGATATTAGGATGATCCCACTAAATCATGAAAGCGAGTAAGATCCAAACCATTCTGATGCCACCTCACCATGGAAGTTTCTCCTTCTAGAAGATTCGAGAAAACGCTCGTTTTTCCCACGTGTAAGCATTCTTGCACCCTACCTATAGATAAGACTGCAAAATCCTCATGACCTAGCTATGATGCAGCCTACGAGAATCAGGCATTCTCGCACCCTAGCTATAATGTAGCCTGCGAACTTCCTTTTTTATAGGGTTTTTACAAAGGAAAATACAACTTATTTTCTGAGGAAAAGTTCTTCTCCCTTCTTTCTTTAGGAACTTAGGCTACTGACCCCTCTGAAGACTACAGATAGGTGTACATCATTAACGGTCATAGGGTTGACAAAAATAATGTGTGATAGAGAGCCCCCCAAAGTATGAAGTTAGAACAGAGTGATAGCTGAAATACTTTGTCGAGTGTGTGTAGGGAACAAGGAACAGTCGGTCGGAAACCTGCCAACAAACAGAGAAATATAGTACAATAATACATCATCACTAAGGTAGGCATTCCCATACAAATAATACAAATGAATCAGAGCATAAATGTCGACATGCAAAGATCCATGCCAAGTAGGACAAGGGCATGGCCACCAAACATACACCATGGATCCATGCCATTATGAATCAAATCTTAACATAGCCACCAAAAATACACTGTGGATCTATGTGTTAAATTTATAAATTTGAACATAGCCACCAGACATACAATGTGGATCTATGCAACAGTACACTGAATATACTCCAACGCAACCTAGATCTGTCAGAAAATATCCAGGGTCTTCATCTCCGCCACTCTATAGTATGAATCTAACCATGTGAATACATGTGCTAAAGTCGAACATGGTAGAAACCACTTTATTATTGGTCATTAGTGTATACTGTTAACAAGTGTGAGGGAAATCACCATTAATGTCAATGACTCCCAAGGTACTCTAGTACAATCCAACGAATGTGAATCAATGAGTTGAGGTCGAACACTCAGCGGAACCTTCTGATCAGAGGTCAATAATGAAAACCCACTGTCGAAAGCGAGGAAACCTGCCATTGAGGCATGCAAGTTCCAAGGAACCAATTGGTTTCTAATTCTAATTCTTGGATAATGAGTTGAAGTCGACAGGAAAAGACTCGTCATAGGAGGGCCTTAATGTATCCTACATCAATGACACGAAACAAGTAACACGGTTTGATGTAGATCAGAGTAACAAGTGATTCAGGACTGACTCAGGGATGGCCAACGTAGTAGAAGGCTTTAAGGACTGTAGAAATGGCTGACACAATAGAAGGCTTTTCGGGTTGAACTTCTCTTTGAACATATTGACGACACGACAGTTGTCTTGAAAACAATGACTCAACAACATGGATCATAGACCGATTTGTAATCTTATAAAGGAGTATGATCAAGAGACAAGTGGATTTTCCAACCTAGACACAAGGTGAGTGAAGGGGTGTCATGTTCAAAAGTGACTCTTCCATGGAATACAGGTTTAGACATATTTCTTTCCCAATTCCCCCCCCCCAACATTTCTCGCGAGTACCTCTTTATTTTTATGCAAGCTTGAGGAGGATAACATATGCTTGTCAATTTAAGATCATCCTTTGGATGAGTCCCTCAGAGTATGTTTAACGAACCCTAGGAAGGAGTGGTTTGGTCCCATACAGGCCTTTCAATGTTTGTTTTATGAGTCCAAAGAAAGAAAATTCAAGGGTTTTTCATGTTTATAGAGTCTAAAAAACACTTAAAGAGAACTCTCTCAGTTCCTTTTTCGTAAAGTAGTCTGATGAAACCGAAAAAGAGATAAACTATTGCTCAACAAACATTTTCTTCAAATACTTTAACAAGCATGAAAAGAACAAGGTCACTCGACAATCTTTTCATGTTTAGAGAGTCTGAAAAGAGCTTAAAGGGAACTCCAGTGGGTTCCTTTTTCGTATAACCTTTACGAGTATGAAAAAGTAATAAAAGTATAATCAGTTACATTCTCACGTATTTACGAGCACGAGAAAGAAGAAAGACTAAGCTCATTAACTTATTCTCATGTATTTACGAGCATGAGAAAGAAAAAAGACTAAGCTCGGGATTGTTTTCATTTTTACGCAAGCTTTAAAACAAAACAAAAATATTCTTGGACCTGGTTTCATTTTTACACAAGCTTGAACCAGAGGAAACTATGCTTGGACCTGGTTTCATTTTTACACAATCTTGAACCAGAGGAAACTATGCTTGAGGTAAGTGGTTTCATTTTTACACAAGATTGAGCCATAGAAAACTATGTTTGAGGTAAGTGGTTTCATTTTTACACAAGCTTGAACCATAGAAAACTATGCTTGAGGTAAGCGGTTTCATTTTTACACAAGATTGAACCATAGAAAACTATGCTAGGACTTCCCAATGCATAACACATGGATGGTTGGTACTTAGCCCCTAACTTAAGAAGCTAGCGGCTCAACTTCAGCATGAAGTCTAGAGGCTGAGGCAAACGACCCCCAAGCTTCATTTCATCCAACTGCAAAGGAGAATGAAATGAAGCTTCAAATACTAGACGAAGGACTTGACTCAAATAGAGAGAGCGAAAAACTATTTCATTTTTTAACGAGCTTGGCACAGAAACAAGAACTATGCTTGTAAACTCTGTTTCATTTTTTAACGAGGTTTCCACAGAGACTAAAAAACTATCCTCGTAAGTGGTTTCATTTTTTAACGATCTTGAAATAAAAAAACCATGCTCAAATACCTTTGTTTCATTTTTTAACGAGGTTCCCTCAGAGACACAAAAACTATCCTTGGAGTTTCTCTCCTTGATCATGGATTCCAAGAGGACAATGCATCAGAATGACACCATGTCAAGGGACAAAACTCGATCATGGCTTCTAAGAGGTCTTCACTGGAAGGAAGAAACACACTCTAGAAGGACACCATGTCAAGGGTCACGACAGGAGTAAAGAGATCATGCTCTAACAACCCTATCAAAGAGATCACCATGTCAACTACTGGATCTAATTCATCAGAAGTTGAAACCATGGGCGACAATGCCACATAATTGACCTGTGGTGGAGGTGATATCGTCTTCATATAAGAACCATTGAGGGAGGCAATCTAGTCGAGGTCAATGAATGAAAGTTGATCAACAGTCACAATTCTTCCATCGTGAGGGAAAGATATCACACGAAAAAGAGTGGACACAATATATTTAATTGCATAGACATAATCCTACCCAAGAAGTAAAGAGAAATCCAAGGGATCTTGGACTACCATGACATCAACGAAGACAGTTTTCCCTCCCAAAGTTACAGAAAATTGAGGAAGGGTCCTTAAAGGTTGACTAGTTCTTCTGTTAAAAGCTAACAGATTCTGCGTAACCGGTGCAAGTGGAGGACAACCCAAATCTTGCCAAGCAAAAGAGGAAAAAATACTAATGGATGCACCTTCATCTATCAGTTTTCGAGGAACGTCTCAACCACAAACCTGTACTGTAATCTGGAAAGGAATGTGAGAGGGAATACAAGGTCCAGTTAGCACACCCCAATCAAAATGGATGGCCTCATAACTTGGAGGGGGTTCCACGGGAGAAGGAGGAATAGCCCCCAGCATGGTAGATTCTGTATAAATGAGAAAACCATGGGCAGTATTGAGTTTACTCGCTAGCGGGAGAGTAGGATCGACCAATGACAAGATCAGAACAACCACCTGGGTTGCATTCGCTAAGGGGAGAATGAGGTCGACAGATGGAAATGAATCGACCACTTGGGTGACACTCTCTAACAGGAGAGGGGGATCGACCGAGGATGCAATCATATCGACTGCTTTAGTTTCAGTCTCTGAGGGGAGAGTGGGATTGACCAAGGATGTTGTCGGATCAACCACTTTTTCAACTAGTTCAACTAAGGACGTGACTAGATTGATGACATGATCAACCAGATTGACCAGTGAAGGGACCAGAGTGATCATTCCATCAACTATGGGGGGGTCAAGAGTAATCTTGTGATAAGGAGCTGGAAGTTGAGGATTTGAAACAGTCATGTCTTCCAGTAATTTTGAGGCTTCATCCATATGAGGGCAAAGGTGAGTGAGATGACTCCCTTTGCATAACATGCACAAGAACTTGACTCTACTTTTCTTATTCCCAATAGTATCTTGACTAGTCAACGGGAATTCATCAACATGTTGTTCAGAGGCTAATGACATGGGTTGGCGAGGATGTGTAGACCATGCTTCTATAACCTTGGATAGACCAAGGCATTCCTTAAGAATATGGCTACCTTTACAAAGCCTGGAAGGGTACTTCGGCTTATGAGTTGTTTGGGTGATCTTGACATCATCAACACTCCCAGCACGATTAACAATAACTGGTTTCTTTCCAACATGTTTGGCAGTGGTTGGAGGTTTTGACCCTTGTTTATCTTTCTTCTTCTTAATCTTTCTTTTCTTCTTATTCATCGGGTTACTAGATTCAGAGCTTTCACTTGATGAAGAATATGAAATGGAAGGCGACCTTGCAAGTGAAGAAGGTGAAGAAGACCTTATTGGTGAAGAAGGTGAAGGATCAACATGAGGTTGATGTTCTTGGGGGGAAGTTCTTATGACCGAAGCACTTACTGCATTCAGGATTACCTGAGTGAAAAACAACAATACTGGTAATCCAATTGTGAGACCTGGAAGGCTCACAGTAGCAATGTGATGAGGACCAATGCTTCTGTAAGAAGGAAAAAAAAGGTTCCCCTGGAAAAGGGGTTCCTTCATTGATCATTCCGAGAAATGACGCCATTAAAACAATGATCCAATTTAGAGTCCACTAGGGAAAAAAAACAACACACGCTAAAAATCTAGTAAGCAAGAAATAAAATAAAACCTTCTCACAATGAACGCACTAGTTGGTGATGAACTCCAACGTCATGAGAACAAAGTAAGAAGGGGATGAGATAGAGCGGGTGGAAAAGTTACGTTGACGACCTACTTAATGGACTTACACCCTGGTGCAAGATTCCACACATAATCGTGGGTATACCCTCCAAGGAGCCTGAGTGAGTTTGGCCAATGTCAATTCTAGGTACCGTGAATACTTGCCCCTCCATAGTCACCTTGTGTAAAGACCCTAAGGAGATAGGCCAAAAAGGTTACCAATCACTACAGTGATGCCTGGGGAAACAATCGACAGTTTGGTCCATGCGCAAGGGCAGGGTATCTAGCCTGAAATCAACTTGAAAGGCTTCCACTCATCATTGTGGGTTTACCTCTCAAGTGGCCCCCATAATACGCACAACCTCTACACCAAGACCAACAAAGAAGGGTGAGTAACTCTGCCAGTCTCAATGCGACCTCGTGATTGACCCTCATGTTAGAAGGGCTTCCTAGGACAAAATGTAATAAGTGGATTTAACCGCTCCCTAACTCAAGATTCTATGTTTGTTTGCAACTTTTAAAAGTTATCTTTCACACCTATTCCAAATCCCTACAACTAATCAAATGTAAGTTCGCTACCAGAAAGTATAAAAAATGTCTAATCAGTTTTTATAAGCGCTTTATTTTATGGATTTTTTTACTCAAGAGGAAAATGGCGTGGACAATATGGTGTTTTGACCGACTCGACAATTATGAAAAGAGATGAAGATGAAATCTTTTCATTTCAATGAAAGCTATGCTACGATAAGGAGAAAACATTTATCATTCCCATATGCATGATGTCCCAAAATTTATTAAACTCATCAATATAAAGATTCTCAAGAAATGAGAAAAAAGGTATTGTACACCAATGCACGATTCATGCCCCCCCCAAGAAAAATGCCAAGAATCATGCAATTTCGCTACTTCAAATGCAAGGATGCCCCCAATCTAATATAAAGCAAGAAATTAAATCTTTTTGTTTCAAAAATTTCACTAAAAGAAATAATGAACTTTCTTAAAACAAATAAACCCAAACTAAAAGTTTTCTTTTAAAGAGAACTATTCAGAAGAAATATGATCTTTCCCTAAACAATTCTAAATAAAACACACGCTTTGTAATTGAAAGACACTCAAAGAAAGAGACTAATCCTTCAAAACCAAACAAAGCCAATGTGGCTAAAAGTAACTCAAAGAATGTCAAGAAGACTGTAAACAGATCAATATAGGCTCCAAAAGCTCAATCCAGCTGATCAAAGCAAAACCGGGTCATCAAAAGATGACAAGACCCAATCCAAAAAAGTTTACAAACAAGTTCACAGCCTCGAAGTAGAGTCCAGTGCAAGAATTAGGGATTCTCGTAGTCTAGATACAGGTAGGGTGCGAGAAGGTCCCACTGAACTGAAAAGTAGGGTGCGAACATCAATGATTCTCGTAGGCCATAGAGAGATACAGGGCGAGAAGGTTTGTAATCAAGAAAAAATTGTAAAAAGGACAAATATTTTGAGTGAACTTTCAGATCCAGAGAGTCTGGATGGATCTCCCACAGACTCAAAGACCATAAATCAAGCAATCAAAGCAAGGGAAACTAGACTAACTAGGAAACAATCTATTCCCCAGTGGAGTCGCTAATTTTGTTTTCGGATAAATCGGTAGGTGTGGACACTAACTGATCTCCCTAGATCCACCTAGATATAGAACAAAACACACCAGAACATGATGCTTTCCTTAAGTTTTAAATATTGAATTTACTAACTAAAGAGGGATAGGTGACATACTGTTTAAATGTCACTTCTATAACTCTCCCACGACCCACTGGTCGGGCAGGCGCTACTTCATAGAATAATAATACCATACTTAATTATATATATATGACATGCATTTAAGAAAATGAAACACATTTAAAATCAGAGTAAACATAAGAATTATTGCTATTATAAATAATCAATGGCACTAACATTAATTTGTATGCACAACAGAATACATGATAAATATAAATACACAGACATGCAGAAACATAATTTAAAACATCATCTGGTACTTATCTTTGAAACGATGATATTTCCACCAACCAGGTGCAGGCCTTCCACAAAACTCCCAGCCTTAGACCACACTGCTCATCAAACTCAGCAGTGGGTCACCCCCAATCTGGGACTAATCTCTACCCCAAGGCAATGAATCCTAGGCTAGGCCGAGGTTACAGGGAAAACACATAGTCACAAGGAAGGAATTCTCTCCCATGAACCACTCATACTCACTGCCCACAGACTCCCCTTCTCCACATGCCTGTTCCACCCCAGGAGTATACACCTTCTCTATCACCTAGACAGTCCTTCGGTTTCTAACCTCCCTTGCCTTGGGTTTCAGCAACAGACCAGACCGGAATTCTCTGAGCTCTATGGAAGCTACAGGGTTCCTTCCAGGAGTTCTCTCCTTCCTCTGTGCACTCTCTCACCTAGAGAGAGCTGCTCACAGGCCAAGCAACCTGTTCTTACAACTTCAACCACCTCTCTCACCAGGAGAGAGTGTTGTACAAACTGGCCAAAAATCCACACAGGATCAAACACTACATGTCCACCACAATCAACGGGAATCTAGACACGAACACCCCAAGGCAGCTACAGACCGGTGCAACAACATAACCAGGCTTAGCAAGGACGAGACACTTCTGTTTTCTCAATATGGCAACATGGGATAGACTCATGCTCTGGATTCTTAGGGATGCATGATGAGTTGTCCACGCAGGGGTTGACTCAGACTCCATGGTTTAGAACAAATGAGGGAGTGTATCAACTTTCTAGAAACAAACACAAAATTTTCCCTAAATCAACACAGGATTCTGGTTAAGAGGGTGTACGGGAGTATCACAGTAGAGGTCGGACGGGTTCATGCTCAGACAGTTGGGTCGAATGGAGGAGGAACCCCCAACATGGTTCATCTCAGCTATTTTATTTGCATGGGCTTGGGTTGACACTTGTCACTTGTGAAGCTGCATGCTTCCATCAATGTGTGTTTGTTATAACCCTAAATTGCACCACACATGCTTACCTGGCATCAGGCCAACTCATATCCCTTCTTTGCCAAAAACTACTGAACAAATCTTCTAAAAACTCCATTTTTAAAAGTACACACTAGCTGGCCCACTACATCCCACGTGTATCAAAAAGTACACACTAGTAGGCCCACTATAGCCCGCGTGTACCTTCAAAATCATGAAAAAAAGGAAAGTTGCCAACGGGACAAAAAGTTATGGATCAGTTAACTAAAACTCCTGGCCATGCATGGCCGAGGGTTCATCCAAAACCCTAGCTCCTTCTAGCCTATAAAAGAAGGGGTAGGGGTACCATTTGGAAGAGGAAAATTATAGAAAAGAAACTCTGCCCATTTTCCAAATCCATTGTCCCAACCCTTTAGCCTTTCCTCAAGCCTAAGGAGAATTAACACAAAGCAGTTGGAGGACAAAAGAAGAGGAGGAGCCTAGGATCAGGATCAATGAGCGGTGGTCGGTCTCGACTTTGATTGTAAGTTGATTCATTTTTCAAATAATAAAAGAATACTTTTCCCGTCCCAATGCATGAGTTATCTATGGTTTGTGTAATTTATGCTTAATTTCTAACTCTCAAGTAGAAAAGTAGCATGCATGCATAGTTGTTTGTCTTGATTGCGGGTTAACTTTGGAAGGAGCAGTGCAAGCAAGTGGTCAAGAGCGCAATGGAGGATCTACACCAAACATCAGTAACAAGGTTAGTGGTTCCTTTCCATGTATGTATCGTGAAAGAGGGGTTTAAGTTTTGGGTGGTAGGTTTAAAAAGTCATTTCTTTACGGTCAAAATCTGCATGCAAGTCTGACCCTAGTTTGCTAGTCCGCAGGGTATTTTTCCCAACAATAGAATTGGCGACCGTACTGGGGAAGATACTCTTTAGGGTTTCCGGATTTAGTTGAGGTTTTTGGGTAGTTTAAAAGATTAGATTTTTTTTCTTTCTTTGTCTGTTTGTTTTCTGTTAGGTCTGAGCTAGCAAGGAACCTGGTTCTTTATACCATTTTTTCCTTGACTGTTGCTTGATGGTAATTATCGAGACACACAGAGGTACACGTGGCCTGCAGAAGGCCTGCACGTGTGTGCTCGCACCCTAACCTCTTACAACCTGCGTGTGAACGCTAGCTGTAGAGGTTTCAGTAGCGTGTAGGTTCTGAGAACTTTAAGAGGCAGTCCTCCTCTTCCCTATCAGAATTATACATTCTCAGGGGGTTTTCTGGATCCTGTCTAAGTCTTGTTGGTTTACAGTCCTGTCTCAGTTTGTCCTTTTGTGTTTTGTTATTCCTTGCAATTATTTTTCTTTTCTGTTAGAAGAAGCATCCAAGCCTTCAAGAGACCCTGGTTATCAATACCAGAGGCCTTTTCCTGGTTTGGGCTACCTGTGTTTATTTTTGTCTTAGAATTTATACATACACGCGGCCTATACAAGGTCAGACCGCGTGTACAAGCTGCCTGTTTCATCTCAGCACGCATTCGCACGCGTGTTGTTTTAGTGACAGAGGCGTGCTTGACATGCTACTTTTCGGTCAAGGTGGGGCATTCATCCCCTCATTTGATGAGAAGTATTCCTCTCAGGTGTTTGAGTCTAGGGGTTGAACAGTCAGTAGGTTAGGTCCTCTTACCTTTACCCTACTTTTTCTTAGTTGATAGTTGACAAGAAAACATAAAAAGAAAAATTTTGTTTTATGGTTTTTAGGCAAGCTTAAGAGTATTTGTTTTCTTTATCGCCATTGTGTGCCTTTATTTTGATTCTTTGCAATCTGCGCTTTAAGCCAGAATTTGTCTTTCTTGTTTTTGTGCTTGTCGGTATTTTCTTTTTGTTGCTTGGTTAGCACTTAAATAAATAAAAAAAGAGAAAAAAAATCTTTTCATTTTCTTCTTTGTTTGAAGATTGTATTTCTGCATCAATAGCTAGGGAGAAGTCTTTTTTTTCATAAGTTTTTGCAGTGCATTTATAGCATAAGTAGCTCGTAGTCGAGCAAAATTCCTTTATGTTTGCTGCATAAAATCTTAGAAAAATTGAAAAGAAAAAGAAATCTTTCTTTGTGAAAAGTTGTTGATTTTTGCATTTAGTAACAGTCTTTTGTTTCCAGCTTTTTTCATTCGTTTTTGCTTTGAGTCTTTACACATCATCAGTTTCACCTTCATACCCCGTGACGTAAGAAATCCCATAAAAKAAACACTAATTTAAAATCTATTAGACTTTTTGTTTGTAGGGTTCATACACTAGTTCAGGACTAGGGCCTTGGATTAGGTTGGAGAGGAAACTCTCCAAGGCCACTCAAAACCCAACATTGGAGTCTGCGATAGGGAGTGTACAAGTCTAGTTTCATGGAAGTTATCCGGGACCCCCCTCTAACACAGCGGATAAACACGAGGTCACGTGAGGAAAGGTAGCGGAGATAACCCCTCCAAAGTCAGACCAAGCGTAGTGGAGAACACATATCGAGGGCTTGTTTTGGGATTCCGTCATTTTCATTTGCCACAGGGCTTCATGGGTCTCAAATCCATTCAAGGTCCTCAGTTGTCTTCCGGACCATTTTCTCTTGATACCCTTGACAGGTTTCGGGATTGATACCCTGCTCATTGTGGTCTACCCGACTTTCGACTGTACCCGCCTGGTGACTGTTCGCGTGTTGGCAAACTAGTTGCCAATCTTTTTAGGGACATACAAAGGTGACTACGGGGGTATACCATGGTACCTAGGACAGACATCGGGCCATGCTTTGCAAAGTATACCCGGAGGGTGCTTCCGTGTTCGATTTTCAATTGCACCAGTAAGTTGCTCTAGTGTTGGTTGTTGTAACTGTTCTTCCAACTAGTTTAGTGTTTGCTTGTCTTATCTCTTAGGGGCTTCTTTTTTAGTGTGTATTACTGTTTGACCATGTAGAATACCTTAGCGTGTCTTGGATCTTCTCACATAGTGGAGGATCCCGAGCTCCGCCGGTCACGAAGGCTTCTGGGCCTGCCATCAGTTATACTGGAGCCACCCCCACCACCATTGAGGCGGAAGCTAGACCAACAAGGGTCTTTCGAAGCAACCGAGTTACAAACCATTGTGCCCGAACAACTCCCGAAGGAATCAACCACCAATCTTGGCTCGGTTGAATTCCCAACCACTGATACCTGGCCATCAGTTATTGTACCAATCCAATTTTACGAGCGCCTGTCAGTGCCTCACACAACTATGGAAACAAATGTTGTTACTTCCTCTGAGAATTCTTCCATTCCCACCATCGTTTCTACCATAGGAGAAGCATCTCCTAACTTGTCGTCGATGGTCCGAGCCATCATGGTCTCAGCCGCAACTATGTCGCACAGTGGTCTGATTCCATCTATGGCAGCGACCACAACTCCCTTTACACCTAGTGCAACAGGCTCTCCATTCTCATACGATATGCCTAGTTCGGGCACAAGTCCTGCACTCACTCACTCCACTTTACAGACTTTGGGTCTGGGGGCAGGGAGCTTTAACGCTCCTCTGCAAGGTCAACTTGGGGGCATTCCTGTCCCTTTTAACGCTTTTCCTTACGCTGGAGGTCATATCTCTCCTTCGTCCCCTTCGCTTGGTGGTCTGCATCAGCAGTCTGTCAGGCAGCCTGCACACACGAGTTCATTTGGAGTTGGGAGTCAAGAAACACCTGCACACACTATGCCGGTAGGTTCATCACCGTTTGTTTGGAACAGGACGTTTGGTAACAACACTTTTGCATCCACCACTTTCCCATCTGGGGGCACTCCCATTTTTGGACAGACTACTTCGGTGTAGGGTACTATTCCTACGCCGGGGGCACATATAGCAGGACCTTGGAACTCAGGACAAGGATCTGTTCCCTCCTCTGGAATGTCGTTTTAGGGTAATTCTTTCCTCAGTCAATGGAACCCTGGACATAATTCTATGCCTCTCCCATCAGGACTGGCATGGGGTAATCCTTCCCAAAGTCCTTTAAACACGATGCATGCCCAACATCCTATGTCTTTTATGGGGAATCAGCCAATGATGTCTCCACAGATGCAAAATCCTT
The DNA here is from genome assembly GCA_010110895.2 of Picea sitchensis. NCBI lineage: Eukaryota > Viridiplantae > Streptophyta > Pinopsida > Pinales > Pinaceae > Picea > Picea sitchensis. The sequence continues at coordinate 228,628 of SNQJ01S0000704.1, forward strand.
ATGTTGGTCAGGGTCATGGTTTCTACTAGAATCCGGACCAGCAACCAAACTTTTCCTGGCAACCTAGTGCCAGTCAAACTCCAGGACCCTTTTTCCCAGGCTATCAGCAACAACCCAAACTACCATTCCTAGCGACGCTACACTTTCCATATTTGACAAGGTTGTTAAATGATCCTATTTGTCACGATCCACGTTGGCCTCCTATGCCAACGAAGTTGCCTTCGGACATTCCAAAGTTCAAGGCTAAGCCTAACGAAGATCCAGGTGATCACTTGACTACTTTCCACCTTTGGTGTTCATCTAACTCATTGAAAGATGACTCCGTGCAGTTGCGGTTGTTTCAATGCACTCTTATCGAGAGTGTCATGAAATGGTACATCGAGTTCGATCGCTCAAGATACTATTCTTTTGGCGAACTGGCGATGGCCTTCCTTAACCATTTCCAGTTACCTATGAGATACGACGCTGGCACAGAGCTGCTTGCCAATTTCGAACAGACAACAGCAGACCATATCTCTGATCATTTCCGAGAGTGGAGACGCTGAAAGAGTCTAATCAAAGTACCAGTCCCAATAGCATTCCTGCTTGAGTGGTTCCTTAAGTCTTTAGTCCCACAATTATCAAAAGACGTAGTGACTTCCAGAGTTTTCTCCAAAGAAGATGCCATCATGAGGGCTCAATAGTTTGAGCTCATCTATTCTCAGTCTGGTTTATTATACAACATCCTGTCGGATGCACCACGATCGATACTGGATAAAACTAGACAGAGAGCTCGACCACATACCGATGGTATTATTGGTTCAGCACAAACCAAGCCCGCTGAGTAATTGACAAAGCAATTGCAACAATTATCTATACAACACTCAACGGCCATCCAGACTACTACTTTGGCTGCTCCTCCTACCCAAACGTTGGAAGTACACTCTGTGTAGACGACTAACCCAAAGGCCACCCAACATCCTGAAGGGAAGAATAAACAACGAAAGAAGGGTAAGGGAGATAAAAAAACCCACTGATAATGCTGGTGAGGGCACCACGGAAAAACGGAAGGCGAGGTATCCGTGCAACTTGTGTGCAGAAGACCACCCAACCCATATTTGTCCTCGACTTGCAGAGGCCCAAAAGTTTGTCACATAGCAACAACAAGCAGTGTTGACTAATCCCTTTCAGCATGGGCAAAATTTAACCCAAGCCTCTACAAGTGCCAAAGGGGGCAGCCAAGAAACTTTCCCTCTTCCAAACAATTCCTCGTCCGCGAACGTATATATGGTTAAGGGTGATGATTTCATAACAACTAGAGCACACGACTATAGTAAACCAAGCACTTCTGAGAAGGGAAAAGAAGTTGAGCTCACATCTCTTCCTCTCAAAGCAATGACACGCATTCTGAAGGGTGCATTTAAGAAAGCTTCTCACAACCCAAACGCAAGGGCTGCCCAAAATTACTCCGTGGTGGAGGATTTATCACAAACCCCTTGTGCGATGTTTGCTTTGGAAGTCCTCCAAAGCTTCCATGCTCAGAGGAAATCCTTGTTAACTGCTTTAGGCTCTATTGAGACTTGTAACTTGGGTACCATCATGTTAGATACAACTGACTTAAAACCTCGTTTTCCTTACCACGTCACGTTTTAGATAGTAGTGGCTCACCCCACGAAAACTTTTACATGGAATATCTTCCGCACGGTGGTCGATGAGGGCGCCTCGACATGCGTTATGTCATTATCATGTTGGAAGGCCATTGGCCAGCCCACTTTGTCTCCATCACCTACTCTCCTCACTGCGTTCGACGATCATTCTTTCCAACCGCATGGCATCGTTCCTTCTTTTCCTGTGCAGTTAGGAGGGAAGACCGTGTGTGTCGAAGTAGAGGTAGTCGATGCTCCCCTCGACTATAACCTATTGTTAGGTCGGATTTGGACTTATGCTATGCAAGCTGTGGTTTCTACAGTTTTTTGAGTCTTGTTGTTTCCACACGAGGGTCGGATAGTGACCATTGATCAATTGTCTTTCTCTAGACCTGACCCAGCTTTGGGGGCATCCACGGTTCCCATGATTGATAATCCTCAATCGGGTGTTGTTAACGTAGGAGTTGGTTTGTGCCCGTCCTTGATGGGTACATTCAATTACCCACCTCCTCATGACGATGTCAAGTTTATATCTAATCACCATAAGGTTGAGATTTTTCAAGTTTTGTCATTCCGCACGACTTACTTTGAGGATCCTTGGATTCTTCCTTCCCCATCAGCCATGATGGATGAGACAGGGCACTCCGGCATGTCCATGCCCTTGTCGTCCGCTGAGATAGCGTACTCTTTAGTCCAACAATCTTCATCTAACCCTGATCCGACTCCTACACAAGAGTTAGATCCACTTCTAAAGCCTATTTGGGCTCTGGGTTCTCTCGCTAACGTCGATTCGTTAGACTTAGTATTACCTTCTGACGAAGCAGTAATCGAAGCAATGACTAGTCCAGACAAACCTTGGGAATATCTTCATCACAGATCATATTTCCTCCCAAAGTTAAGCCGAATCAAAGCGGGAGAATTCACCGTGATTATGACTGGAGATAGGTCTTGTCCTACTAATCCCTTAGCTACACACAAGATCTATGTTGAGGGTAATATGGCAACCATTGTTGAACCGATACCTATCAATATCTCCAGAACCCCTGGTGTCATTGACCCACAAAGTGTCGATCATGAGCTAACTTTGTTGTTTTTCAAGCTCGCTTTGAGATCCGAAAGACACATCTGGCGAGACTGCATTTATGCTTTTCGATCTCGTCTACATTAATTGAGAAAAGTAACCACTACGGAGTCTTATTTAAGCCCTTTTCAGACTCCTTAAAGATGAAAATATTGTCGAGTGATCTTGTTTCTTCACACTCATTAAATTGGTCCAGAAGAACATTCCTTAAATGGGTCTTCTTTTAAGCCCTTTTTAGACCCTTTAAACATGAAAATATTGTCGAGTGATCTTGTGGCCTTTCATGATCATTAAACTAAAATTTGAAGTCACGTCTGTTTGGCGGTAGTTTACCCCTTTTTCGGTCTGGACGGTCAACTGTACGAACAAAGGTACACTCTATAGAACTTTCGTTCTTTAGAAGAGTACTCTCAGGTATAATTTTATTCCTTTTTCGGGCCTGAGGGACTAAATTTATGAAAAATAAGCCCCCACGGAGTCCATAGTTAAGCTCTTTTCAGACTCCCTAAAATTGAAAAGATCGTCGAGTGACCTTATTCTTTCACACTCATTAAATTGGTCCAGAAAAATATTCCTGACAGAGTCCATAGTTAAGCTTTTTTCAGACTCCTTAAAAGTGAAAAAATAGCCGAGTGATATTGTCCTTGTCACACTCGTTAAAATGGTTTTGAATTGACGTCTAATCGGTGCTAGTTTATCCCTTTTTCGAACCGACTAGACTATTGTCAAAAAAGGTACCCCATTGGAGTCTCCTTTTATGCTTTTTCAGACTCTCTAAATATGAAAAAACACGGAGCTTACCTTCTCTAGGCTCATTAAACTTACATCGAAGGACGTTACCATTGTGTGTTCTATCAACCACATTTTCATACCTTATCCATCAGCCTTGTAACAATTTTCTTCTGCGTCTTAACACCTTTGGCCGCCGGAGGATTTTTCTCGAGTATTTTCCCAGAACATCAGTCTTGTCCTTGTGCCTTGAGCTTGTATGTTTGTAGTACTCGTTTCTCCATTGTAACGTAATATTCCTTTATTCTTTTTCAAAAATTATCAAAAAGAACAAAAAAATCAAATATACCCCAAAAAGAGGATGGGAAAGGTATTTTCTTTATTGGCAGCATAATGAGTCCATTTGATTATCATACTATGGGATGTAGTACAACCTTAGAAATATTTTCTTGCTATATAGAGTTGTGTCCTCCACCGTTTGGTTACTCTTCCAAACATATGGAGAGTTTGTGTTGCCTCCTGCTTCGTAGACTTATGATTAACATATATG
>SNQJ01S0000704.1:254207-283614 GCA_010110895.2 Picea sitchensis
GAGAGAGAGAGAGAGAGAGAGAGAGAGAGAGAAAGAGACACTACTTGGGAGAGGGCTTTCTGTATTGTTTGGTTTATTCTCTTGGCATTGTATTGGATATCTATATTAAGGAATTTTTTGCTAAGTTTTCTCCCCCATGAGGGTTTCCCAGGATAAATGATGTGTCTCTTGTGAAATTGTATTTCTCAGTGATCCTATCTATGCTATGGTTATCTAGTAAATTGAAAAGAAACCTAATAATAGCTTAAACCTTAACATAATACACCTTCATGATCAACCTTTAATTTTGGTAAACCTGTAACTACCTTGCTTACATATGGTAAGGCTTTGTAGTTGATTTGAGATAGTCTTCTATGCCAAAGTTCACAAGGACTTTTAGTAGAGTGAGTTAAGGCTACCTTTGAGCGACCTTTTAACTTGTGCAACCTACCTTCTTTTGTTCCAATAACAACTGCATCTTCTATAGTTTTTTCCTTTAGGAAACATAAGAACTTCACCATCTATGAATTCAACCATGGAAACTTTCTTATCTAGAGTTGAGATAGAAAGTAATTTCTTTGTCAAACTTGGTACGTAGAGTACATCCTTCATTCTCATCGGAGTTACTGAATCAATTTTGTAGGTGGATTCACCCATTAATTTGATAGGGTACTGATAATCATCTCCATGTGACGCTTTTTTGGGGAAGTCCTTTTCTCTAAGGCTAGAGATAATGTATTTCTGACCTGTCATGTTCTTAGAGGCACTGCTATCTATGAGCCAAGTATCCTCTCCAGGTGTCATAGATCTCGAGAGGGATAAAAACAAAACATAATATTCAATCTCTTCTTTAGTTAACTTCTTGGGTGGCTCATCATCTTCAGCTTCATGGGCATGATGTCTTTTGTTATTTCTCCTCTTGTATTATTCCATTATGGTAGGACAATTCTTATCAATGTGTCCCGTCTTATCACAATGATAACATTGATAGGAGGAGAAATCTTTTCCCTTTCTTTGACCCTTATGATATTTTTGGAATCTTTTTGGAGAGTGAGATTCTTTATGAAAGTGGGTCTCCTTTTGAAAATGAAAATTTTCCTTACCACCCTTAGCATGAGCAACTAGGTCTTGATCTTCATCTCTTAATAGGATGACTTCTCAGTTGGCCACTCTTGCTTCTTCTTGAACACATTCTTCCCATAAACTATCAAATTGGAGTTTCTCTTTTCTTGCCCAAATAGTTTGGATGAAGGCATCCCAAGGTCTTGTGATACCATTAAGAGTTGTCATTATGAGTTCATATTCATCCAAGTTGTCTCTAGTTAACTCTAAATGTTCCTTGAATTGAGAAACCCTAGAGAAATAGTCTTGAATTATTTCTCCTTTTTGCATCTTCATATTCTTGAGTTGGGTTCTCATGTTCATCTTCCAGTTGATGTTTTTTCCTTCATACATTCTAGTTAGGGAATCAAACATGTATTTTGGAGTATTCTTAGAAGACACTTGAGGGATCAAGTGGTCTTTAATGGAATTTGAAATTATTCTTTTTGCCTTAATCATATCCTTCTTGTGCTTCTCTTTGGATGCATTTTCCTCAGGTTATGGTACATTTTCTTTTATGAATTTTGCAAGGTCATTCTCTTCATGAATGAGTCCAATTTTGTAATTACAAAAATTTTCCACACCTTCTAACTTGTCAACAAGCTTAGTTCTCAAAAATTTAAACTAAGCTTACCAGAAGATGCGCTGGGCTGAGGCGAGTTTCTTGGAGTTGATTGTTTCAGAAAAATCAAATTTTTTCCCCTTGAAACTTGACCTACCCAATTCTAGACTGGTACTTCTGGTATTGGTTCTAGTTTTCTGGTACCAGTCAAAAATAGGGTTTGAATTTTTGGGGAAACTGGCCACTGAAAAAGTTCACTCAAGCTGCCAAAAGATGTGCTATGGTAGGGCACACTTCCCAAGATAGTTTTTGGTAAAAAAATCCTCCTCAGTAGAAAGCCCTAAATTTCTTGTTATGACAACAATGACGTCTAGATACCTGGTGAAAGATGCTCTATTCAGTCAAGATCTGATACCATGTTACGTTTTCACTATTGTTATTAGTTTATTTCCAATTTACATGAGTATTCAATGCATTTCCAAAGAAACAACATAAAGAGGATCATTGAAAGAAACACAATCACAAGGTATGAAACATTTTATCCTAGGAAACCCTCATGAGGGAGAAAACCCAACAAAAACTTCCTCAATAATATATTTCCAATACAATGCCAAGACTAAGACCAAAACACCAAGAATAAACCAAGACTGAGCATGCACCACTTTTCTCCTTCCTCTTGCAACTGCAACTTCCTTCAAGATATGCACACTAGATGACTGATTGTGAGAGTGAACAAGTGAGGCACCATCCTCACATATAAATACTAGTTGAGGAGGCACTAGGGTTATGTCTCTTCACTTAGTGGAGATGACTTCTTCTAGAAGTGGTTAAAACCACTTTATAAACACTAGGGGCCGACTTTACAAATACCACCATACAAATGTAGTTTGACCTATCCACAAAAGGGGATTTGATTTTATACAAGACCCAACATGATCAATCCGCAAAAGGGGATTTGATATATAATATAGTAACTCAAATATAATTAGAATATTATTCAAAGTTACATTATTTCAACAATATACCCATTTTGAAGTTAAAACTAATTTTTCCTTGGGTCTAGGCATAATTTCCTACACATCATTTTTCATCATAGACTAATATTCTTTTGTCATTGATTCTTTCCACTGTTTCTAATGAAATTCTTCTTCAAATGTGGTGGGTTATTCATTTATAATTTTTTTCATATATGTTGCATAGGTGGAGAATCTTTTGGGCTTCTTTCTTTCTCTGAAAGTGCCACTTGGAGCTTTGAGTCTTTGTTCTTCTTGTCGAGTAGCTTCAAGACAAGGTGGATGTTTTCTAGTTTTGGGTATATTGATTGATTAAATAGGCTTGCATGGTTGCACTAGATGATCAAGTTGTTCTGGTTCTTCATTTTGACTTTCTGGAAAATTGGTGCTTTCTTCTTTGGGATCTTCATATTCCTCTTCCATGGAGTCTTCTATAGACTTCTTGAAAGGAAAATTCTCATCAAAAGTTACATATCTATTGAATTCAATCTTGTGTTGTTCTGGAATATAGATTCTATAGGCTTTGGAGGATTCACTATATCCAACAAATATGCCTTTCCTTCATGAGGGTTCTAGTTTCTTCCTTTTATCCTTGGGAAAATGAATGTAAATAGGAGAAACAAAGATTCTTAAGTGTTCCACACTAGGTTTATTTCCTAAGAAGGCTTCTTTTGGAGTCATATCCTTCAATATGCGATGGGGACTTATGTTATGAACATATATTGTTGTCATGGTTGCTTCTCCCCATAGGTACATGGATAGACTTTGATAATTCATTAGTGCCTTCATGGTTTCTCTAATGGATCTATTCTTCCTTTTTACTACACCATTTTATTCAGGATTATGAGGAACGATTATCTCCCTCCTAATCCCTGCTGATTTACAAAAGGAAACAAAGTCTTTGGATGTGTATTGTCCTCCATTATCTATTCTAAAAGTCTTGATTTTCTTGTTTGTGAGTGTTAGCGATATTTATTGTAACGGGGGTGAAATGCGAAGGAATGGGTTAAAAACCCATTTACCCTAAGTTTGGGATGTAAATGCGTCTGTGTTTAAATGGAAATCAAGTTTGGACGACAGAGATTCACGCGCTCGGATCAACGGCGCACATAGGATTCCGGAGCCCCCCCGCCTTTCTACCTTTAAGCGGAAAGGGGGGGTCCGGAATCAAAGGCACATCTCTTCAATGGCTATGATCGGAGTGCCTGGATCAATGGCTCTCAAGGTGATTCTGAACCCCCCCCACCTTTCTACCTTTAGGTAGAGGGGAGGGGGGGTCCGGAATCGAGGGCGCATTTCTCCGACGACCGCGATTTGAGTGCCCAGATCAACGATGCACAGGCAACCCGGGAATCCTCTGTCCTTCTGCATTTAACCAATGTGGGCCCCTTCCCTGTCATGTAATCTCTCGTGCCATCTGTTCTCCTCCTGGCCGTGCAATGAGGCTCGCTCCCTTTAGTCTTTCCTCATCCTCTGACGTCTGTCTGCCTCCCCTCTTCTGGTCCGTGTGGTCCCTTCCCCATCTCATCATCCACTCACCACCGACCATGTGTCCCGCTCCCTTCCACGTCAGCCTCCCACTAAAATGTGCCCATTATATCTCATCTCCTGCCTCCCTCCGCTCATTTCCTTCCGCCATGTGCCTTCCCCTGTAACCTCTCTCACACCTCATCACTTCATATCTCACCCTCATAGTTTTGGCACCACCACTCCCGTTATGCGCCCCATCCTTTGCACTGGCCTTCATGCCCATTCATCAGGCTGTTCAGCTAATCTAGGTGGCATCACGAGGGGTCTTCCATGTCCCCAAGGTGCCAAGTCGGCCAGGTCATCCTCAATCCCAATGAAGAAGTTATTGAGGTAGTTGGTGGTGGTTAGAAATCGCCTCTGCCATAATGGGAAAGTCCAGCGATGAATTAAGAGCACGTCGACTCGCCTACAGAACTGTCAGAAGTTCGATTGCGTCTGCTATAGGTGCACGACCATTCAGAGATTGCGGGTGCAGATTGTCAAAAGCCATGTAGACGCAATGTGTTTAATGCAACGTCTCGATTTTGTTGCTATTGTTGTTTTGAGTATATGTAGGCGTTTTCACCATTTTTGTATCTATCGATGGTAGAGAAAAGCTCCCGACTGTAAATTTTTAATGATCATTCTAGTTCTATGGTTATGCATCTGTGTTTGAGATTTCTTGTTTTATGACAAACAATTTTCTTGCTCCGTCTATGTTTGCAGTTATGCTATGATAAAGGATTTACCGTAGCATTATTGTATTCCCTGGTTTTCTGCATTTGGATGTAAGAAGATCTTTCCTTTAGATGCTTCCTCTCACAGTCTGTTAGAAACCTGATGTTGATAACAGACCCCTGCACTCTTCTTATGCAAGTCTTCCCCCTACTCACCCTTATTACGACTCACTGTTTGAAGTTTATCTAAGACCTCACTCGCCCATGCATGCCTGGCTTAGTTTCAGAGTTGAGACGATATTGTTCTAAGTTTACTTCCATTTGATCACCCCTTTCTAAACAAATCGTGACATTAAACTGATGGGTGTCGGGCTCTGCTCCTGCTGCAATCCAGGAGTGACTTCCAATGCTAAAAGTGAGGTTTTCTATTTCTTCCTTGAATTCTTGAAACTTGCTGAAAACTTCATCCTTTGTCTTCAAGAGATATAACCAAGTCTTTATTGAGTAATCATCTATGAAGGTTTCATAATAAAGAGAACCTCCTAGAGATTTGATTGGCATCGAAACACAAACATATAAATGTATTAGATCTAGGATTCCTTAGATCTATTATCCCTACTTGAGAATGACTTCCTAACATTATTACCAAGTGCACATCCTCTACAAATTACTTCATGTATATATTGTAGTGTTGGTATTCCAACAACCATTTTCTTTAGGAAAGGTAATTCTTGATAGTTAAGATGCGCATACCTTCTATGCCAAATTTCATTGGGATTGACTTCATCATGTACAAGAGCTTCATCATTTCGTTCTAGTAGTCTGTATAATCTGCCTTCACGATTTCGAATAACTCTAGCATTCTCTATGCCAGAGTCTCTAGACCAAGATACTACTTCACCATCTACAAAGGCTATTATATTTCTTTTTTCTTCTAAGCAAGAGATACATACATGATTCTTTCTAAACCATGTACATATAATACATTACTCAAATGAACATTGTTACTTGATTCTAACTTGATGGAGGCTTGACCAATTCCTTTGACTAGATAGGTGTTCTTGTCTCCACATTTTACTTTGTAAGATGTCTTCTTTTCATTTAGATTGGAGACTATCACTTGGTGTCCTATCATATGCAGGGAAGCTCCACTGTCAATTATCCATATGTTATATTCAAGGGATCTTGCAAGAGCTGAATAGTGTAGACGACCCACCTTTTCATTCCTAATTTTTGCGGACTGATAGATGGTCAAACTTTGATTTTGACTGGTCAAACGTTGAATTTGACCCAAAATCTCAACCTTGACGTTTTTTCCTTTTGAGAGTGCCAATAGGTGCACTAGACTAAGGCACACTAGAATATCCTTTCCTTGGTCAAAATGTTCCATTGTAAAGTGTTGGGAAAAAGGTGTAGGGTTTTGTAGTTGCACCTGCTAGAAACCCTAGCGACAATGCTTCAGTAATTGCACTTGCTAGAAACCCAAGTGGCATTTCTTCAACGAGCTTTATAACGTATGACTTATCTTCCTTCCAGTCCTTAGACTANCTCAACCTTGACGTTTTTTCCTTTTGAGAGTGCCAATAGGTGCACTAGACTAAGGCACACTAGAATATCCTTTCCTTGGTCAAAATGTTCCATTGTAAAGTGTTGGAAAAAAGGTGTAGGGTTTTGTAGTTGCACCTGCTAGAAACCCTAGCGACAATGCTTCAGTAATTGCACTTGCTAGAAACCCAAGTGGCATTTCTTCAACGAGCTTTATAACGTATGACTTATCTTCCTTCCAGTCCTTAGACTAACTAAAGGAGGTGTGGGCCCATAACCTATTAGAATTAAAGAGATGCACTCATTTTCACCATAGACAATATAGAAATATTGTCACCCAACCATAGGCACAAAGGCCACCCCTAAGCACCTTTAACCTTGAAATACAAAATAATTCTGGAAGAAGACCAATAGTCAACCAAGGCTGTTCCTTCTCTTTTGTTTGTTGATCAAAGCAAGTGATAACATACATCAAAAAATAGAAGGCCCTGTGTATATATCTTTGTACATATAGATTAACTTAGCTTAGGTTGATCTTAGGCTATTCTTAGGACAAGGGTAACTTGAGACCCATAAAACTAGTTGGAAACACCATTTCAACGGATAAGGGTCTAATTGGGACCTTAACCGAGTGATATCCCTATGATGTTGAACATGGTAATTTTTGACCATCAACATGGCTAAAATTTTATAACTTTTATGTAACCATTCTTTAAATTTTTAAGATTGTAAAGATTTGGAAGGATAATATTTTATTTTTGTATTTTTTTTAATGATGGGTTTTCTTAATGTACACTTTTCAATCAAAATTCAATTATTTTTTTAACTTTTCATTCTTGAAGGGTTGGATGATTATACCATGTCAATGGAAAAATTTGTTAATGTTAGTCCTCAAGATTTATGTATAGTCAAGGCCTACTCCATATTTAGGGGATTTTTTTCTTGTTAGTGCATTTAATGGGTGGAATTGTTTATTGTTTCAGAAATTGCAATAGAGCATAGCTCATCACACTACATAGTCACTTGTTGATAATGCACATCAATGTACAATATTTTTTTAAGTTTTAATGCTTTTCAAAAATAATAGCATGAATAGGATCACTGAAAGAAACACAATCACAAGGTACACAACATTTTATCTTGGGAAACTCTCATGGGGGAGAAAACCTAGCAAAAAATTTCTTAATATAGATTGCCAATACAATGCGAAGATAAATACCAAAACACTAGACAATATCCAGGACTGAGCATGCGCCTCTCTCTCCTTCTTCTTGTAATTGCAACTACCTCCAAAATATGCACACTTGTTGAGTGACTGAGTGAGTGAGAGAATGAAACACCATCCTCTCTTATTTATATTGGTTGGGAGGCACTTGGGTTGCGTCTCTTCATCAAGCAGGGACAAATTCTTCAACTAGTGGTTAAAAACACTTTAATAAGCCCTAGGGGATGAGTTCTCAAATACCACCATATAAACATGGATACAAGACCCAACATGATCAATCCACAAAAGGGGATTTGATGTATACAATAATGACTCAAATATAAGTAGAATATTCTTCATAGTTACAATATTTCAACACTCCCCATTAACAAGAAGGGTATTCTAATAACATAACCCAATACAACATCATCAAGAGAGAGAGGGCAGTAACATCATCAACATATGGAACACTGTCTGGCATATCTATAAATCATCGAAATTTTTTCTCATCATCAATAACATTATCATTCATAGCATGGAGCTAGAGTAGCATCATCATGATCATCTGCATCAGCATTAGTTAGTATACCACTAATACATCATCATCATCAACAACATGAGGTTGATACAACATCATCAATCAACATGAGGCTGATACAACATCATCAGCACGAGGTTGATACAACATCATCAAAAACATCATCAACATGAGGCTGTGATAACAACATCATCAACATGAGTATGAGATAACAACATCATCATAAACATCATCAACATGAGGCTGAGACAACAACATCATTATCATATGGAAACATAATGAGTAAGGTGCAACAACAAAATTTTGTGGCACTCTGACAGACTGTCCTTGCCTGACCTTCGGGATTTTCCCAAGAATCATACGATTCCATAGGATAAAAAAATCCTAGGGAGCTATGACGTGGTACTCCGACAGACCGCCATTACCGGACCTTCAGGATCTTCCCAAGAATCAAATGATTCCCTAGGATATAAAATCCTAACGGAGCTACCATTATTGACCATAACTAGCATATACATGAACAGGTCCTCTGAAAGACCATCCTTACCGGACCTTCAGGATCTTCCCAGGTATGATCAATCCCCTAGGATATAAAATCCCAACGGAGCTACCCGTTGTTGGTCAGGATACTATAGTATCACCAACATCACTCCCCCTTTCGAGGGAGGTCCTTTCAGAGAACACAAATCTTGTCTCAAAAGTATTCAAACATTATAGGAGACAGAGGCTTGGTCAACACATCTGCAACCTACTCATTTGTGCCAACATATTGGAGCTTTATAGCTCCCCTCTGCACCATATCAAAAATGTAGTGATACTAGATTTCTATGTGCTTATATTTATCATGGAACACTGGGTTCTCTGTCATCTTTATACAAATCTGGTTATGACATAGAATCACGGTGGATTCCATCTCCAGATCGAATAGACCTGTCAATGACTTCCAAAGCCATATGGCTTCACAACTGGCAGAGCATGCTGCAATGTATTCTGTTTCTGTCATGCTGAGAGAAATACTAGATTGCTTCTTACTCTGCCATGAAGTCATGGTTGAACCCAGACTGAAACACCATCCTAAAGTTCTCTTTCTATCATAAACACTTCCAGCCCAATCTGAATTAGTATATCCATACAGTTTGAAGTCATGATCTCCAGTATAACAGAGACTGTATTCTAACGTACCCTTAAGGTATCTCATCGCATGTTTTGTAGCTACAAGGTGAACACGTCTGGGCTCTACCAGATACTGACTCAAGGTGTTCACAACAAAACATATATATGGCCTGGTATTCATCAGATACATCAACGGACCAATAATCTATCTGTATAGAGTAGTATCAACCAATTCTGATGAAGTATCTACCAGGAGATTCAACTTTGTTTCCATGGGTGTGTTCATGGTTTTACATTACTACATGTCAAACCTCTTCAGTATTTCAACTGCATACTTCCCTTGTTTAAGGAATATCTTCTCAGGGCTCTACCAAACTTCAATACTAAAGAAATAATGAATTAGGCCTAGGTATTTCATCTCAAATTCTGCAACAAGCTTCTTCTTACAATATGTGATGAGATTTTCTTCTCCAGTTAAGAATAAGTCATCTACATACAAAAAAAATATAACTGGCTCATCATTCATAACCTTGAAGTAAATGTTATAATCAACTTTACTATTGGTAAAGCCCAAGCTCGTCAAGAAACTGCCAATTCTGCTATACCAAGCTCTAGGAGCTTGCTTTAACGTATACATACATTTCTTCAATCTTCATACATGACTCTTTATGTATTCAAATTAAAACCCTTGCGGTTGTTCAATATACACTTCTTCTTCAATAACACCATTTAAGAAGGTTGTTTTCACATCCATCTGGTGTAACTTCCACTTCATCTTAGCTGCAAGGGCTATGATGGTTCTGATAGAAGTTTATATGGATACAAGAGAAAACGTCTCTTCATAATCAATTCCTTCCTTTTGATAAAAGTCACGAGCTACAAATCTTTCTTTATGTTTTTCAATACTTTCGTCTACCACATGTTTTATCTTGTATATCCATTTGGAAGATACCACATCTTTTTTGTTTGGTCTAGGAACTATTTCCCATACATCATTCTTTATAATGGACTAGTATTCTTCCATCATGGAATCCACCCATTGTTTCTTCTGAATGAATTCTTCAAAGCAAGTAGGTTCCTTTTCTATGAGATCACACATCAAGGTCATATAACTAGAGAATGGCTTAGGTTTCTTGCTTTGTCTCATGGTTCCTTCTAGGGCACCATACTTCTCTCCATATTGAATAAGTTCCCTTGCCTAGGATGGATTTATCTTGTGAGATATTGTCATGTGGGGAGGTTCTTGAGATTCTATCATATCATGATTTTATGGAATCTCATCATCAAGGGTAACTGTGACTTCCTTCACAGGTTCTGCAACTCTCAGAACTACAAGTTCTTCTTCAAGATGACACTTCCTTGATATTTTGAGTGCTCCATATTCATCAAAGGTTACATATATGTTGATCTCAATATGATGGTAACTTGGTATGTAAATTTTGAAGGCCTTAGATACCTCACAATATCCAACAAATATTTTGTTCTTTCCGGAATATCCATCTTAGTTCTCCTTTCTTTCAGAATGTGTACAAACACTGGACATCCAAATATTTTGAGATGGATTACTTCTGGCTTCTTTCCATAGAACATTTCTTCAGGGGTTTTGAATCCAAGTGCACTATGGGATAATCTGTTTTGTACATAAATTGTTGTTCTTGTTTCTTCAGCCCATAAGTGCATTGGAAGATCTTGATCGTGGATCATAGTCTTCACTGCTTCCATTATTGTTCCATTATTTATTTCTCCTACACCATTTTTTTTAGGATTATGGGGAGTGGTGAGCTCCCTCTTAATCCCAACATCTCTGCAAAAACTTCCAAATTCATTTGAGGTGTATTCTCCTCCATTATCTAACCTGAGTATCTTGATTTTTCTTTCTGAGAGGTTTTCTACCAAGACTTTGAATTCCTTCAACTTTCCGAGTACTTCATATTTTTATTTCAAGAAATAAATCCAATTCTTGTGAGAATAATCATCAATAAATGACACATAGTATACATACCCACTTAGAGAGGTTGATGGAATTGGACCACATACATTTGAGTGGATGAGCTCCAAGATTCCTTTTGCTTTACTATCGCTCTTTGGGAAAGGATTCTTTATGTTATTTCCTTGTGCACATCCCTTGCATACACCTTCATGGTCAACCTTGAATTATGGTAACCTGTAACTACCTTGCTTACATATGGTAAGGATTTGTAGTTGATGTGAGCTAGTATTCTATGCCAAAGTTCACATGGACTCTCAGTGGAGTGAGTCAAGGATAAGTGAACTTTTAACTTATACAAGCCACCTTATTTTGTTCTAATAACAATTTCATATTCTATGGTTTTTCCTTTAGGCCACATAAGAACTTCACCATCTATGAATGAAAATATGAAACCTTTCTTATCTAGAGCTGAGATAGAAAGTAAGTTCTTTGTCAAAATTGGTACATAAAGTATGTCCTTCATCTTCATCGGTGTTCCTGAAACTAGTTTGTAAGTTGATTCTCCCATTCCTTTGATAGGGTACTGATAGTCATCTGCAGGTGAGACTTTCTGGGGAAAGTCTTTTTTTGTAAGGCTAGAGAGAATGTCTCTCTGATCTGTCATGTGCTTAGAAGCACCACTATCCATGAGCCAAGTATCCTCTCCAAGTATCACAGATCCTGAGAGGGAAGAGACCAAAACACAATCTTCAACATTTTCTTAGTCATCTTTGTAGGTGGCTCATCATCTTCAACTACATGGGCATGGTGTCTCTTGTTGTTTCTCTTCTTGTATTATTCCCTTTTGGTAGGAAAATTCTTAGCAATGTGTCCCATCTTATCACAATGATAACATTGATAAGAGGAGAAATATTTTTCTTTTCTTTGTCCCTTCTGATACTTCTAGAATCTCCTTGGAGGGTGAGATTCTTTATGGAAGTGGGTGAATATCTTTGGGGAGTGAGATTACTTATGAAGATGGGTATCCTTTTGGAAATGAGACCTTTTCTTTCCTCCTTTAGAATGAGAAACTATGGCTTGGTCTTCATCCCTTAATAACACTACTTCTCGGTTGGCTACTCTTGCTTCTTCTTGAACAAATTCTTCCCATAGACTATCAAATTGGAGTTTGTATTTTCTTGCACATATAGTTTGGATGAAGGCATCCCAAGGTCTTGTGCAACCATTAAGAGCTGTCATTATAAGTTCATATTCATCTAGTTTGTCTCCAATTGCTTCTAGTTGTTCCTTGAATTGAGAAACCCTAGAGAAATAGTCATGAATTGTTTCTCCTTTTCGCATCTTTGTATTCTTGAGTTGGGTTCTCAAGTTCATATTCTGGTTGATGTTATTTCCTTCATACATTCTGGTTAGGGAATTAAACATTTCTTTTGGGGTATTATTAGAAGAAACTTGATGGATCGATCTTTAATGGAGTATGCAATGATCATGTTGGACCTAACCATATCCTTCTTGTACTTTTCTTTGGTTGCTTCTTGTTCGGGTTATGATACATTTTCTTTTATGAATTTTGCTAGTTCATTCTCTTCAAGAATAAGTCCAATTCTGTACTTCCATGAACGAAAGTTTTCCACACCTTCTAACTTGTCAACAAGCTTAGTGCTTGCAGACATCTTGACCTGCAGCTAGGAAAATGACCAAAAAATGAAAATGATCAGAAACTAAATCTAACCTTACCAGGAGATGCGCTTGGCTGAGGCGAGTAGGTTGGAGCTGTCTATTTTAAAAATATCCAATTTTTACCCCTTGAAACTTGACTTGAAAAATATGGACTGGTACTAGTTCTGGTTTTCTGGTTTTTTTGGTTTTCTAGTACTAGTCAAAACTAGGGTTTGAATTTTTGGAGGCTTTCTCCACTGAAATGGTGCGCTCAAAATGCCAAAGGGTGCACTAGGGTAGGGCACACTTCCCTAGATGGTTTTTAGTCATAAATTCTCTTCCAATAAAAATCCTTAATTTTCTTGTACGACAACAGTGACATTTTTGGTTACCCAGTGAAAGGTTCTCTATTCAGTTCAACTCTGACTCCATGTTAAGTTTTAATGCTTTTCAAAAATAATAGCATGAATAGGATCAACGAAAGAAACACAATCACAAGGTACACAAAATTTTATCCTAGGAAACCCTTATGGGGGAGAATACCCAACAAAACATTCCTTAATATAGATTTCCAATACAATGCCAAGATAAAGACCAAAACACTAGAGAATATACAAGACTAAGAATGCACCTCTCTCTCCTTCTTCTTGTAATTGCAACTACCTCCAAAAGATGTGCACTTGTTGAGTGACTGAGTGAGTGAGAGAATGATACGCCATCCTCTCTTATTTATATAGGATGGGAGGGGCTAGAGTTGTGTCTCTTCATCAAGCATGGTCGAATTCTTCAACTAGTGGTTAAAACCACTTTAATAAGCCCTAGGGGTCGACTTCTCAAATACCACCATATAAACATGGTTTGACAAATCCACAAAAGGGGATTTGGTCATATAGAATACCTAACATGATCAATCAACAAAAGAGGATTTGATCTATACAATAATGACTCAAATATAAGTAGAATATTCTTCACAGTTACAATATTTCAACATATTTAACTCAAAATGGTTCCCTTTTTAATTGCATAAAAAGAGGTGTTTTCTTCCAATATTTTTAGAGTTTTTCAAGTTATCTGTATCCCAATTTCTTTGGATATTTTCAAGTTCAAGATTTGTTTTAATGATAACACTAGTAATATTCTTATACTATGCTTTAATGAAATTCTTTAGTCACTAAAGTCAATCTAAGGTAATACTTTAAATCAAATTATTTTCAAACCAACAATGCTAGTGAAAAAATGTAGTTCAACAAATGAAAAAAAATCATGATTCTCCTGTAGGGATCTTATATTTCAATTTGATATTAAACTTCTTGGAACTTCAAAATTTAAATTATTATTATTTATATTTATATCAAATTTACATATAAATATATGTTGTAGAGGCATGCTAGAGAACAAATGCAATTTGTGCGTGCGTTGGTTGCATTGAAACAAGAAATATGAGTGTGTTGGTTGAATTGAAACAAGAAATACGAGAGTCATTACAAGATGTGTATAAGTTTTGAGGGCGTGTTAAAGAAAAAAATGCAATATGTGAAGGGCACATTGGCTGGTTCCGTTGAAAAGAAATCCCAGATCCATTATTAATCCACAATGTTGCTTTGGAATAAAAGTATTTGTTTTATTTTATGTTATACCTTAGTACATCCTTCCACATATCTAACTTAACATTGTGCACCATATTAACATTGTTTCTTTGTATCCATTGAAATCAAATGCCACAATATATAATAGTCTCCCCTCATCACTATGGCTTTGATTCCTCCTCCACAGCCTCTTGTTCTACGTCCGCTCCTTATGTCCATTATGGCGTTTTCATTAATCTTTGTGATTACAATTATTGTAGTCGAGATGTCAACACCTTTTCTACCGAACTTTGTAGTCACGATGAATCCCATCAATTGCATGTTTTTCTGGACAAGCCAGACTTGCGGGACTTGTTGTTTGAAGACCAAATTTCGTCTAAAATAGAAGAAAATACTTTATCCACCTCTATCCACATCGCCATTTCCCCCCCAAATTATGCGCAATCGAACTAGTGTTTGGATGAGTTGATTCTCATGATTAAGTAGAGTGCAGAGTCGAGGACTACCGTTATTCATGTTTTTTACTATGCCCAGCCTAGTGAACTCAGGTCGACCAACAAAGAAGCCTTGTGAAACCATGAAAATAAAAACATATATACTCCACATACCATTAAGAAGTAGAGAGACGCTCTGTCTCATGTTACATGAATAAGAGGTTTTGTCCTGGAAGAGGATCAAAGGTGAACATCTCCCACTATATGAATCCCACTATCCTAATCCATTTTAGTTTTCAATTTGTTTGAATCATATGTACATGATAAAATAAGTACTTAGGTTTTTCTCACTGTTTATTTTACTCTATGAATGAATGGATATGCAGGGACGAAGAGGAGCTCTTGAATAATGTCATAAAAAATGTGTTTTAGGCCTTCCATTATAGTCCCCGTTATTATGTATTCATCAATCATCATGGGTCTCATTGGGATAAATATATGCACTATTAATTCCCACATTTAATTATCAACCAAGGCTCGTAAGCTTTGAGGTGCAGGCATAGGAAACATAGGATCAAAGCATAGGATAACCTAATCTAAATCTGACAAAACAATCTCCAAACCCACACTGCAGGAAATTAACACTAAGGATTCATCACTGGGACATATGAATAACTTAGTGCTATAAAGACTTAGATCACAGTATTTCATGCACTCAGGGTGATGTCCGTGTGATTAATCGTGAGTATATTACTTAAGTTTTCTATCCTTCAATGATTATTTCCTATAGAGGATCCACACTTAAATGCAATAAAAGAAACAAGAAAATGAAAATTAAATTCATGATAGAAACTAACACCTTAGGACGAATTCCAATGCGGGAAGGCCATATGTCATGAGTTAGAACTTTAATCTGTTTGTTGGTGATTAAATCTATGTGAAATTAAAGTGCAAGGAATCCAAAGGTACAGGAAAATAAATAAATATGAAAGAAAACTGTAGGAAATTTGATGAAAGCAATCTAAAATCAATCTTAAGCAAAAGGCAATCAAACAAGGCTACAAATTAAATCTAAACTCGAAATCTTCCACAGCCAGATGCATCAATCATGGAGAAGAAGGAGAAGGAATAAGTAAATATGATACTGTAGAGATGTAAAGAAAATAATTGAAATTCCTATGCAATAGAAAATAAATACCAACTATGTCAAGAAAGATGAATGTTAGATGGGTTAAGAAGAGATGAACATAGAATTTTCAATGTACATTGTAGAACGCAACAAAGCATAATAATAAAGAAGGGAGGAATGCTTCTATAATTGACTCAAAAGGTTGAATGTACACAGTCAAATAAAAGATGGAAACATGGTTGAAGAAAATGAAACGGATTCTTGGTGACAATTGTCTAACTTAGAGGATTTACAATCAACCAAGCAAGGAAAGAAGATGCATGCAAATGAATAGATGCATAGTGGGTGGTGTGTGTTAATGTGCAAGTTCTGGGTGAAAAGAATGAAGAAAAGAGAGGGGAAATATGCTCATAAACAAATGTAAATGCCCATGCATGGGTAATCAATATGTAAGAACATCATGAAGGATGGCACACACTCTAAATTGCAAATAATAAGTGCAGTTCTGAACCTATGTTTCTGTGTCTTCTATTCATAAATGAATTCAAATATCCAACTAAAGATCAAAACTCTATTTTATGCATTTGACACAACTAGGAAGAAAAAAAACTATTTAATAATGAGAGCAACAAATAGATGGAAAATTAATCAAGCATGAATGGGCATAATTAAAGAAAGGCACAAAGCAATGAATCGTTGGTCAAATAATCATTAAGCACAGAAATAGAGCAGCATGAAAACACATATATTAGAAGCTTGTAAAAGGAGTATGATTGAGGTTAAATGCAAAATGATGATGCTTTGAGTTGAAGGGAATCAATTCAAGTTGTTCATGAAACCAATTACAGAATCAAATTGTTCAATTGAAACACACAGTGCATGGAAATCAAATCAAATCAAATTCATAAACTAATTAGTAACAGAATATCAACAGGGACATAACTAGATCGAGGGGCCCTACCCGACCTAGGCATGCTCCTGGAAGACTAATTCAGATTTGAACTAGAATAATGCATCAAATCTCAGCCATGAACTATTCTTGTTTATTAGAAATCAAAATCTCTGATTACAACATTTTGCTCATCAATTTCATGTCTCTAATATGATGAATTTCTTCCAAATACAAATTTTAAATAATAATGATGGCTCCTCCTCAGTCCTATGAGGCTCTTATTTATACATGAAATCCAAAGGGATATGATAGAACCGAATCCCCCAAACTCAGATTTTGGTTAAAACCAATTTTACAAATTTTTGAGCAAAATCACAAAAAAATGGGTTTTATTGTAATTTGGGCAGATTTGAGTTAGGGATCCACCCATATCTTCCAAAATAGTTCACATTTTGAAAAAGTGCCCACTAATTACTTAATTTTCCACATTCTAGAGAAAACCCATTTCGTATAATTTCTATATCTAATGCCATCTGCACGAAAATCGAGGTGCAAATTGGCAATTTGAGATTTTTGCTAATTTTTGCAGAATCATTCCACCTGAGCTAGAGGTCCACACATGTGAGCTGGGTGAATTATGGTTGACATGTATGCATGTAAACATTGTTCTGGACAAAACCCATGTCCTCGATTTTCGTCTAGAAGCATTTCAATTTTTCAAATTATTTCTAGTGTCGGACTGTTGTTGATGCTGGTACCGGACAAGCACAACATTGGTACCGGACGAGCGCAAAAATGGTACCAGACGAGCTGAGTAACTGATTACATGGAGTGTGGGTACTGGATGAATGTGCAGGTACCAGTTGACTCTAGAACCTTCTGGTACTGGATGACTTGGAGTGTGAGTATCGGATGACCTGGAGTGTGGGTACTGGATGATTGTGCAGGTACCAGTTGAATGTAGAACCTTCTAGTACCAGATGAATTGGAGTGCAGGAACATATTTTTTGGACATAGAAACATAGGATTAAACCATCAACAACACAACTATTTTATAATCATCCTTTTAATCACTAAAAATATGGAAAATTATGTATTAACCACATAGGATGAATAACAAGAGATATTGGAGGTTAATAGTGTAATTTGCGATATATTATTGACGAAATGGGAGAAGGTGTAATGATGAGTGTATTTTTATGGTGGAAAATATGAAAAAAATGGATCCCAACATGCCTTATGTCAAAGAGACCTTCGCCAATGATCTCTACAATCTCCTTTGTTCTTGTGGATTTAGAGTTTTTCCCGACAAGTAGGAATTAATGTCGGGACTCTGTATTACTTCTCAAATAGAGGTCGCCATTCAATACACCAATCTCTATGTTGTTATTTTTTCTCCAAACTATGTGTAATCTAGCTGGTGCCTCAACCAACTCAAGCTCATGGTGAGGTCAGGGAATACTGTTGGCGTAGGCCAATGTTGAGAGAAATCGAAGAAGCGTTGAAGGAATCAAAGAATTGCCGAAAAATAGGGGAGCATGCCGAGAATAAAGGAAAAGCAACACTGGGAAAAGAGGAAAAACAACATGTGAGGCGTGCATGTAGGAAACCCTAACCACATTAGGGTTAGGGTTTTTGTAAGACATTGTAATGGTTGAGAAGCCAAGGATAAGTATAAATAAGTACCTAGAAGGTCTAGGGCGGGGGGATAGCATGTTAGAGAATATTGTTTTGTGTAGAAAGGAAAATGATTGTAATATCTGATACCCTTTTGTAAGTTGTTGAGCCATGGGAGAGTGAGGTAGCTAGACCATGAGGATTAGATCGCAGGATGAGGATCTTGGTGTGATCTAGTCAGCCTCACAAAGGTCGTAGAGTTTTTTTTTTAATCGTATAAACGTAGTTGTAGTGCATGCGGTGATACATATTACAAAACCATAATAAAAGATCCTAAGTATCCAAATCTTTGTGGACGTAGCCCAGGAGGGGGTGAACCATGGTAGATCGTGTGTTATGAAAAATTCTTATTGTTTATGTCCTTTATGTCAATGGTTAAATATTAGATGAATGTATTGATGAGGTAGTTAGATTTTTTGATTTACATGCATGAATAAAGAATGACAAATTGTTTAATATAGATGGATAATAGAGTAAATAAATGAAAATCACAAAATACAATCCCAGATCCCCACTCATTCCCATACTGCAAGCACTAGAGCATTGCAGTCACCCATAGAACTATCTTGGGTGAGACTGTGCAATACACTCTGTGTGTTGTGTTGTCTCCTGGTTTACCAGGAGGGATGATAGTTTTAGAGGGCTTTGTTGGAAGCCTGTTCAGATCTAAACCTAGGTCGGACGAAGAAGTAGGAAGAGAGAGTAATAACCAACAAATGGTTTTGTTGCCAGCTGGAATTACATGGGATTGAGTGAGTGGGATCCATGAAAGAATCACATAGAAAATGAATGTATAGAAGCTAATGTTCAGACCATTGTTATAGCCCTAAAATTCCCTACTCATGCATACATGGCATTGACCTTCCTACTTGCATAATTTTCCAAATCACTGCTGAGGAACTCTATTTAAGAAACCATTTTTTGGAGCATGTACGTGCCCTGATGCAATACTACCTATGTACATACACTTTCTGAATACTAGATAGCCCACGTACATACACTAGATGCACACTAAACAACCCGTGTTTACCTCCAAAAGTTTCAAAAATTAAAAAGTTGTAAGGAATTCAGTGGAATTTACGGGTTATTGGAGGTTTCCCAACAAATTCACCTACTATAGCCTGTTCCCTAACTGAATAACTGTCCTTTTGTCATATAAAACGAGGTCTTGAGGTCTCACTCCAAATCAAGCATTAGAACGTTGAAACTTTGCCCAAATTCCCTTTCCCTCATTGCCCAAGTATTTGCAACCTTTTTTGAGTTCTTGCCTCAACATTTCCTCTCTAGCCCTTTTCTCCCACACAATCCATTCCCTTCCCTTGAGGTGATCAAAATATTGTGAGAGAAGGTATTTGGAAGGTGCACTTGGAGCATTGTCAAGAGGATCCCAGACCAAGTTCGCAGAGCTTCGACTTGCAAAGGTTGTAATTTCCAATATTTGAGTATTGACTAAAAGAATATGTTTCCCTATCCCAAATGATATCTTTATGTCTTTTATTTGGTTTATGCATAATGAATGATATCTAACCCTAATTGATGAATAGAAATAGAATGTTTGTAGCCTTGTTTTCCTAGTTGTGGATGTAGGTCATCTTTGGGAGGAGACTTGCAGCCTTGGGAGCTACAAAGCTTGAGGAGGTCAACACCAAACGTTGGATTAAAGGTACAGTTTCAGACTTACTCTTTCATTGCTTTCTGTTCATATATTTTGGAATGTTTGGGGTAGTGTAGGAATTAGATTGACTTTTAAGGGAGTCATTGCTCTCTCTATACTTATAAACCTGGTATAGTTATAGGGGGATTTTCCCGCCATCAGAATTGGTGACTCCACTCGGGAGTCTCTCTAGGGTTTTAGAGGGAGGTTTTTTGGTATTTTTAACTAGTTTCTTGATTTCCTTTTGAGTTTCAGTCAAATTTACTAAGTCTTTTAAGGGTCTCTGGTCACCTACAAGGTTCCTACCAATTTTCCCTACCCTGTCAATCTTCCTAGTTTTTTTATTTTTGAAAAGTCTCAGAGGTATACATGCCCTGTTTTGGGTCATCCCATGTACATACGTGCTTTGCACAATAGACAACCCGCGTACATACGCAGGCTGCTGATGCAACAACCCACGTCTCTGTGTCTTGAATTTTGTTTTTAACAAAGAAAATTTTGTATCTTTCCTAATAGAAGTTTAGGCTTCTCAGGACTTTCTTGAACCTATCAGAGTCTCTGTCTTTGGCCATAGCTTGGGTTAAAGTTTCGGTTAACTTGTTCCTTAGTTTTGTTTTGTTTTCCATAAAGGTTTAGAGTGAACTGTCAAGTTTTAGATCCTCCTTTTGGTTTCTTGTTTGAATCCTTGCGTTTATGTAGTCTACTTAGGGTCTTTGTCAATCTTGGTTTCAATTTTCTTTTTTTTCCTATTTCTTGCTTTGAAAAACAAAAAAAGATTTTTACTTTAGTTTTTCTTGTTAAAGCAGTTCGAAAAATAAATAAAAAAAATTCTTTTTTTGCATTTAGTTTGGTAAAGTATCTTAGGTTGTTTGTTTGTAGAAGAAAAACAGTCTTCATTTCAAAGTTCTTTTTTATTTCCTGAAATACAAGTAGTTTTTCTTAGTCAAACAGAGAATTTTTTAGGAAACTTTTAATTACAAGATCTTGAAACATTGATTAAGAAAAGTTGAATTTTACAAAGAGTTTTACAAGATTTTCTTTAAGTTCGAAGTATCTTTTTGATTTCAAATTCTTTAAAGTTCTCTTCCTTATTAGTCTCTTCATAACACCATTAGTTTCACGACCACATCCTTTGTGTAAAGCAAGCCTTAAAATTATCGCTTAACTTAAAATATATTAAACATTATGTTTGTAGGGTTCACCGACTAGTTTAGGGTTTTAGGGACTTTAATTAGGTGTGAAGAGGAAACTCTTCAAGGCCATTTAAAACAAACATTAGAGTTTGAGATAGGGATTTTCTTAAGTCCAATGTCGTAAGAGTTAGCAGGGACCCCCCTCTAACACAAGGTATAAACACGAGGTCACATGAAGAAAGGAAGAGGAGATAACCCATCCAAAGTCAGATTGAACGTAGTGGGGATTGTATATTAAGGGTCTTTCTCGGGAACAATACTGATCACATTTTCCTACGAAGCTTCGTGGACCTTGAATCCGTTCAAGATCCTCAGTTGTCTTCCAGACCAATTTCTTTTGGCACCCTTGAAGGGATTCAGACTTGTTATCCTGCTCATTAAGATCTGCCCAATTGTCGACTATACCCGTCTGGTGACTGACTATGAGCTGGCAATTGAGTTGCCCATATTTTATGGACTTAGACAGATGATTGCGAGGGTATATCCTAATACCTTGGGTGGACTTCATATCGCGCTTCACAGAGTATACCTTGATGGTGCTTCCGTGTTCGAGTTGAACTTACACCGATTAGTTGATCTAGTGTCGATTGGCGTAACCATCCGTCCCACTAGTTAGTCGACTTCTTGATTTATCTTTAGGAAACTTTTAGTGAGTTCTTTGTGTTCCATGCTAGTCAAGCCTTACTGTTTTAGTTGATCATTTCACAAAGTGGAATATCAACAGCTTTGTCGATCGCAAAGGCTTTAGGGCCCGTCGTTAGTTACTTTGGAGCGACCTCCTCCATCGTTGAGGCAAAGAGTTAATCAAGAAGGATCATTTGAAGAGACCAGACCACAAGAAACCGTGCATGAACCTACTCTGAGAGGATATTTTCTGGCACCAGAGGAATCCATCATTTCTTACCTCAAGACCGAAGGTTTCAGGCCAAAAAATCCTCCGATCACCGACTTATTGACGCCGATTTTAATTTCAGATTGTCCCTCCCAAGGTGACATATTCCGAGCGCCAGTTTGTTCGGCGAGCGGCAATGGAAGCGAATGTCGCTACTTCKTCAGGGAGTCCCCGTACTCCCATTGTGGCTACTACTAGAGGGGGCATCRTACCTCCTCCCCCGCCTTCACCAGTTAAGACCTCAGTTGTCCCGACACCCATGACTTCGGGCAGTGGTCCAATACCTTTAATGAGTTCGACCATTATTATTTTCACTCAGAACACGACGAAAACTCCCTTCTCATATGGGATGCCTAGCTTCGATACGAATTCAATTCTTACTTAATCTACTTTACAAACCATGGGTCTAGGAATAGGGAGCTCTAACGCTCCCTTGCAAGGGTCAACCGCAGGCACTACTGCCCCTTTTAATGTTATTTCTTACGCTAGGGGTCATATACCTCCTTCGTCCCCTTCGCTCGGTAGTGCTTTTCAATAGCCAATTGGGCATAACACTAATTATATCTTGTTTGGTGGAGGTAGTTTAGAACCTTAGTCTTATACAACGCAAGTGGGATCTATGTTGTTCTCTTTGTTCAGTGCGTTTGGGAACAACACTTTTTCTTCGACTGCTTTTTCGACTGGGGGCAGCCCCAACTTTGATCAACAGAACCCAGTGCAATATACCATTCCTTCATAGGGAGCGACGAATGGAGTATACTCCACACAGGTTCTTTGGAATCCTTGGCAGGGATTGTTTCCCTCGCAAGGAATGTCAGTTGGGGGAAACCCCTTCCATACTCAATGGAACCTCGGGCAAGGTTCTATACCTATGTCGAGTGTATTGGCTGGGGGCATCCCAAACCAAGGTCCTTGGAACATAACACATGGAGCAATCCCTACGCAGGCTATGTCGTCCAATTTCGGGAGTCGGTTGATGATGCCTCAACAGACGAAATTTCCTTTTTCTAGTCAAGGCCACGGTTTCTACCAAAACCCTGGCTAGCAGTCCAACTTTTCATGGCAACCTGGTGTTAGTTAAAATCCAGGACCCTCTTTTCCTGTAAATAATCCACAACTAAAACTACCCTTTCTGGAAACCCTGCATTTGTCAAACTTGTCGAGATTATTGAATGACCCGATCTATCATGATCCGCATTGGCCCCCTATGCCGACTAGGTTTCCTTCATATATTCTGAAATTTGAGGGCAAGCCTAGCGAAGATCTAGGTGATCATGTGACTACCTTTCACTTGTAGTGCTCGTCAAACTAGTTGAAAGATGACTATGTTTAGTTGCACCTTTTTCAATGCACTCTTATAGGGGGTGCAGAAAAGTGGTATATCGAGCTCGACAGCTCGAGGTACTCTTACTTTAATGACCTGGCGAAGGTTTTCTTGAACCATTTCAAGTTGCTAGTGAGATATGATGCCGACACCGAGTTGTTGGCCAACTTCGAGAAGACCAAGGTTGAACATATCTCAGATCATATCCGAGAGTGGTGGCGTAGAAAGATCTTGATTAAGGTCAAGATCCCTCCTGCTTTCTTTCTTGAGTGGTTCTTGAAGTCTTTGGTTCCTTGTGTGTTCAAATATATAGCAATGCCTGGGGTAGTTTCTGAGGAGGAGGATATTATGAGAGCACAACAGCTAGAACTGATTTAATCTTAGTCTAGCATGCTCTATGAGATCTTACATGATGCACCGTAGTCTAATCTCAATAAGGCCAAACAAAAGTCTAGGCCCCACACTAATGGCATAGTGGGCTCATCATAAAGCAAGTCCACATATCTTTTGTCAAATCAGTTGCAAAAATTGTCGATACAACAGACTTTGGCCAACCAGACTCCTAGTTTAGTTGTCCCTGCTACCCAAACGTTGGATGTACATAGTGTGCAGTGGACGTCTCCCAAGGCCAACCAACAAACCGAGTGAAAGAAGAAACAAATAAATGAGAAGGGTAAAGGGGATAAAAAGGCTGGTAACAATGTTGGAGGGGAAAAAAATGAGAAGAAGAAGTTGAAGTATCCGTGTAAACTCTGATGGCCTTATATATGATTTTATATTCTTTTTTTATATTTACTCATGGGTTATACATTTTAATATGGTGCCATTAAATACCTTCTTAAAAACGCACGCTTGAGGTATTTCTAGCTAAATTTCTCATGTTAGTAATAAGTATTTTTTATATATTTAAAATGGTATAGTACAAAAATATACAAAATTCTTGAGAAGAAATCTCATGTCAGTGTTCCAAAATTAATAAACCTATGTGACTACATGGATGCAAGCCTATAACTTAGCTATAGAATTAAAAAAACTAGAGAGAAATATACAACCAAATACACCATATGTGAGAATTAAAAACACTAGATATGAGGCTATTCTAAATGCTCAACCAAGAAAGAGAATCAAAACACTAGATATCATGAGAAAGGAGTAAGTGAATTGTATTACTATCTTTTAGTGTTGGCTTTGACGCCATTGCTTGTACCTTCATTTTCCCACACCATTTTAATCAAGAGGGATTTAACTTATGAGAGATATGTGTTTTTTCTGAGCATATCCTTGGAGAGTGGAGAGAGGGTCCTTTCTCTACATGAAAACATATTAGTAACTAGTTCCGTGAACTAATCCTAATCATTTAGGCTAGAAGAAACAAGTGTTCATATATACCACACCATGTCAAGAGTAATTTTGAGGAGAGTGTGTCTACCCAAATTATTCATGGGGTATTTCATAGGAAAATTAGAGATGGGATGGTCCTCCATTTTCTTAACTTTTGAAACTAACCAAGCTTCCTCATTTATCTTAGCGACCTCAAAGAAGGCTCTATCAAAGTGAGAGTGATTGAAGGTAGAGAGATTTTCTTTTTGTATGCCTTAAAGAAGGGAGATATGCCTCTCTCAAAGATACCATATTCTAAATTATCCTCACTAGAATCATATCTATCAAAGGCTAGGGGGGAAGTACACTTTCTATGTTTTCCCACATACTGGCGGATTTCTTTCCCTTTACTTTGTGGAGTGGCTGGCCTTCCTTATCTCCCTTGCTTCTATCTCTTTGTAGCTCAGGGTTGTCCCATATGAGAATGGGTAATATACCTTCCATGAAAGTGAGAGGAGAAACAAAATATGGGTTAGAAAAACTAGAGGAAAGAGAAAACTCAATATGGGACCTTACAATCTTCCCAGGTGAGTGAGCCAAGATCTATCTAGTAGCAAGACTATATATTGAAATATATAATATATACAATAACCAATGGATTTTCCACTATTAGTTAACAACTAGACTTAATAGAACAAAAAAGAGAGTGCACATTAATATCTCCTTAGCTCATTAATTATGGTGAATATCCATTCTATATAAGGGATTTCCAGTTTTCATCCACAACCTCATCTAGAAATGATGAGCATATATTTTGAGGTGCTCATGAGTTGATGCACCCTTTGGATTAGACATGATTATTGAACCATGCCAAATGTGTCGCATGCTAAGGAGTGATAAAACCATGAATTTAAGGAGGCCATAGTTTGGATCATTCAAAGAATAATTGTTTAAATAGGTCCACATAATGGAACCTTTCTCGGTAGTACTTACATCAATAATTGGTAACCTATTTTTTCTACAAGCATTGTCGTTGGTGATATCCTCAATTTTTCCTATGACTTGTTCTAGGGCCCTAGGTATATATTTGTATTCCAGGAAGGTCTCCATATTAGATAAATAAAAACAAATTCAACCATGTATTGGTTCCTTGTTATCTATATTGTTGCAGTTTATCTCTATATCACCATTGGTGAGACTAGTACCGTCATTATCCATATAATCTACTAGTTTATTTTCTTCTATGAATATATTATTTGGAGATTCAATTTGAAGTTGCTTGACAACTAGAAAGATGTCTCTTAGGGTTATAGAGAACCTATAATTCTCACAAGTTTTATTTGGATAGATTCCTTTTTAAATAATATGAATGGTCCCAATGATTATTTGGGAGGCCCCTCGATGTGAAGGTTGGAAAATTTATGTTTCTTGGAAAGGATTAAACCTTCTTCTAGATATTGAAGTTATACTAAGTTACTTGTGTTTATTCCTCTAAAGATAGATAAAATAAGGTTGACTTTTCCTTTTGAATCTATGAAAATTCCTTTGATGCATGTAAGACTAGGATTTCCATTCAAGGCACCACCAAAATTATTTTTTATTTTTCCCATCGAAAGGATGGGGGTGGGGGATTAATATTTGGGATAGATTATTGTAGAATAATTAGGCCTATAACTGAGGATGATTTTGGCTTTATCCATCCTCTAAGAACTCATGATTTCTCTATTCTGAGTGCCCCAAGTGAGATCTTCTAAATCCCAAGTGTAAGCTTATATAGTTTCTTTGATGTTTGTTTCTAGTAGATCCCATTGATTTGGTGAGGTAACATGTTTTCCTTTGAATATCCTATTGTTTGTTACCTTCAAGATATCCAAACTAGGAGTCTAGGAAATATACTCTAGGCATAATTAGTGATATTATTTGAGAGTGCCTATTGGTTCTAGTTGGATGGAATGTTAGGGATGGAGAGCCTACATCTATCTATGGTTTTGAAGGAGGCTCCCATATCCAAAAGTGGTATTATGAAGTTGAATGGGTTAATAACATGTTCCATTGTTTCTTTGGATTAGTCAGATAGGGGGATTATAAATGGACCAAGGTAGCCTCGTTTTCATCATTTGTCCCAAGTTAGAATTTTCATTTTTTCCACTAACCATGGGAAGGAGGAGAATTTGGACCAAAGGGATCGTTTCCAAACAAGTTACCATTTATTGGTTCACACTATGTCATTTGGGTAATCATAGATTAGGTTAAAGGAATATTTAATTATGGAGTTACCACTATGTTGATATGCCAACATGGAGTGTCATGCCCAACTTGCCATCATATAAATCTAGATTGTAATATTTTCTAGAGATCATGTTTTTCTTAAGAATGGATTGAATCTTGCCGCTTAAACTCTCACCAAAGGAAATTCCTACCCTGCAAGGGAGAGCTTGAGGAAATATATAGGGAAGCCACCCACTATCACCTCAGTTCCCTTGCCTCTACATTTCTAGGCCATGGTTTCTAACATAAGGAGGGTTTTCCTAGGGGGGCTAATACTAAGTCCTATCATTGCATTTCTAGATAGGTGAGGAAAAGGACTTTGTTTGACTTGGGTTGACTTCTCTAAATTGATGCTTCAAGAAAATTAAGAGTAGAAAATGCTCAATGAATGCTTGGAAGGAAAACACTTACTTTATTCAACACAACACACCAATGCACCATTACTCATAATTAGTGAGCAAGCAATATACAATGTTCAAGGTGAAACTTTCTAAGTAAAAAGTATATTTTCATTCACAAGATAGTCGCCATTTAGAAAATTTCATATGTGTTAGAATTGAAGCATGAACAAGTACTTATGAAACATTTAAGCATGAAATTGGGTCGTTATGATAGCAATGAAATAGAGCATCATTGTAACAAGTTCATAGCCAATATAAGTTTGCATCCATTCAATAAGTATATGCCATGAAACACATCAAGTGTCACTATTGTAAAGAGAGAATAAGGCAGCGAGCTCAATGTAATAACTTTAGAAGAAATACAATGCTACCAGATTAGCAAATTTCATTATTATATGTCAAGGCACAAAAATTATATCATTAACCAAAATTATCATTCATTCATCAACACTTAGAAATTAATCTGTTTCTGATCATACAATATAGATCAATTCTTTGGAACCATGATTGCAGCATGAATCGACCCTCTCAACTAGAAAAAAATATAAATGTTGCATTGTTTGGGTAGATTGTATCGTGGTCAACCAACCAAGCCAAAAAACATGCAAACACCACAAAAAAATATGGTTAACAAACCTTCATACAATAGTGAAAGGAGGCAACAATTGGACTAATTACAAGGTCCTTTGGAATTCCTTAACATATTTTCGCTTCTTTGGGATGTGGAAAACAAGGTGTCATAAAAACATTGCAAGACATCAACACTTTAATCACCATTGAAAGTGGAATACTTCTACAGTTTTCAGACAGTCCTGGATAGAGTTTTGGATAACACATAGTAGGTAATGTCAAGGCTTGAAACTAGGTAATTTATCTCTCTTCAAAGTCTTTTGGACACCTATGGAAATGAATATAATTAAATCCTTGAAACATTGGAAAAAGAGGAGGGTTACAAATAGCCCCACACAACAATAAATCTCTGCAGAAAAAGGAATACTAGAAAAATCCCAGAACAACAATAAAGAACATGCAACGATTTCACTTTGAATGAGGGTTTTGGACCTTCCAATACATCCAATGATAGTTTATAATAACCTAGAACAACACTACTTCAAAATGTTGCAATAAAAGTTATTTTCAACCCTAGTTATGTTGTATTGATTTCAACCATTCCAAGCAAAGTATGCATTAGGGCATCTATAAAAGTGATCAATTTGTACTTAAATTAAAAATGATTTTCAAACCCTCTTGTGATCAACATATAGATGTTTCTTTTAGAACTATTTAGCATGATTTGAACTAATATAAGTCAATGAGGCTCAATGCAATCTAGATTGAGGATAACACATTATGAAAACCTTTCCTAGTACTATCAAGGTGAACTGAAAGGTTGGCCAAGCAAAAGGATAGAGCCATCAGACATCCTACCTTAATGCATGAACAATAACTTCAATGATGAAAGGGGTAAGGTTAGAGAACTTACCTTGAGAACCCACCCAAGTGGAGCATTTCACCCTTAATTATTTGGCCTTCTAGCAGCCTTTTTATTCCAAAAAAGCCTTTAAAAGTGCTTATACAAACCTTGAAAATGACTAAACATTAACAAAGAAAAGAAATAGATTCTCAAAGAAAAATTAATCCAAGTTTCTCATTAATATCCAATGGTTTTAAATGAAGGAGGAATCTTCCTTTTATAGGTGAAGAGCCTCCTCAAATACAATACAACACAATGTGCTAGCTCAATACTATGAGGTCAAAACCATTAACCCAGTCCATGGGAAAATACAACAAATCATCTAACAAATCC
>SNQJ01S0000704.1:300474-310481 GCA_010110895.2 Picea sitchensis
AATGAAAATGTTACATTCAAAAAATTAATGTAAACAAATACCTGGAACAATCATTGTCAACATTATGTGCTCCCTCTTTATTGACATCCAAGGAGGAATGTTATTGTTGATAACAAAAATAGGCCACACTGAGTAAATAGACCAAAGCTCTCTGAATGGATTAACACCGTCAGTTGCCAATGAAAGCCTAACATTATGAGGTTCATCTTTGAAATCTGCCCATTTTTCTTTAATTTCCCTAAATGCAGAACTATCGACAGGCATTTGAAGAACACCATCTCCACTTCTATTATGTGCATGGTAATCCATAAATTGTGCTATTATTTCACACCTAAACAATCAATGCAAACGTGGAATTATGGGAATATGACAAAGAACCTTTTGAGGCACCCTTTTTGTTACTTGATCGGTTCGATATCTACTGATAAGAGATTGCAGACATTCTTTTTACGAAGCATGTTGTCCATAATATATAATATGGTCATTAGGACATGCATCTATAGTTTGATAATCCATTCCAATTTCTTTCATAATGGCATACAAACCTCGATATGTGCGAGGTAAAATATTTGACGATGGTAACAAAAATTCACCTAACAATCTACAACATAAAAAAGAACTAGTTAATGTAAGAATATTAATCGTAAAAATTGCATTCTTATTTTACACATTAATTAACACTAAAAACAAATATAAAAAAATCAACATTTACGTATAATATGAGATGAAACATATTACATACCTCAGGATCTGTGTCATACAAGTGTTCGAAAAATTATTCATAACCTTTAAGTTCACTAGAAGCAATGTAGCAGAGAGAATATTTTCTCTTGATCCTTCATAAAGTCGTTTATTTGCCTTTTCTAATAGAGGTTCATCATAAATACCAACATTGTCCCCATCCTCATCAGGCTGTGAAAACAAATCTTGGATCATTTGATTTGTCCCATTATCTTCTTCCATGGGATCATTAGCTTGATTTGTCCCATAATCTTCTTCCATGAGATCCTCATTTTCTTGGTCATGATGTTCCTCAACTTGTACATCATTTCTACTAATACTTGGTGCAATATTCTGCAGAAAGTTAGAGGGAAACTCTAACTTTATAATTACAAACAATCATGCAAAATTAGTGTATACTATAACAAACATTCAAACAACATATATACATATATATAATTTTATATAAAATTGAAAAAATAAAAAAAGATAATGAATATATAGCTAATTACTATGGGATGATATTCATTCGATCCACCATCAATGTGCCCATATTTCCTACAATGTTTTGCAGTTGTTTCTATTAAAATTCTTAGGGACGTATGATGCAACATTTTTGGCAAGAGAAATAACATCTACCATCACCCATTTCACCTTCTTTACTTTTTTCCCCACCTCTAACTATATTCTGTGACATTCTTCCACACAAAAATACCCTTTCGGAACTGTTGTTGTTATAGCAAGATTGTCGCAACATATTTAAATCGTCAAATATTTATAGGTCAATTTAGGTCACCGTTGTCGCAAT
Source organism: Picea sitchensis (assembly GCA_010110895.2). Taxonomy (NCBI): domain Eukaryota; kingdom Viridiplantae; phylum Streptophyta; class Pinopsida; order Pinales; family Pinaceae; genus Picea; species Picea sitchensis. Next base: position 302,003 of record SNQJ01S0000704.1, read on the forward strand.
TACATCAACTGTGACCTAAATATTTCTTTTTCTTTACTTATTTATTTGTTATATTTAGGTCACTTTGTCGAAGACAGAAATGGTTATAACGGTCAAGTCAAAGTTCATCGCTCTTGTGATGAACTTTGACTATCAATTTAGACTATGCTAAAATGTATAACGATCAATATGGATAGTATCAAAAAGTGTAACAGTCAATAGTGCACGTCGCTCTTGTGACGAAAACACAAGTTTGTCGAAATTGAGATAGTGGTCCACCATCTTTATTATTGCCGCAAAACAGACGAAAGTTTGATTCCGTCGATAGAGCGACGAATACAGGGTGGATTTAGATCAAAATTGAAAAATTGAACTTTTTATCTTGAATTTTGCAACGAAAGAGTACTTTCGTCGCAAGTAGTCGTCGCAATTTTTTCAATATGTAGTAGTGACTTATGTGATGGTTGCCACTATTTTTCAGGCATTACACTTTTTGCACGAGGGTCAAATTGTAAGCAATGACCAATTTTCCTTCTCTCATCCTGAACCTTCATCAAGGTCTTCCGCGGTCCCGATGATTGATAACCCACATAATGGCACTGTCAACTTAGGTGTCGGTTTGTTTCCGTCATTGATGGGAACTTTTGAATATCCATCTCCTTCCAACAATGTCAAATTTATATCGGTTGTTTCCAACCAGCCAAGGGCTGCAATCTTTCAAGTGTCATCTTTTAAAAAGAGCTACTTTCACGACCTGTGGACTTTACCTTCCCCATCGGCCTCGATGTAAGGGATAGGGCACCTTGGCATGGCCATGCCCTTATCAGCAACTGAGGTTGTGTACAACATTGTCCAACAAGCCTCGACCAATCCAGATCCGACTCCTTCACAAGATTTAGATTCGGTTCTCGAGCCTATTTGGGCTCATGATTCTCTTTTCACTCAAGAGCCTTTAGACTTGGCATTTTCCTCTGATGAGGAGATTATAGAGGTAATTAATGGTCCCGAAATACCTTGGGATGATCTGTATCATAGATCTTATTTTCTTCCTGAGCTTAGCAGAAAATAGGCGGGAGAGTTTGTTTTGACCGTGAATGGAGATAGCCCTTGTCCTATTAATCCTCTAGCTACGCACAGAGTTTACGCCAAGGGTAACATGGAAATAATTGCTACAATTATTCAAATCCATATATCCAAAACCTCTGGTGTCGTGGATAACGTTTTCATCGGAGCAGATTTCTCCCCTGAAGAGGTTCAAATTTATACCAAGTTATTCAAAGAGTTCTACGACATTTTTTCCTAGTCTTACGAGGATATGTCAGGCATCGACCCACAAATTGTTGAACATGAAATCATGACTTATCCTGATGTCAAAGCGGTCTGAAAGAAGCTTCATCCAGTCAATCCTCGAAAAACAGCGACGATCAAGGAAGAAGTAGAGAAACTTCTCAAAGCTGGTTTTATCTACCCCATACAATTGATAGAATGTTTGTCAAACCCAGTTCCTGTCAACAAGAAATAAGGCACCATTCAAATTTGTATGGATTTCCATGATTTGAACAAGGATTTCCCGAAAGACAATTTTCCAACCTCGTTTATCGATCAGATTGTTGATGAGTGTGCGGGTTGCGAAGTGTTTTCTTTCATGGACGATTTTTCAGGATATAATCAAATTCAAATCAAACCCAAGGACCAACATAAAACAACTTTTATTTGTCCTTGGTGTACCTTCGCATATCGAAAGATGCCTTTTGTCCTGAAGAATGTTGGAGCCACTTTTCAATGGGTCATGTCGTTTTCTTTTCACGACCTCAAACACATAGTCGAGGAATACCTTGATGATTTAGAATCATGTTCTCGTAAGATATCTGATCATCCCTTCCACCTACGACTAATATTTTCTACATGACTTTGGGTCATATTTTAGGTTTCATCATGTCAAAAACATGGATCATGGTCGATCCTCTCAATGTTGAGGCGATAGTTCAATTTCCTATCCCGTGCACAATACCCCAACTTCAGAGCTTACAGAGGAAAGAGAATTTTATTTGTCATTTTGTCACTAATAATGTCGATATCACTAAAGGGTTCATGTGTATTTTGAAAAAAGGGGTTCCATTCTGTTGGGATGAAGCTTCTCAATGCTCTTTTGAAGCATTGAAACGTGCCCTGACGTTCACCCCTCTGCTTTCGACTCCTGATTATAACAAAGATTTCTTGTTGTATTTGGTTGTTGCAGAGTTGACCATCGACATGGTCCTCGTTCAATAGGATGAAATGATCGAAGAGAGAATTATCTATTATCTTAGCTAAGGCCTGGTTGGACCAAAACTCAACTACTCTCATGTTGAGAAAATTGCTTTGGAAGCTGTTCGTGTTTTCCAATGGTTACGTCACTATATTTTGCTTTGCAATACCACCGTCATTGTCGTTGTCAACCCTTTCCAATATTTGTGAACATGACGGGTCGTTGGAGGAAAGATCAGTAGATGGATAGTTATCCTATGGGATTTTGACTTAGATTTTTTCTCTTCGAAATCTAAAAAGTCATTGGTCTTTACCAAATTAATTTCAGAACTGTCGGTTGACTCTGGTGATATTATGCCTGAAGAGTCACTTATCAATGAATATGATTTTCTAATTGCATCTTTGGACCCTTGGTATGGAGATATACTTGTGTATCTTTAGAGTTTGAAGTGCCATGCTTCTTCTTCTTACGATGAGCGTCGAAGGCAGAGATTGAAAGCTAGTTGAAAACAAAGGAGCTTGAGTTTGCGTAGAAGGACAATAGAAACCCTAAAATAACACCGCGGAAATATCTGGATAAGTATGTGTTTAGCGACTTGCACGAAGTATTTTTCTTTGAGTTCCCACATGTGTTGCAGGAGTGGATATTGAGGTTGAAAGAAAACCATGCAACAAATAGGATCAGACAACTAGAGTGGAACCCTGTGGAGATCGCCCAGTTACAACAAGTTGATAACAAACTCACACGAGCAATAGATTTCTGGTTAGACAATATTACAGTTGAACCATTACTACTTGTAGGTTTTATCACAGAATTTGTAGTAGATAGTGTGAAGTCTTATAGCGTGATAAGAGTTTCTAAGAGGGTGAGGAGGAAGGTATATTATAGTTATGTTCTTCCCATCCAAGATCTTCTTGTATAACAAAGGATTAGCAATGACTATGAAGAAGAAAACTAAACTTCCACATGTGGAAGGGGAAACACTAACAAGAGGATAGATCAACAATAGGAGTTTAAGGAGGATATGAAGAAATAGATCCAACAATAGAGGAGATGAAGGAGGATATGAAGAACCTCAAATTTCAACTAAACCATAATAGGGGAAAAGAGAAAAGAGAAGTTGTTTGGTGTACCACATGTTGGATGGAAGGACACCACAAGAATGAGTTCCCGACTTTCGCGCATTACATGGAAACAGGGCTACCAAACCCTTTGCCAATAGGATGACCATGGTGCAAGATCTTGTTGAGTGCTAAACACACCCTAAAAGCCTTATGAAATTTTATCAATTTTTGGGTACCACTTGTTTTCTTTTACTATCTAAATTGAGTTCACATGGGGGGAATGGTTTATTTTGTTTTGTTTTCATGACTCTTATCAGTCAAGTCAAATTTTTTAAACTTGTTACATTAAGCCTTGTGTCTAAAAGAACTTGACATCCTAACTAAGAATCTGCAGTTAACATTGCACCTAACGCACTTGTGTTCGGCGTCGACGAAATTCAAACAGAGAAAGTGCCCACACAGTTACAATAGTCGTCGAGCGCCAATGCACCATTGGCATAGGAATAAGGTGGAGTTGCTTTGCGTGATTTATTCGCCACAAAGTTTCAAGAGATAGCTGATCCCCATCAATGTCGACAAAATACGGGAAGGATAAACATTGATAAAAGCCGTAAATAAATCACCGATAGTCAATGATCGATGCACTTTATCGAGGTCGAGGAAATCTAGAAGGGTTAAAACAATCATTTTTTGTCTGCGATAAACATATCGCCGATCGCTGATCCCCGATACACTTTCGGCATTGGGAATTTTTTGAGAGAGTTGATCCGGGATCACCTGGGTAGGTTTATCATCGATCATCGATCCTTGATACTTTTTGGTGTCGACAAGATAGGATCAGGTTTTAGAACATGTAGCTTAAATAAAGTCTCGATTCCGATTAACACGAGTAAATGAAGACGTCGATCTTGATTTCCATGTGTCTTTATCACATAAGGGTGTCATACAACCTAGTTTCATCTCGAGTCGTCTTGAGGTTTCCTATGTCCTAGTCACACCTCCAGGTTAGGATCTCCACGTCAGCTCTGTATAGAAAGATCGTTCGACATCAGAGCTTTTGTAAGAGGATGTCAACGAAATTTTTTCAAAGTAGAACCCCGAATCCCGTCTCACCAGTTGGACTAGCAAAACGAAGGGATTTTTTTGGCATAAGATACGATCAGATTCTGACATTTAATAGACCAGTTAATTCTTCATCCCGCATTTGTTTCTACCTTGTGCATCGATTGAACAACAACAATTTGAAATCTCTGATAGGCCACATTACAACCCTCGCCCGTTCTGTTAACCCACGATCCAATTTAATTTTAAACGTCTTTGAAGATCTGGCGGAAGATTTAATAAAACTACACTCATAACCTGAATTTAATGGCTAATGTGACAAGGTAAGTTCATCCCTGTTTAAATCTCTAGAATTTTTTTGAACAATTTCATTCTGCACACAAGTTTTAATTCCAGAGCATCTAAAGAAGCAAAGAAAGCGTCTCGAGACTGTGATGATCCTCAGATTATCAAAATTAGGTTAAGCAAGATGCAGAGGTATGTGTTCAAGTTTTTCAATTCGTTGATTGTGATTTATATATGCATATGATATCTTACACGGTCTCTAACTATGTTCTGGCTATAGGTAAAATCCCGCCGAGAAATCCAACCAACAAATGCTCGCCGAGAGCACCCAAGCTAAAGGAAGCTGAAACAAGCGAAGGTTCTTCTCTGGGGACCACAAGGCAGTTGGATTACACTCCTAGGGCAGATCCCATCCTAAAAACCTCAACAAAGAAATCCTTTGTCCAACCTCTAGTATTCAGTGATTCAAAAGAAAGAACTGGATCCAAGGTAATTCTCTCACAATGGGGGGACCTTTTCAACAAAATCAGTCGGGAGGAGTACCCAAAATATATCCCACACAATGACCTAGATGTAAGGGAACTTGATGACTAGTTGTTCCTAAATATTCGACGATCATATTTACACATGGTAGCCAAAAGAACCCCGGTTTTCCCTTGCATAGAGGTTTTGAAGTGGCTAATCGACCATACAAGTGCCCATAAGTGCTTGATCAACGATGAGAATGGGGGGTGTGTCATAGTTTTCCTCCTGAAAAAAGTCTAGAATTACTACAAACTCAGAGACCTAGAGGAGTGGATAAACACAAAATTCATGGTGAATTTATACGAATTCCATGACACCAGCTAGTTGATGGCCTCATGGTGGAAGGAGGACAAAATTTTTACAAGCTGGAGCAGTGGCTGGTATGGAACAGTCAACCTGAGGGAGCCATACATCTACTTGATGGCTCTCATCTGCCGACTATATGGAGAGAAGGACTGCTCCAAGTTTTTGGAAGCATGGATTCCCTTGGCATACACAGTGTCGATCTTTGGAAGCAGCTTCAACTAGGGAGCGATAATTTCCAAACAATTGAGCATCTATGTACAACAGGCTCAGACACTGAAAGAAGGGGAAGGAGACGCTTTCCCCATGGCCTCATACCTACTCGATGTGATCTGTACAAGAAATGTCTTCACCGACATGAATTTAAGATGGCATGTTGCATAGCTCCCTATTCACTTTTATTTCATCATACTTTGGGAGAACAAGTACAAAAAATCCTATGGACTCATTAATGATGAATTGATCACTCGTATTCATTTAATTATATTTAAAAAGGAATTCCCAAGATTATTCACAGCAGCCAAGAAAATGGTAGCGAAGGTAGGCCATTAGTATTTGGATGTTTGGGGCCACTGAAGTATGCTCAAACTATATGAGGGTGTTCGGGGGCACTGGAGTACCACATATACTCCTCGCTCATGTCCCAGACCAACTCATTGTAGGATAAATCTGCCATCAGACCATCCTATAGGGATATAACGCCATACTAGTCAAGGAAAATAAGCGGGCTTTCATACCCTACGGTTTCCATGTGGGGTTTTATCTAGTAAAGGACACTGCTCAAGCCAAACAAGAAGGGCTGAGCCAATTTGAATTCAGGTTCCTGACATGTTGATTCTGCAAGAATGACTCTAAAGGCCTGGTGTTGTGTCCATTTTGTCACTTGGGTGAGAAAAACAAGGGAACTTACAAATCTAGTTGGTCCTGCTAGATAAGACAGAGGTTAGTGCATGAGTTACATAATCCAAGCACATGAAATAAACAAGTAAATAAACTAAAAAAAACTAAGGAAATAAAACTGGAATGCATAAGAAACTTTGAACCAAAATCAATCAACCAAAGGACCAAGATTATGCCACCAATGGATAACTATATTAGTTGGCAAAACACTGTAGAGAAAGGAGAACTTATGGATCCCCTCTTCCTCCTTGGGAGGGCTCTTGAGTTCCCTAATGGAGAGTTCTTCTTACAATGATAAACTAGAAAGAAAATGATGAAGAAATCAAAGACTATTCCCTCAAGAGGTGAGTGGAATGGCCTATTGGAATGTTGCTATAATGCTCCAAGGAGAAAATAGGATTCTCAAGGGAGGATTGAGGCAGCATAACAATACTATGGAAATCTTAAATTCTTAGTGCACCCATGGCCTCCATTTGTAGCATGTCTTCAAGACACTATTCAACTGGTTCTTGGTGTGAACAAGGGGCCCTTTGGTCCTTGACCAACCCCCCATATGGATTCATCTTAGATTTGAGGGTCAAATCAAGTTGGGAGTTGGTCCATAAGGGGTTGAGGGGCCGACAATAACTATAAATGCACCGTTCACATAAGTTCACAAATTTTCTCGTACACAATCATGTATATGGCACATTGTGTGCTATAAGGGCTTCTTTGGCCTATGCAATGTGTGCAGGCTTCCTTTAGTGATTCATTGCATGTCAATTTTTTTCTAGTTGTATAGTTTTTGCCTTTTGGAAATGCGTTTTTGGTGCTGCAGGTGAACTAATAGGTGTTTGGAACTGTTGTATTTCTTTGACCATTTGCATGTAATGTCACAAACGAAATTTCAGTGATAACTGATGCCCCCTAATGTGTGAGGTTGGGAGCATACATATGTTAAAGTTTATGCTATTATTAGGTTATGTGTTGCAGGTGAACTAATAGGTGTTTGGAACTATTGTATTTCTTTGACCATTTGCATGTAATGTTGCAAACGAAATTTCAGTGATAATTGATGCCCCCTAATGTGTGAGGTTGGGAGCATACGTATGTTAAAGTTTATGCTATTATTAGGTTACTTTAAATTTACTAGATAACAATAGCATAGATAGGATCACTGAGAGAAACACAATCACAAGAGTACGTAAGAATTTATCCTAGGAAACCCTCAAGGGGAAGAAAACCCAACAAAACGTCCTTAATATAGATAGACAATACAATGCCAAGATAATGAACCAAACATGAAATAAATTCCTCTCCCAAGGATGCACCTCTCTTTCTCTTCCTTCTTCCAGCAACTGGTAACTGCAGCTTCCTTCTATACTTGTGCACTAGATGAGTGAGCTAAGTGTGTGTCTAAATGAGGTGCTGGCCTCTCTTATTTATACAATTCTGGCACGTGTGGAAGTGTCTCTTCACTGGCAGGGCCAACTTCTTCTTTTGGGTGGTTATAACCACCTTTAATATATTATGGGGCCTCTTTAATATATTCTGGGGCCGACTTCTTAGCCTATTACAATTAGGGTTTGACAAATCTACAAAAGGGGATTTGGTCAATTACAATGCTCGACATGATCAATCCACAAAATGGGATTGATCTAATCAATAATAAATATATTTGATCTTTATCCACAAAAGGGGATAAGAATATTCTTTACAGTTACACAATATTTTAACACTCCCTCTTAACAAGAAGTATATTCTTTATCTTTTGACAGGTCACTGGATGTCGACATTAACTAGGTAGCATCATCCACTGGATAACATCATCAACTGGATAACATCATCAACTGGATAACTGGAGGCATCCACTTGGTCATCTAGCATCATGATCACTGACTGGCATATCTATAAATCATCGGAAGTTTTGTTCTCTTTATCTTCGCTCAGAAGATACTCTTTCTTTATTTTGTCTTCATGCATAAGTTACTTCTTTCTTATCTTCACACAGAAGATATTCTATGAGTTTTTTCATTCCTTTTATGTTCTCCCTTCTCTTGTAGTCATCTATCTCACCCATCCACTGGGGAGGACTACTACCATAGCTTCACTCCTAGTCATCCCACATGAACTA
>SNQJ01S0000704.1:311732-329579 GCA_010110895.2 Picea sitchensis
AAGTAAACAAGATACTAAAAATAAACATGAATACTTATCTTTTGTTTTTTGTGTGGGGAGGCTTCACGGACTCCACCATGTTCTATCTTTCTTCAGATCAACTATCTTCAACTTAAAGTACATAATCCTTAATTTCTGCTAAAGCTTTCTTTGAGAGAGGAGATTCCTCTTCCTTTGCCACATGTGCTTGATGCTTTCTTTTCCCTTTTCCTTGAGGACAATCATAAGAAAATTGTCCCAACTTTTGACAGTTGTAGCATCTGATCTTTGAAACGTCTCTCTTCTTATTTGGAACTCTTATGGAGTTAGGTTCTTTATTGTTCTTCCTGAAGGAACTTCTTTTTTTTCTTTTGAGTTGTAAGAGCTTCCTCTTTATTGACAATTAATCTCTTTTGTTGGTCTGCAAGTCTAGATTCTTCATGTGTGAAATCTTCCCATAACTTATCAAACTTGGGTAACTTGCTTCTTGCACACACTCCTTGTACAAAAGGAATCCAAAATGTTGGAAACCCATTTAGGGTTGTGGTTGCAAGTTCTTTGTCACTAATGACATCTCCAATAGCTACAAGCTGATCTCTTATCTGAGAAACTCTCATAAGATAGGATGTGACAGATTCTGAGTTGTCCATCTTCATATTACGAAGCTGATTTCTTAAGGTAAGATTCTGTCTAATGTCTTTGCTTTCATATAAAATGTTGAGTTCTTCATACATTTGCCTTGCTGTCTATAGTTCAGATATATGAGGGATCAAGTGATGTTTTACTGAATCTGACATGATTATCTTTTCTTTCTTTTCATTCTTCTTATGCTTGGTCTTCTTCTCTTCTTCATCTGGTTCTGGTACACCCACTATAACATGTTCTAGGAGATCATTCTCATCTAGAATCATCTGCAACCTATGCTTCAAATATCTAAAGTTTCTAGATCCTTCCAACCTATCTTCTACCCTCATGCCGGTAGCCATTCTTTCTTGTAGATGAAACACTAGCTCTCCAGGCTATAGAAATAATAAAAAAATCAAATTACTTGTATCTAAAAATTGAACTCACCAAAAGATGCGTTGGACTGAGGCGAGTAGCCTGGTGTGTTTAGATTTCAGAAAATCCAACTTTTACCCCTCCAAACTTGATATGCATATTTCTAGACTGGTGCTTCTGGTTTTCTGGTACTTCTGGTACATTGATACACTGGTACTTCTAGTTTTCTAGTACTTTGTGAAAACTAGGGTTTCACTTTCTGGGAGATCTAGCGACTAAAAAAGTGTGTTGAGGATGCCAAAATGTTCCTTGAGGTAGGGCACACCTTTCTAGATGGATTTGATGTTGAAAACCTTCTTTAATAGAAAACCCTAATTTTCATGTACGACAACAGTGACGTTTTTCTTTTTCCTATGAAAGATGCTCTCTTCAGCTTAGCTCTGATACCATGTTAAAGTTTATGCTATTATTAGGTTACTTTCAATTTACTAGATAACAATAGCATAGATAGGATCATTGAGAGAAACACAATCACAAGAGTACACAAGCATTTACCCTGGGAAACCCTCAAGGGGAAGAAAACCCAGCAAAACTTCCTTAATATAGATAACCAATACAATGCCAAGATAATGAACCAAACATGACATAAATTCCTCTCCCAAGGATGTGCCTCTCTTTCTCTTCCTTCTTCCGGCAACTGGTAACTGCAGCTTCCTTCTATACTTGTGCACTATATGAGTGAGCTGAGTGTGTGTCTAAATCAGGTGCTGGCATCTCTTATTTATACAATTCTGGAATGTGTGTAAGTGTCTCTTCACTGGTAGGGGAAACTTCTTCTTTTGGGTGGTTATAACCACCTTAAATATATTCTGGGGCCTCTTTAATATATTTTGGGGCTGACTTCTTAGCCTATTACAATTAGGGTTTGACCAATCCGCAAAAGAGGATTTGGTCAATTACAATACCCGACATGATCAATCCATAAAAGTGGATTGATCTAATCAATAATAAATATATTTTATATTTATCCACAAAAGGGGATAAGAATATTATTTGTAGTTACAGAATATTTTAACAACTTATAGCCGAAATACATCAATGTTTCTTCTACTCAGAATACCATTGTAATGAAGAGTGCTGATAAGAACTGCAAGAGAGATTATGTTGGAGGGAGAGGGGAAACTGTGGGACCCAAATCTATCTCTAGGGAGAGAAAAGAAAATTTGTATACAAATGAGGCGGGCATGCCCCATGCTTGTTTCATGTAACTCAAAAATGTAAGACAATAACTGAAGTCGTATGCTAATGTAGATAACTGCAGCGCCCTCCAGGGTGGTTTGATAACGACAAATGAAAATTATTATTGTGAAAATACTTTAAAAAGAGGCAAGGACACCTATAAGAAGTTTCGATGACTCGTAGGCATTGATGGCCTAACAAATTCAGAGGTCTTCAGTTGGTATAAAACAATTGCAATAGTCACATAGTAAGAGCCACCGTAACATGAGATTTTGTTGAAATCGAATGTTATGGGGGTCAACAACATCAAAGAGAAATGATGGTTCTCTTTGTGTCATCCGAGACTCCTCATTGTAAAGGTAACGAGAGTCAAGATATTATCGCCCTTCTAGAAACTATGTTGATGTCGACAGACAGGGAGACACGACTCCAAGAAGCAAAGGGCTTCATGAAATCTGTGGAGATAAGATCAGGAACTGATAGGGAACATGGACGAAGTCAAGAGGCGATGAGACTCAAGACTTACCTTGGTTGGGCGTATATTTGAAGGATGAGTGGCAACAACTGTTAAACTATATCTAGTGTCAGGGGGACTACTAGACATGCGGTTAAATTGCACTAGAGGCATGCCAAAGTGGACAAAATAAGAGATTAGGGGTACATATACTGTGGGATAATCAGGGTTTATGGAAAAATTTTGATAGTGGATGCCCCAACCAAGGGAGACATGGGTTGCGTTTCCAAAAAATGAAGGTTGTCCAGGGTGACGACAAAAAGCTAAGTAAATGCTGGAAACAAAGGATTTTTACAATTACCAAAGAAATAAAAGATAATTTGGGATGAGTGTACAGATACAGAAATGGCTGCCCCAGTGCAACATGGATTGATCGGTGAGGGCACAAGTCACGAAGAGAACTAGTGGAGGGTGGGGTCCCCATGGGTGAGTTTCTGTATGAGATAAATGAATGGAGGGAAATATGTCGATGGGAAAACTGATTGTGGATGAAATGGAGGGTGAATGATACTGCAGAGGTGCAGTCAAAATAGAACCGAGATGAGATAACCTGGGAGTCCATTGGGGAAGCTATAAAAATGATGAGAAGGAGTATGTGGCTCAGTCTTGGAAATGTGTAAGACTATCAGGACTCCCATCCCTCGGGGGTGGAAGCAGCATGAGTGTCAAAGTGCCAAGGGGGACTTATGAATGGGAAAAATTATGTAGGGGAGAGTGCTGTTGGGTGACAATACCAAAATGCAACAGAGGTGACGGTATTGTCAAGCCGGATGTAGGTACCCTAAAGGTGAATGTCGGAGGGTGTGATTGGGAGATGCAATTGATATTCAGAGGGAATGATTACATGCAAGTTTTGATCATATAACTGAAGGGGTTGCATTGGTTTGTGATGACCAAGTAAATGCACACATTAAAACCAAATACCCGATGTGAACAATATCTGAAGATAAAGAACATATAACAGTTATTTGATAATTTTGAACATGAGCAGGCATACCTGGACATGATGTGAGGAAAATGATCCCCCGGGGCTGAGTACAGATGGTTACTAGGGGAGTGCGACTGTGTAGGCGGCGAGACCCTGATCCTGTGGCTGAAGAAGAATTGGGAAACAAAGACTAAATAACATACTCATGGCCATCATCCCCTAGTTGGACGAAAACTCTTGCAACTGAGACGACTGAGGATGACAAGTAGAGTATGTAATCGCGATTATATTCAGGAGGACTGATCAAGGGGCCATGGGATAGTGCCACTTTTAAAGAATCCAAAGTGGTTTGGGAATGTTCATCCCATCGAAATGGGATGTCATGACATAGTAAGTGAAGGAAACCATGCACGCGAGTGGCGTGATATGGGACAAAGCGTCGTAAAAATTTGGCTTTGTCTTGTAGGCTCTGAAATTGGCACAAATTCCTAAGTGGTGGAATTTATGTGATAGCTTGGACTTTGAGGGGGTCCACTATGATGTCGTGTTTGGAGATGATGAACCCAAGGAGGCGTCTAACGGTGATGCAAAATACACACTTGAGGGGGTTCAAGTGGATATTGTACTAGCGACATCGTTGAAAGACAACTCGTAAGTCATCTAAATGTTGAGTTCGTTTCTTAGATCGAGCAGTGAGGTCATCCAAGTAAGCAAGGATGATGCTAGAAAGATCATGGAAAACATAAGTCATGGACCATTGGAATGTAGCACCTACATTTTTTAGTCCAAAAGGCAAGACACGATAAGAAAAAGTACCCCATGGGGTGGTAAAGGAGGTTTTATACTGATCGCCTAGATGGATTTGGATTTGATTGTAGCTGGAGAACCCATCCATTAAGGACAAGGCCTCAGGGTCGGCACAGTCATTGATAATTTGATCGATGAAAGGGGTTGGGGAGTTGTCTTTAGGACAAGCATGATTAAGATTGTGGAAGTCCGTGCATACGTGAATAGTTCCCCGTTTTTTGTTAATAGGGACGAGGTTGGACACCCATGAGGTATACATGATGGGGTATATGAACCCGACAACACATAACTTGTCAATTTCATCTTTGATAGTCATGGATTTGGATGGGTGAAGTGGGCGTTTGTTTTGACGTACTGGGGTGACATCTGGCCATGTGTCGATGCGATGTTCGACTATAGAAGGATCTAGCTCGAGCATCTCCATATATGACCAGGAAAAAATATCCCGGTATTCCTGAAAAGAGATTTGTGAGATGTGAGTTCCTCAGGGGAGCATGCGATGCCAATGGTGATTTCCTCTATGATTCTCGGTTTGATGGAAATGTCGATTGTGACAGTGGGGGAAATATTAGCCATGTTGCCTTCTTCAAAAGCATCGGGGGTAGGGATCTGGTTGTTAAACTAGTCTATATGCCATGATGGAATAGAATCCTTGGTTTTGATTGCACATATGGAGGCTTGGCTAGGAGGGACAAAGGCTTCCTATGAGAGAAAAAATGCTCTGTGATGAAGCGCATTCCATGGGCAATCGAGGGAAGTGAGTTCTTCCAGGATATCTTTGTCACAGTGGAAAATACGAGAATATAGGGGATCCAGGGAGGTAACAGGGATGACTTTCATTGTGTGATTGTATTCAAGTGGTGAAGATGTAGAGGGGTTATCAAAACTATGGTGTGATAGCTCACTTGACATAAACCAAATGTCTAGATATTGTGAGTGGTAAACTGTGGTTGGGGGTAAGATTTCCTAGGGGAAATGAACCAGAGAATTGAGAGGATTTGGGGGAAAATCCTCAGACAATCTATCCATGAACCATGGAGGGGTGGGAATTTACTCAGGTTCAGGGGAGGTGATGTGAACAATATATGGAGAAGGAATAGGGGGGATCACTTGCATCACGGAAGGTGAGGTGGTTGGATAATTTGGAATAAGGGTCATTTGACGAAGCCTGTATTCAATGATCAAAGGAAAATGGTACATGAAATGATCAAGTGATTCACAAAGAGAGAAAGGGCATATCATCCATTCAGTGACTGAGGTCGAGACATAATGGATGTCGGTGAGGTGGGTACCCAAAGGTGTGGGTGGAGAGGGATCTTGTTGAAAGCTTTGGCGTACCACCATTAGCAAATGTAGAAACTGAGGTAGAGCGGGGCAATGATGAGTGTAGTGACCATACTCTGAACAGATGGAACACGTGAATTTGGTTCTCAACCCTTTACTACCTGTAGTAGGGGACGTTGTGGTAGTATTAGGTGTGCTTGGTGAGGCGACGAGCGATGTGGTTGCTTGAGGGAGTTGGATCAGATTGTGTAATTCAGGAAGAGATGTACATCTATTAATGGGGTGTCCCTCTCTTTCATAGAGTGTGGAAAAAGGTTGAACTCGGGGAGGAATTGGGGAGGTGGGATCTTTCTTCTTTCATCTGGCCCCAGCCGTAGCCGTGGTGATGGAAATTGGGGGTGAGAGTTGTGTGGCTGGAGTTGGTACTGGAATATGCAATGGGATGCCCTCTAACTGAGGAGGGGGATATGGTTTTGGAACCATTACGGATGGGTTTAGATACCATACATGGATGGGGAGCACCATCTTCGGAAGGGTAAGTGTTGCGACTACCTGAAATGATTGTATGCCTGGTGGGGGGTAGAAGAAGGGGATTTGAGTGATGGCTTGGGGAATGCTCTCCCAAACCAGGATTTGCCCCTCAGGGAGGGTGAAATTAGGGATAAGTGGTGTAGTAGGGTTCTATAATGTTACCAAGCCCATATGCCAGGAACATCACGTTTTGCATGAATTTTAAATTGTTTCTCGGTGTGGCATTTCATTAAACACTTTGTTGATTTACTTATGTTTGGGTGTTTTACTTGTAGGTTGACTTCTTAAGTTCGGCCTTAGGGTTTATATTCAGTTATCACACATAGATCTAAATATATAATCAATGGACATACAAGATACACTAGATATGGAACCAATAGCAAATATCTAACCTTTATTAATATAATGAGCAAGAACCTGATACAAGAATGATGCAGATCTGGAATGCTCAATAGATGGATCTAATAAGAATAATAGAAGCTGCTACAAAATGCTCCTGGAAGGAAGATGAAATCCTCAAAAGGATGAATACGCAAGGAAGACTAATACAAGAATAGATCTAGGTCGTATGAAGTACCAAACCCCCAATTGGAAAGGTCACGCTCTAGTAGAAGACTGAAACCCTCAATAATTCATCCCAATTGAAGGAAGCCTCGAAATGGGTCCAAACTTGGCAGAATGATAGATCAGGGTGATAAGATTCCCCTCCTGAAGTCTCAAGCCAAAATGTTATGGATAACTCCTCCAATGAAGTTGCGCCCTCTTGAAACCTTGAAGTGCCCAATAATTCAACCTTGATGAAGGAGGCCTCCAAATGCCCCAAACATTTCTAGAAAGATATATCGGGACAATGCAAGTCACTCGGTGAAGTCTCCGGGTCAAATCTGAGGTATAACCCCTCCAAACTAAATAGATCTAAATCTAAAAAATGCCCTCCTTCTCTCCAATTCGTCCCAATGTTCTAGGAAATCATCTGCACCATATAACTCTCTTAAAAGGAACTAGAAATGATGGTGAATACCTTGCAAGAAGAACCCATATACTCAAATCTCCAAAATCCCTTCTCCTTGGCTAGATCGAACATTCCTTCAGTCAGTGGTGTGCCCTCCCCTGCTGGAAACCCTCTACTGGTGTGCCCTCTCTCTTCCTGAACCTTTAATTAATGTAGATCTCCCCTATAACTGAGTATATCTGAAGTAGAATGGTGTGGGAGAGTATTTCATCCTCGAGACCAATCTTGGAACAAGCTAGATGGAATCTTTCACCATTGAATTGTCCTCTAGGGTTTGTTAAGTCAAAACCCTAAAAACCCCCAAGGTATGGGCTCACTAGCTAGAAGCCAGATATCAAAATGATAATCATACATGCATAAGAGAATAGAGGCCCTTGCCTCTTATTTATACTTCCTACTCACCTTGTCCCTCCAAAGTGACTTTTACTTTATTAATTATTAATTAATTAAGTAAATCACTTTAATTAATTAATTAGCCCTTTTACCTCTGAAAATCACCTTATCTCTCCTTGTGGCTTCCCTGGCCATTGAAAGTCACTTCTCATCATCCTATCCTATAGTTTTGTTCCTCCCGATTCCAATGAGATATTACACTGAGAGGTTCCAAAAATGACCTTTTCAGTGAATTTAATTAACCTATAGCTCAAAATACTCAAAACCATGGAAATTGTTGGAATGCAACGGAACCAAATCCAATCTGTGCGGAATGTATCATAATGATGAAATAGGATGAGAGATGCAAGACGGACCCCAAAATATCCCTCAATAGTCACTGTACTCACTATAACATCCATCTGGCTGCTCCGGTCATCATAACACCCTTAAATGTAATGATGTCCCAAAGTGGGGACATTACAGTCCTCCATGCTAGAATATTGCTTGTCCTCAAGCAATAACCAAATCCATCCAAGTATAATACCAGGATCCCATTTCCACCTTTAGGACACACAGTAGAACCCATCCAAAGATGAACTATCATACACTCCACCCCATGGGTCCCATATTAGGAAGTGAACTGCAATATCTTGTGAAGCATAGTCCTGAAATATATCAACTCTGTGAATATCCTGCACATGACACATGGCATCATCCCGGAATGAGTCCATCCTCCAAGTCCCTACCAAGATCAATGCGGTCTCCATCAACTGTACATATTGATGCCAGAATGAGGTACTGCGATACCTCTGTGAGACACCCTCAAGGGATGTTCTCTCCTCAACATTGAAGCTCAATGTAAAGTCAAAAAAAATTTCCCCTGCAAAGGTCCACTCGCCCCTATCAGTCAGTAAAATGATAATCCCTTCAATCCTTGGGTCCCATGCTAATCTCTATCAAATATCACCATGCTGGCACTGCACTATGATGGTCATGCCTGAATGCTCCCTATATATATATTGGATTCCCCACTCTTGGATCCTCAAGCTGAAATACATGTGGCAATTGGACCTGTTGTCTAGGATTTGCATTTGTAAAAATATCTTTGTGGGAGTAGTACCTACCCAACCATCTCCCTGACCAATCACGATGATCAAGAGGGAGAAACAACCTCGCTCCATAGGAAAATTCCTTGCAGGCCCACTCCAAACCAACCCAAGGTGGAGTATGTGGCTCTCTGGTGCAACCTGGGTCATCCTGAAGTAAAACATCCTGCTAACAAAATGAACTCTCAGATCGCATGGAAAACTTGGAAGTTTATCACTTCCAGTCTCAACTAATTTCTCTTGTGTCAAACTGATCACTGTCAGAAGCCCTCTGTGCTCTTCTACTATCACCTGGCCTATGGTGCTCACCATCATGCACAAAGTCTCATCTGTCTGCCTAACACAGTCCACCTCTGTCCTACTGTATGCCGAAAAATCACTCATGTTAGGTGGTCTCGGCCTAACCACTCTCCATGTCCTCAGTCACTGTCTATATCTCCTCATGTTTTTGTCTATGATAAGAGTGTCAGGAAAGGCTAATAGAATCATATGTAGTTGACTGTAGGACTGGAAAATACCACATGCTTTGGTAAATCCCAATGATTCGACCAAAATCTCATCTATCGGCACCCATGATAAATACTCACCTGTAGTCATCACCGAACCCCAATCATCAGGTACAACCAAAAATAAATCCTCCAACTGTTGGTCAATCAACCTCCATCTCTCATCTCCCATGTAACTGCTAATACCGTGAAGGTGATCTCTCATAACTAGGTGTTGCTGCAAATGAGTGACATCTGCATGCTCCCCTAAGTGTTTCTCCTCCATGTAAGGCAATGTACTTCTCTGAATCCCACCGTACATCTCGGCATGTCTCTGTGAGCTATCACTCACCACTGTATGTTTCGGCATACTCATGTCATCTCCCGTATACTCATGTTGCATCGTAGATCTTGGGTGTACCACTGGATCAACCTCTACATGAAGGTCAACCACTCCTAGAATATAAATGGACGTGTCCTCAAAACTACCCCTGGCTCTAGAGTCCTCATGCATATGTGAGTGCTCGACCATCTCAAGGATCCTCATGGAGGGTGGCTCATGTGCCTCTAGATCATAACTCTCCATACACATCAGTGATCTTGAGTACTCCTCATACTCTTCCATCAACTGGTGCTCCTCTGCTAGACCACCAACATCCTCTAGTAACGTGACTGAATGATATATCTGAGTGTCCACTAAGATAGCTTAAGTGGATCTCTGATGAATCGCATCAAGAATCTCCTCTAATTTGGACTCTGATTCTTGAAGGGTTGTCTATGTGCCTTTCCAGAATCCTTGAGTGCTATCCAACTCCTGAGTGAGTGTATCCACCTCCAACTCCTTCTCCCTCAAGGCCCTATGATACATCTCGCCAATCCCTAATAGGTAGTCCTTTTTTGTCAACAACTATTGGTAGTTGGTCCTCATCACAGACACTCTCTCCCTAAGAATGTGAAAGTCATCCATGGAAAATCCCTCATCGGAACTACCATGTGCCACTGATGCCCTCCAACAGTAATCTTCCACCAATGCATGTGTGTCATCAATGCACCTAGTGGCTACCATGATCATATCTTCACTGACTCTCAATTGTCCTGCCAAGTAGTGTGACTCATGATCACAGTCATGTTGAGGTGATACCTCATGTCTCTCACTGCTAGTGCCAACACTGGAATCTCCAAAAACACTCTCTACAGAAGGTAAAGTGTTGAACTGCCCCCTGTTCACTATGCTACTGGGTCCTCCTATATGTGACTGCACATCACCCCCAACTGCTAGGTCCCTCTGAATCATATTGTATCCGAAGTGAGCAGTTGTATCCTCCTGTGCACTCACCCTGCTACTATCATCTACGCCTGGATCCCATATAGATGTGTCCAGACACGTGCTATGGTCATTCTGACCAATATAGGATACATCCTCATCACTGCAGGATGATCCTGGAAGTAAGTGTCCCATAAAGCTGTAAGTCTCCATAACCTGCTCAACTAATGGAGCTTCCCAATGAGGTGAGTCAATCTCCTTATGTTGATAGGTAGGTATAAGGTCCACTGTCTCCAAGTCATGTTTTCCCTCCTAGATCTATGGATCCATAGGCCCATGGTATGCATCCCCCACATACGGATCCTCTATCATCTCTGAAATTCCACTGATATCCTCATGTGACGTGGCTATCATGGGTGTCTGAAAGGATGAAAAATATATCACAACCCTCATAGGGATCTCATCCGATCTAGGTGCTAATATGTGTGAATGCCAACTAGTGTCACCCTTTTACTGAGGTGTAAGGTCATCAACAATATGTGATATGATAGTTGAAAAATAGGTGCTATCATCCTGTCCATCCCACTGTTCCTCCAATGCGCCAGGGTCACTATCCTCCTCTAGCGTGAAAGAATCACTAGTCTTTGTGCAAGAGTCACTAGCATCATCAGACTGCTCCAAATAGGCATCTATCTCTGCATCCTCACACACCTCATCATCACTGTCATAGTGCACCTCAATAATGTGCTTCTTACCTTTACCCCTACATCTATGATCTGGTTCCCAAGGCACTTTGCAATTGTAGCAACATTGCCTGCTCCTAATGGGTGTGGGGTTTCTCTGTTCTTCCCTCCATCTAGCTTCTCTGGCTCTCTTTTCCTCTACTACTCTGACCCAATGTGTAACCTTATCCTTTCTCCAACTAGGATTTTTAAAGGATAAAAACTGATGGAATGTTACTAGATCTCTGAGAAGCTCGTTGAGGGTTTGATATTCCCTCTCACAATCAACAATCCTTCCCATAAAATCACACGCATCAATTTCTCCTTATGGAAGACCCCTCGGGATGGAAAGAGTCTAAGCTCTAATACCACTGTAATTTTCCTAAGCCAATATGCCAGGAACATCACATTTTGCATGAATTTTAAATTGTTTCTGAGTGTGGTGTTTCGTCAAACACTTTGTTGATTTACTTATGTTTGGGTGTTTTACTTGCAGGTTGACTTCTTAAGTTTGTCCTTAGGGTTTATATTCCGTTATCACACATAGATATGAAGATATAATCAATAGACATACAATATACACCATATATGGAACCAACAGTAAAGATCTGACCTTTATTAATATAATGAGCAAGAACCTGATGCAAGAATGATGTAGATCTGGAATGATCAATAGATGGATCCAATAAACATAATAGAAGCTACTACAAAATTCTCCTAGAAGGAAGATGAAAGCCTCCAAAGGATGAATACACAAGGAAGACTAATACAAGAAGATATTTGGGTCGTATGAAGTACCAAAACCCCAACTGGAAAGGTCACACTCTGGTAGAAGACTGAAACCCTCAATAATTCGTCCCAACTGAAGGAAGCCTCCAAATGAGTCCAAACTCGGCGAAATGATAGATTGGGGTGATAGGATTCCCCTCCTGAAGTCTCAGGCCGAAATGCTATGGATAACTCCTCCAAATGTTGAATCCTCCAATGAAGTTGTGCCCTCCTGAAACCCTGAAGTGCCCAATAATTTGGACCTGATGAAGGAGGCCTCCAAATGCCCTGAAAATTGATAGAAAGATACATCAATACACTGCAAGTCACTAGGTGAAGTCTTCGGGCCAGATCTGAGGTATAACCCCTCCAAACTGAATAGATCTGTATCTCAAAAATGCCCTCCTTCTCTCCAATTCGTCCCAATGCTCTAGGAAATAATATGTACCATATAACTCTCTCAAAAGGCACTAGAAATGATGGTCAAGACCCTGCAAGAAGAACCTAGATACTCAAATATCCAAAATTCCTTCTCCTTGGCTAGATCGAATCTTCCTTCAATCAATGGTGTGCCTTCCCCTGTTAGAAAACCTCTACTAGTGCGCCCTCTCTCTTCTCGAACCTGTAACTGATATAGATCTCCTCTGCAACTGAGTAGATCTGAAGTAGAATGGTGTGGGAGAGTATTGCATCCCTGAGACCAATATTGGAACAAGCTAGGTGGAATATTTCACCAACGAATTGTCCTCTAGGGTTTGTTAAGTCAAAACCCTCAAAACCCCCAAGGTGTGGGCTCACTAGCTAAAAGTCAGATATCAAAATGATAATCATACATGCATAAGAGAATAGAGACCCTTGCCTCTTCTTTATACTTCCTGCTCACCTTTTCCCTCCAAAGTGACTTTTACTTTATTAATTATTAATTAATTAATTAAATCACTTTAATTAATTAATTAACCTTTTTACCTCTAAAAAGTGCCTTATCTCTCCTCGTGTCTTCCCTGGCCACTAAAAGTCACTTGCCATCATCCTATCCTATAGTGTTGTTCCTCCCGATTCTAACGAGCTATTACACTTAGAGGTTCCTCCAAGTATTGTACCCAAAATGACCTCTTCAGTGAATTTAATTAGCCTATACCTCAAAATACTCAAAATCATGGAAATCATCGGAATGCAATGGAACCAAAGCCAATCTATGTGGAATGGATCATAATGATGAAATAAGATGAGAGATGCAAGCCGGGCCCCAAAATATCCCTCAATAGTCACTATACTCGCTATAACATCCATCTGGCTGCTCTAGTCATTATAACACCCTGAAATGTAATGATGTCCCAAAGTGGGGACATTACAGGTTCTCAGGTAATTCTTGGGGTAAAATTTCTTCAACTGTTGGGATGTCGAGAAGTGGAGAAGCCTTAGTGGGAGGAATGGTATCTCCAGTTTTAGTTCCATTAGAAGATATGACACACACTTTTGTTGAAGGGTGTATGAGAGGTGGGGCTCCATGGTATGCCCCCAACAAGGATGGGTTTTTGAAAATTATGGGGCCCATATCCATGAGTGGATAAGCGTCAGAACTAGTGTGGACAAGAGGTAGGATATTATCAATGTTGACAGAGTGCTTAGGCTCATAATGTGAAACTTGGTCGATGGTGATGATTTTCCCATTGTGGGGGAACATCATTGTTCGAAACATAGAAGAGGACACTGCCTTCATAGCGTACATGTCACTACGTCAAAACAAGATGTTGTAATAGAGTGGGGCGTCAATAACCTCAATGTCGATGAGGATGGTTATTCCCTCGAGTTTGATGGGGAGATTTTTAAATACCCCTTCAGGGGAGAATGTTCGACCATCATAAGCTCTTAACATGACGGTGGAGGGCACTAGCTTAGGGGAGCCAATTTTTTTCCATAGAGTTTTGGACATGATGCATGTGGATGCACCTTCATCAATGATACATCGATGAACCGTGATGTTCTGAATCTTCACTAATATCTGGAAAGCTACCAAAGCAGGGAGACAAGGCTCCCCACTATCTAGATCAAATGTGATGAGTCTAGTATCAGTTGGGTCGACTGCCCCCAAGGTGGAAAGCAAGGATTCCCATTGAGTTAAAAAAGGTTGGAGGACCTCCAATACCGACATGGCTGCAAGAGATTATGCCAAGACATCAACTAGATTGTAATTGCATGCTGCCCTAGCCTAAGGGTTGTTGACATTCCGTCATAACAGAATGTGAGAGATACAAATGGCAGGTTCAGTGTTAGGGTGTGGAATCATAAAGTGTTGTCCAACCATAGTTGGAGCTTCTTCCGAAGTGGTAGGAGTAGATTTAGGGGGCGTGTTGTATTGAAGACTGCGCGATTGTAGAAAAATTTCTTCTTCGCTAGTTAGGAGGATATTGTGATCCACTGGATTTACAGGGTTTTGATACTGTCCGATTTGTGGTGGGGCAAGATGTACCTCTTGTTGGGTATTCATCACACCTTGGTGTGGAATAGGTTTTTGCAACACGATCAGGGGTGGTTGTTGCAAATATTGTAGTGGGGCCTGTTGAGGGGATGGTGGTGTTGGGGGACGTGGTGCGTTCAAGGAGTCTTTCATCCATTTGAAGTCGACAATTTGGGGGAAATGGTGAGTATAATGACCATGCTCACCGCAAAGAGTGCAAGGGAAGTTTTTACGAAGGTTGTTGTTGTTCCTCCCTTGGAGTTTGTTGTTATTGTCCCCTTGGGGGTTCTGGTTACCTCGATTCCGGTTGCCCCCAATAGGTTGGTTTTGTTGGGGGTTATTCCTCCTGGTCCTAGGTTATTATTGTTTCGGGTTTTTCCTTTCTTTTTGGAATTATTCGACTGATGGGTCAGATTTTTCATATTCAACTGTTCAAAAGTATGAAATTGTTGAATGGGAGAGTGTTGAACAAAGTTAACACCGATGTGTGGTTGTCCCTGTGGAGGAGAAATTGGCTGGGGAGGAACAAGAAATGGAAAATATAGATTATGTTGTGGAAATGATTTGTAGGGCACATAGGAAGGTGAAGCACTTTCACTAGTTCCCATATTATATGATAAGGTAGACGGGGAACCTGAACTTGGTTGAGAATTTGGGCGCATAATGGGTGTCGGCAAGGTTAACTCATGGTTGGAGGGGGAGCAACAGGATATGGTTGTTGGTAAAGGGGAGGAGGGTAATAATATGACCCTCCATATATCATGGATATTGGGGTGTACCATACATAGGTGGTGGTTGTATGTATAGGTTGTGGTGTGTGGTAGTACCAATCAATCCATATGGCGCATGAGACATCCCAAGTTTGTCCTGGTCAAATGGTATGGGTCTTGGTGCATCAGGTATTACCATGTATAAGTAAACCAACTGAGCATAAATGAGGTTGTATTGTTGAGCCTTGTTGATGGCTTCCTCTTCGGATTGGGGGAAGGTGGATGCCACATCTTTGACAAGTATAGAGACGAGTGATTTGAGAAACCAATCGAGACGTTGTTCTTAGGTGGTTTCTACTTTGCATAGACTATGTTGCCAACGCCATTCATGAATGTGGTCAGAAATATGTGTATCCGAGGTTTGTTTGCACTTGGAGAGCAGTTCTAGACCAGTGTCATGTCGAACTAGTAGTTGAAAGAAGGCCAAAATTGCTTTAGCTAAGGATTCAAAAGTCACATGGGACCCTGATTTTTCGTCCACATACCATTTGGATGATGGACCAGTGAGTGTGCACTTAAATAACCTTAATAATATGGAGTCATCTATTATGTTGTTTGAAGAGCACCATAAGTAGAAGGTCATGACATGGTTGGTAGGATCTTCCCCCGATTTTCCTTCAAATTTGGGAATGTCTGAAGGTAGTTTGGTAGGCATATTGGGCCATGTGGGGTCATGCAATATAGGGTCATTTGTGAGTTTAATCAAATCAGGAATGTTGAGGGATGCCAAATATGGCATGGCGGGTGGCAGTGGAGGATTAGTTCCAGCCATGGTGTGAGTAGGTAGTGGACTTGACCCTTGAGGGGGGTTTGGTGGGGTTGTACTTATCCCTTGAGAAGAAGTTGGCCCTCTGCCTCCTTGTGAAGGACATCTAGTGGGTAGATGGCATTGGGAAGTGGACCCAAGTAAGATGGAACCAAAAAAAGTTGATCCCAAAATAGTGGCACTCATAGGGGTGTGAGACGGTTGAGCTGGTGAGTTGGAAAGACTAGGAATTCCTCCTAGAATAGAAGGGAGATTATGAAAGCATCTGGAATGATGGGGATTCTATGGGTCCCCTATGATGTCTGACTAGAAAAGTGAATGTGTGCAAATGGTGGTGAGAGAAATACATGAACAAGAGACTTGTATAATTTGGACCTTCACAATATATCTCACAATTTCATGTAATCAAATGAGCATCATACATGAATCAACTGAAAAGAAGAATACATGTGGGTAGGTGGTTTTTGTCTGTGTGGGAGAACAAAGAAAACAAATTCTCATGTCCTAAAAGATGTATTGTCCTTCCTCTCAAATAGCACGGGACTTTCCAAGAGCACTCAATAGTGGGGTCTGAAGCCACCAGAAGAGGAAATAGTGAAGGATGAAGTAATCAGTTATAATGAGGGGTAGAGGGTGAATATCCTGAAAGAACTGGAAATATTTCTCAATAGACACACAAAATCCAATCAAGGTGCAATTGCATCCCACAATTGCCACCTGGGTAGATGTCCTAAATTTGGCCACTAGGTACCTTGGTCAAAGTGCAGCATTTAGTTTTTCAAGAAATAGTGGGACGTTTCATAATTCCTTTGGAGAAGACCTACTCCACCCTCCACAATTCAAGATGAAATTATGTGAGTGAGGAGTGACTTTGTGTGTGAGAAATTGACAAAATGTGCCAAATTTTAATAGGTTAGGTGTAAATTTGCAACATGTGGACTTCATGTGGTCCTTACAATTCTTGGTTACCTATCTTACTAGATTTCATTGGTACAACCTTGCGGAATTTTTAAATCCCTAAAGAACTAGAATGTGGACATATGGGTCCATACCAATCCTTTAAACTCCCTAATGCGGTTTACTCTAAAAAATCTTTGAAAAACTATCATAGATTGTAAGCATGTGGGCATGTATGGACCCGTTACTTTGACCTTTTAGACTCTCCTAGTGATGTAAACTAAAAAACTAATTTCAAAAACTATCCTAAGTTTGCAACATGTGGGCATGTATGGGCCCTTACAAATTTAAGATGATTTCAAAAAGAATCTAAGAGGATCCCTACGAGGGATTTGTCCTCCCTTAAATATTTTGTTAAGGGAGATGAAATGTCCCCTTAACCACCTTTCTGATTCTCAAGATCGCTCTATGGTGAGAGAGAAGAGAATACTCAATGATTAAAGTTGATTTATGGTCCCAATGCAAGTGTTTTCATATGTGATAGCAAAAGAATCTCAACTTAAATTTTACAATAAAAAAAAGCCATCCATGTGGAAACCAAAGAAAAAGAGGAGAAATATGGTTCTTTTTACCCCCTAAGTGCCTATGTTTGACTAACCTTTTATGTTGGAAAGGAATCTAAGTGGAGTGCATATACAAATTGCATGAAAGCAAGATTTTGAAGGCTAGGGGCCTTCAAATCATCACAAAAACTCTTACAATTGTGAAACTGTGGAAAAGTGTGCGGGTTACAGTTCAGATAGAGGCACAGTGGGTGCATAATGTGCAGAGAATAAAAAACCTTTTGGTGCATAGTACGGATATAACAAAATTACTTTGGGCGCACAATGCATTGAATGTGCGTCTGTGGGCTGAAATACCCGCGCACGTTCTGATATGCGTC
>SNQJ01S0000704.1:329624-346503 GCA_010110895.2 Picea sitchensis
GGGGGGTGGATTTTGAGTGGAATTCTCCTCCTCCAGCTCCAAACTTAGCTCTTGACAGGTAAGGCTAGGTCGGTTTTGGTTCCTGCAAGACAGATGGGTCAAAAATAAGTTCTCTAAAATCTCAAATAGGGAGGAAATTGATACCTTATCCCCAGTATGATTGCCAATCTGTTGTGTTTGTTTTGTCACTTGGGTGAGAAAAACAAGGGAACTTACAAGTCTAGTTGGGCCTTCTAGACAAGACAGAGGTTAGTGCATGAGTTAGATAATCCAAGCACATGAAATAAACTAAAAACAACTAAGTAAATAAAACTAGAATGCATAAGAAACTTTGAACCAAAATCAATCAACCAAATGACAAAGATTATGCCACCAATGGATAACTATAGTACTTGGCAAAAAACTATAGATAAAGGAGGACTTATGAATCCCCTCTTCCTCCTTTGGAGGGTTCTTTAGTTCCCTAATGGAGATCTCTTCTTACAATGAAAAATTAAAAAGAAAATGATGAAGAAATCAAAGCCTATTCCCTCAAGAGGTGAGTGGAATGGCCTGTTGGAATGTTGCTAGAATGCTCCAAGGAGAAAAGAGGATTATCAAGGGAGGATTGAGGCAACATAAAAATACTATGGAAATCTTAAATTCTTAGTGCACCCATGGCTTCCATTTATATCATGTCTTCAAGGCAATATTCAACTGGTTCTTGGTGTGAACAAGGGGCATTTTAGGGCACCCTTTGGTCCTTGACCAGCCCCCCATGTGGATTCAGCTCAGATTTGAGGGTCAAATCAAGTTGGGAGCTAGTCCATAAGTGGTTGAGGGGCTGAAAAAAACCATAAATGTGTCATTCACAGGAGTGCGTGGTTTTTCTCGTACAAATTCATGCATATGGTGCATTGTTCGCTCTACAGTCTTCTTTGGCCCGTGCACTATGCGCGTGCCTCCTTTAGTGATTTAACGCATGCCAATTTTTGTCCAGTGGTATAGGTTTTGCCTTTTGGAAATGCATTTTTGGTTCTATAGGTGAAGTAATAGGTGTTTGGAACTGCTGTATTTCTGTGACCATTTGCATGCAATGTTGCAGATGAAATTTCAGTGATAACACTTGGTCCTCCAACATGCTTCATAGGTATCATCCTGTTGGCCATACGCGTATGATAAATTTGAGGATGAAATTTTCAGAGAGTGCACTCAGGACTAGGAGGAGGTAGTACAGAGGATGGCCAACCCAAATATGACCAGGTTCAATTCCATGAGCATGAACGAACAAGTGGAAACAATAGAGCAGTCGGCTGAAGAGGCCCTCAAAGTTCAATAACAAATCAGAGTGGCAGAGACTACAGAGGCACAGAGAAGATGATTGTTCTTGCTAGAGGGGGCACAAAGAATAATTGATCAGTTGCAGAATGATCTGGATCTTGTATAAATGTCAAGGATTCACGCCGATGACCCAATCGAAAGAAGAGGAGAGCCAAGTGGCCTAGAGCCAATACAAATTGAGGAAATCACTGGGCCAAAAAACCCTAAAGTTCCACCACCACAGAGCAGATCACCAGTGGGAATTTCAACTCAACCTAAGATAGCAAGGACACCAAGTAGCACAAGTGTACCAAAGCCCTTGCTTGATTTAATAATTATCTGTGATGACGAGCAAATTTCGAAGGTTTCCCTGGTGACTCTAGTACAAATTACAGAGGAAAAGGAGCTAGAGAAGGCATCATCCCCAGGTCTCGATGCTTCAATTCAAAACCTTTTATAGAGAGACCATGAGGTCTAAAGTGTCTTAGACACTGAGCTACTCGACTTGTCAGGAAACCCAATAGAAATTTCGAGGGATGAGGTAGGATCGAGTGACCAGAGGGAGGAAATTTCATAGTAATAAATCGACACTTCGACAACCAATTACCAAGTAAGTACTGAACCTACCCCTGGTTCTTTAGTTTTTTCCGATACCTCACGAGCCAATGATAAAAAAATGAAGGTCAAGCCATCAGGACATATTGAAGAAGGTCAGGAACCCATCCTAGAACAGGTACACACAAGCGGGAGCCTGGGAAATACTCTAACCTGGGGAGTGTTAGAACTCTCTAAATTCGTTCGAATAATAAAAAAATGACAAAGGTAACCTACAAACCACTTTAGAGATAGGTACTAGCCTACTCATCTCAGAGAGGGGTCTCTCTTATCACTTGGTCATTAGTAGATGACTTTTCTTTAACAAATCATTGGCTAGGTTTTGTTGCTTTGAAGGGTTTTTTATAATTTTGTTGGAAAGGAAGGGGAGGGACACTTAGGTCTATGGAGTCAAACTTCTAAAATGAATGGAAGCACTAACTGGTCGATAGAACTCTCCAGAGGATAAAGGCTAAATGATGCGATAAATTTGAGTTATAAATTGTAAATTTGCAGTGTAAGAAGAAAGGAAAAACATATAACTGTATCAGAGCATTAAATAAATGAATTTGACTTAATTATGAAGAACTTAACACAGTTTGAATTTCTTAAGCCAAGAGAATCACAAGATGAATTATAGGCCTTTAACTATCCACTTGAAACAAAATACAGTGAAAATGAAAATCAAGCACACAAGAAATACATACAAAGACAGAATGCGAAACTCAGACCACCACCATTAGAATATTTTCATGGAAAATTCATGACATATGCATGTGTATTCTATTTAGCTTCATAAAATTACATTCAAGTTCTAAATAGCTAAAATTGGGCCCTTGCACTTCTGCCAACCCCTAATACATTTGGAACTCCTAATATTTATACAAGATGAGTTCCTTCGGTTTGAAACCAATTACAATGATTAAAATGAAACGTTTCGGTTTTTAAACTGATTACAATGATTGCAAAGAAACATTTCAGTTTTGAAACCGATGACAATGATTACGAGGAATAGTTTCATTTTTGAAACTGATTAAAATGATCAGCAGGAAAACGTTTCTTGATCTCAGTTTCTGGATCCTCTGGTGCTTCAGTCCCGTTCTTTATCAATTCATTGAACATAGATTTTAATTTTGGTCATCTCACTTTCAAAGTTAAAGGAAGATGAAGTTTTTTCTACCTCTTTGATGACTGCCTCCTTTCTTGGTTAAGATACTTTCTTTGGAGGTTCTTCCTTCTGCTTTCCTTTCTCCACAACATCCTTTGCAACAGAGTCCTTCTTAGGCTGACTTGAAAAAGGTGTATTATTTTGAGATTATTTGGTGGGATTTCCCTTTGGAGGATTTGCAGGCACCTTTTTGCTTTAACGATTATATTGTTTCTGGAATTGCATGATGGCATTCTACAACCCTTTCTGATAATCTTCCTTATCCACTCACAACCTTTCATCATTCTCCTGCATGAATATATCATTTTCATCCATGAAATGGTCGTTTTCTTCTTTAGTCAAAAACACCTTTGTTTCATCGCCATCAAAACAATGCATATTTTCTTCAAAATTTTCATCAAAATTTTCATTTACATAATTATTCTGAAAATGAGGTTTTATTTGCTGATCACCCTGGTTCCTATGATCTCTTTGTCTGATTTGTGGAATTGTTGGTCTCCTTTGATTTCTGGGTGGGAAATCAACCTTCTCTCTAGTGTTAGGCTTATTATCTAAAGACATCATTTCCATGAGTTTCTCCATAGTCTTCATCATCAACTCAAACCTCTCTTCTGATGACTATGAAGTTGAAGGTTGCGCCTTATCTTGGACCTTGTTTATGAATCTGTTAGAATTATATTTGATCTTCCCTGAAGCCATTAGATTTACTTCAACATCTATTGCATCACTCATCATATCATCTAGTGAAGTGGATATTATTTCTCTCAACAACAAAGAAAAATCATTGTCAAAGGAATCAACATATCTAAGTTGATCAGCTATAGGAGGAGGTTTTACTTCAGTAGGAATTGAGTTGTAAAATTTCATAAATCTAGCTAAAAACTCTTGTACTGTTTCATTAGGTGACCTTCTCATGTTGTTGTACTTGGTTAGAAATTGAAGGGGGTTTTTATTGTCACCCCACTTTGCAATAAAACTTGTTTCAAAGGCTTCAAAATCTGGGATACTTGCTATTGGGAGAGCTCTAAACCATTTTTCGACTTATCTTGCGACACTTTGTGCAAACAACCTCATTTTTTCATCTTCATAATCTACTTCTTCTAGGTCCACAAAAGCATTGAACCAATCTAATTGTTTATGGGATGACACATTTCCTTCAACATCATATAACTTAATCCTCTGATTATATTACGGGGGTAAATCATGTAACTGCATAGGGGAAAACCTAGCTTCCATGGCTGCAGTAAGAACTTGAAGTGGCTTATTGTTCCGAGTAGGAATCATGACGGGTCTAATAGAGGTAGCTGAAATTAAACCTTGGAACCTCTTCTCATCAAAGATGATTTCGTTCAAACTGGATTCAGATCTAGTTTTGAACAGAGTTTGCTCAAATTTCAAATCAAAATCAAGGTCTTCAATTATTTTTACTCCATCTTTAGGCAAAGATAGATTTTTGTCTAGAAAAAAAACTGGGCTTATTGGCCTTTCTTTTCTTTTGTGTACAATTTTCTTAGGATTAGACACAGGGATTATTTCTTTTGGGTATGGATTTATTCTGGTATGAATTCTCTTAGGAGCCTGGATTTCTTGTTCAAACTACTTTATGCTACTGGTCTCTTTGTAATGGAGTCGCTAGGGTAAATTTAGTCTCATCCAATAAGGTGTTTGATTCATTGTCACCCTCAGGAATCAAATCTGAATATTTAAGTCGTTCTTTTCCCAGGGAATATTTCACTTTCGATCCCCAACAGTGGCACCAAAATGTTAGCACTCTGTAAATTTGTTCGACTGATAAAACAAATGACAAAGGTAACCTGCAAACCACTTTAGAACTGGGTACAAGTCTGCTCAGCTATTGGCACAGGGGAAAACCTAGGGTTCAATGCTACAACAGTGCACCAACAAAACCCTAACTACCAGCCCTTTCGCCAACACCTACGAAGCAGATGAAGTCTCACCCGAGGTAGTGGTAGGGGTGGTTGCAGGACTCAGGTGTCTGCAACCTTAGCTGGGACACATATCTGTGATTATAATACTTAATAGAGCACTTAGCACTGACATTTCATCAAATATTCAACCAATATCTACTGCACAGATAGAACAGAGCATCGCATCATTCACTCATATCTGATGTATTTAAGCACTTTATCATAAAGAGGTAGATTAGATCTAGTAGATCAAGCAGTAAGCACATTCATATAGGTCAGATCTAACATTCATACACATCATTAGCACAAAGAATAAGAAGATTTATCTATCTATATCAAAGAACTTAGCAAGAGAAGGCATAAGCACATCAAGACAAAGCACAAAGAAGAACAACATAGTGTTTACATGGTTCACCCCCACCCTGGGGCTACGTCCACCAACTCTTCTTCTTTATTTTATTCAGTTAATCAGTTACATGCACAGAGCCACCAAAATCCTACTCCACCTAAGACAGGAGATCTGTGCACATCTCGCCAGATTCTCCTTCCCTGATCTAGGTTACAACACTAAGCCTTCTTCAGTCACTTGCACTTAGCTCTGCAAGCCTCACATAGGATGCATAGAGAACTTACAATCCTTCAATCACATAGATCTAGTACTTAGCCCAATATTACACAGATATATCGATCTCGCTTCTCCTTTATTACATAGCCTAGACATCTATTTATACATTACAAAATAGGACTAATCATGGGTAAACCTATGGGCCGACATCCCATGCCCTTTACATAATCCCATAACCCAAAAAGGATCCAAAAAGGGGCTGAGATACCGTGATATCTGATTCATATTGTGCTCCTCCTTCGACGGACTGTCGAAGTCCAAAATAGGTCAAACTTGACCAGATCCCTCAAAACTTGATCAAGGGCCAGTAGGCCCCCAACACTCACCTGTGACTCATCTCGAGTCACTCAACTGCGCTACAAGCAGTTGATTCTCTTTGGTCCCTTACATCTTATGGGGTTTCGGGCACTGTGCGGAGCTCTAAGTCTGCTATGCGTTGCTGGAGCTTTTGGATGGCTTCTGTGAGCTGGTCTACCAGCTGTGTAACTCAGTCTTCTACCTTGATTTCTATGACTTTCATAGAGTGAAGTGCTCTGTTGACCGCTTCCTTCACTTCAAGTTGCTCTGCTAGCAACTGTTCCTTTCCTTGTTGTAGCTGTGATTTTTATTCATTGAACTTCTCTTGGAGAGCACTCTTTTCCTATGCTGCAGCTCGACATTGTTCTATAAGTACTCCCTATACTTGCATTAGATCCTAGGTGGCTTGTTTTGTTTCCTATTGTGTTCATCGAAGGTGAGCTTCGATTGTATCAACTAGCCGATGGAGTTGGGCTAGCTCATCTCCTAACTCAAGTTCTCTTGATGGCAGGGGCACAGTGGAGACTACGTGTTTGGACTGAAGGGCATGTTGTACCCCTTGGATCTTGATCTCAATTCTATTGTACATCTCCTCCTGCTTAGCTTCTTGTTTCTCTGTTATTTCCAGTGAAGCATCATTCAGGGTTGCTATGATGAAATCAAAATCATGAGGAGTGAGTGTAGTATGCATCTTGGTCACGACGTCTTTCAGTTTCTTCCGGGAAGAAGGATTCGGGGGGGAAACCTTCCTTTTCTTCGAGGGGTCCTCCTCATCTCTAGCTATTGTTACTTCACCTTTCTTTTGTTTAGCTTCTTTGTTATCTATCTCTTTGCCATCACCCCCTTGCTCCGGTGATATGGAAGCAGTCTTTATTGATGCACTACTTAAATCTTGTACTTGTTCGGTCTTCTTTGTCTTGCTGGGTCCGGGTGTATCTTGCATAGTTTCTAGGCTATCTATGTCGAATATCTCCATAGGGTCTATTGGAATAAGGAGGTCCGTCGACCAGTCCTTAGTGATCTCCTCTAGATCCTCCTCCTTCAGCTTGTAGTAGGACTGAAGTTGTTTCTTATGTTTGTCTACTTGCGTTGTAATGTAAATGAAATTTCGATCTACGATGAAATTCATTAAAGGCCTGAATTGGTGTAAAGTGTTCGGAGTCATACGAGGCTCGGAGTGTATGGATGTCTTCAGCTGATTGTAGTATGTATGGAACATGACATTCGACTGTCATTGTTTATTCATATTGCTTGAATACCACAGTGTACTGAACTTCGCGGGCTAGTGGTGCAAATGGCTCGATGTCGGGGAAGGGTCGCACCTTCCGGCATCTCCCAGGTGATGAATGAAATAAGGATCAAAATCCCACTAAAATGGAATTTGTAACCTTGATATTGTGCTTCTCTACAGTCAAGTTCCAACTGGTTCACTAGGTACTTTTCCTAGTACATCTGTAGGCCTTTCGCGCACTTCCCTGCGAGGTTGACTACAAAGTCGGTGACTTGGGTAGGTCATTTATTTCTTACTAACTTCACTACTATCAATTGACAGGTGAGGTGCAATACACCACTCTAGATATAAGCTACCTTGTAGCCTCACATCCCCTTCTCGACATCACCGTAAGTGTCCTTGATTTTCTATGCTAGCGCACGATCCATGGATTTTGTAGGATAGAAATCCTATGGGTTAGGTCCTTGCATACTCAACCCTGTGATCCTATGGATCAATGTTAGATCAACTGTAATATGATAGTTTAGCCACAAGTATCCACTATGGTAACAAGAAATAAACAACTTGACACAGGAATTGACTTCCTGGTGTCATCTGAAGTGTGGGATCTTCATGACATTCAACAAGGTGGACTACGCAAGGTTCATCATCCACGACTAGGGGATTATCTTAGAATTATTTCCCTTAATCTTGGTTAGGTACTTGTACAGAGCGAGCATATTATAAAATGTGGGTATAACATGTTGTAGACTTACCTGTCACTGATTTTGAAGTCGCTAAACTTCAACGATGAAATTTTATCTTGGTCTGTGTGAACTGCTTGTATCCCTTTCGGGAGGTACGTCTTAACCAAGGTGTATTCGAAATATATGGGTATGTTGTCTCGATTCATTTCACTGGTTAGAGGTGGAACATATGAGGGTAATATGGTCACTGGTTAGAGGTGGAACATATGAGGGTAATATGGTCAAGATCAATTTGGCATTCGCTAAGTCATCCTTGTGTTTGGTTCACTTTTCATCTGGTGGTCGGGATGGTCTGGCTCTGCGAGCAGTCGATGGAGATGCTTGCACTGTTCTGGTGGATGAATCTTGGACCCCTACAGATAATCCTCACTCCAGCATCACTCTTTCAGTCATTAGGTCAATAAGTACTTCTGTCACAGATTCTTCGACTGTGTTGAGCTCGTCGGACATACACGCTCAAGATTAATGATATCGGGTTCAAGATTAACTTAGACACTGCAATGAAATGGATGGAAAGAGTGCGATGATCACTATGAAAAGTTCACTTAGTCTGCGGGTTTAAACTATTGGTTAGCAAAAGTGTTCTCGGTGCATGGCACGACGGGATAAATAGGTAACTCGGCAATGGGTCGCTTGCAACGGGTATGAAGCCTTCATTAACTCTGTTCTGTCCATTACAGCACGGTTCCAATGGTCTGATAGTGAGATGTCTGACCATAAATTCCTTTCCACCCATTTGGAGCATCGATCGAACGGTTATAATGTCTCCAATGGATATATTGCTTCACCATGGCGAAGTTCCATGTGACGTTGTTTTGATATTCCAACGAAGCTCCAATTTTGCAAATTTTCCTTCTGCGTGGTTCCCTCTGGATCCTTTTGCAACTTTTCGATCTTAGCTCTCTTCTTACTTAGTTTTCTAGCCTTCTTTCCAGTGAAATTCATCTCATTTTTCCTTTTTCCATTCTTATTCTTATCTTATTTTGACATAGTCATTGCGCGCTGTTGAGATTCTTTCCTAGGATTCAAGGGTAATACTTATTATTTATCTGGGTTAGTTACTTCAGTCTTCTTTGGGTCCTCTAATGTTCTTACAACTTCGACATCTGGGTCTCTAGTGTTAAATAGCTTCGATTTATTCTCTTGTTCTTCAATCAAGTGTGCGATCCTTCTAGTCATGAAATATTTTAACTCTTGTCTCTTCTACTCCAAAAAATCTTCTTGTTCCTTTCATCTGGCTTGATCTCTGTCAATCCAAGGTTTTCCTAGTAACATGGTAAATGGGGTGTTGTCCTCAGCAAATTTAATAATATCAAAATCTTCTTCTGTCGAAGTTCCATTTTCATTCATAGGTATCTGAGAGAGCCTCCCACATAGGTTTATCATCTTTCCTCTAAATATCCCTATTCCTCCCAATGAAGGAGTCATAACAGGCTTCCCTAAAAGTTCCCAAGTTCTTTCTGTCATGATATTCACCTGTGTTTCCTCATCTAGAACACAGTCAATGTCGAAGTCTCATATTCTTTCTTCAAGGTATTCTTTTTCTTTGAATATCTCTAATAAGCTAACATGTCGATGGTCATTCAGGGTTTCTTTCATTTGTAGCAATACTTTCTCTGATTCTTTCTGGGGTTTTGCTATTTTTGGATCTTCCTTAGGGTTTTCTTGATTCAAATTCATTCCTTCAAGCTTAACAATTATTCTAGGGTAATCCAACACTTCATGGTCCATAGCTTTGCAACAAAGACAACTAGGTCTTCTCCCAGGGCATTCCTTAGCAAGATGTCTCAGTCTTCTGCAGCTATAACAGAGTGTTAATCCTCTCTTTCTTTTAAATGATCCCCAACTTCTCCTGTACTGTGCACTAGGATCATAGGAGCTAATCTGCAACAAATTCTTTCTAGGATCCTGCATCCATTTGTTAGTCCAAACATTCTTTATATGCATAGCTATAACATATATTTCACTATTCTTATTAGATCTACTCATATCAAGCCTTCTTTCATATATTAGTGCCCTAGTTTTCAAGCTAGGACAAAATCTATCAAACATACCTAGATCCATACTTTTGAAACAAAAAATTCCACTAATCTTACTTTTAAAAAGCACAAAGCTTCCAGATCTAGAACTTTTCACTATTCTTACCTTTATCAGAGCACAGAGCTTACAAATCTTACCTCTTTTCTTTCATATTTGACCTCTTTTCTTGGCACAAATATTTACAAGTCCAGTAGAATGTTGCGCATTAGGGAAATGGATCTATGCAAGGAGATTTCATGGTTTCAGGTCGAATCCTTGCACAAAGATTCTTCTTTCTCAGTTCCCAGCAATCACAGTTTCAGTCTCGGCAATGAAACCATTTGTTGGCATAGGGGAAGACTCAGGGTTCAACACTACAACAAAACCCTAACTACTAGCCCTTTTGGCAACACCTGCAAAGCAAATGAAGTCTCACCCAAGGTAGTGGTAGGGGTGGTTGTAGGACTTAGGTGTCTGCAACCTTAGTTGGGACACATATCTGTGATTATAATACTTAACATAGCACTTAGCACTGACAATTCATCAATATTCAACCAATATCTACTATGCATATAGAATAGAGCATCACATCATTCACTCAGATCTGATGTATTTAAGAACTTTATCATAAAGAGATAGATTAGATCTAGCAGATCAAGCACTAAGCACATTCATATAGGTCAGATATAACATTCATACACATCATTAGCACAAAGCATAAGCAGATTTATCTATCTATATTAAAGCACTTAGCAAGAGAAGGCATAAACACATCAAGACAAAGCACAAAGTAGAACAACATAGTGTTTACATGGTTCACCCCCACCCTGGGGCTACGTCCACCATCTCTTCTTCTTTATTGTCTTTAGTTAATCAGTTACATGCATAGAGCCACCAAAATCCTACTCCGCATAGGACCAGAGATCTACGCACATCTCGCCAGATCCTCCTTCCCCGAGCTCGGTTACAGCAGTAAGCCTTCTTCAGTGACTTTCACTTAGCTCTGCAAGCCTCACATAGGATGCACAAAGAACTTACAATCCTTCAAACACATAGATTTAGCACTTAGCCCAATATCACACAGATATATCGATCTCTCTTCTCCTTTCTTACATAGCCTAGACATCTATTTATACATTAAAAAATAGGCCTAATCATAGGTAAACCCATGGGCTGACATCTCATGCCCTTTACATAATCCCATAACCCAAAAAGGACCCAAAAAGGGGCCGAGATCCCGCAATCTCTGCTTCGTCTTGCGCTCCTCCTTTGATAGGCTGTTGAAGTCCCAAAATAGATCAAACTTGACAAGATCCATCAAAAATCGGTCAAGGGTCAACATCAGCTCAAAGAGGGATCTCTTATGTCACTTGGTCTTTAGTAGATGATTTTTCTTTGACAAATCACTGGCTAGGTTTCGTTTCTTAGAAGGGTTTTTTATAATTTTGCTGGCAAGGAAGGGGAGGGAGAGTTAGGGATATTGAGCCAAACTTTTGAAATGAATGGAAGCACTGACTGGTCGGTAGAAATCTCCAGAGGATAAAGTCTAAATGAGGCAATAAATATGAGTTATAAATTATAAATTTGGAGAGTGTAAGAAGAAAGGAAAAACATATAACTGTATCAGAGCATTAAATAAATGAATTTTGACTTAGTTAGGAATAAATTAACACAGTTTAAATTTATTAATCCAAGAGCATCACAAGATGAATTTCGGGACTTTAACTATCCAATTTAAACAGAAGACGGTGAAAATGAAATTCAAGCACACAAGAAATACATACAAATAAAGAAGATGAAACACAGACCACCACCATTAGAATCATTTCATGGAAACTTCAGGACATCTGCATATGTATTCTATTTAGCTTCAGAAAATTACATTCAAGTTCCAAATAGCTAAAATTGTTCCCTTGCACTTATGCCAACCCCTAATACATTTGGAACTCCTAATATTTATACAAGTTGAGTTCCTTTGGTTTGAAATCGATTGCAATGATTAAAATGTAACGTTTCAGTTTTTAAACCAATTACAATGATTGCAAAGAAATGTTTCAGTTTTGAAACCGATTACAATGATTATGAGGAACAATTTAAGTTTTGAAACCAATTACAATGATCAGCAGGAAAACATTTCTTGATCTCAGTTTCTGGCTACTCTAGTGCTTCAATCCTGTTCTTTTCCACTTGTTCTTCTCTGGTCTTCCATGTGATCTTACATCTTTGGTGACATCGGGATATCATTTACTAGACCCTGGAAAACTTCATTTTGTCTTACCCAGTCGTACTATCTCCTTCCATTGCAAGTCAGAAGGAATATCATAATCTATCATTTCCTTAATCAAGATTTCCAAGTCAATGAAGGAAGCATATGACATGATTGATAGTCCAATTTTACTGCTTTGTACTAATTCAGAATTTCAAAGTCTGTAATCAGATGCTCTACTAATGTAGCTCTTTCATATTTTCCTCCAGGGTTTTGAACTTGGAGTGATCCATTCTACACTGAGTCAGATGAGCATTGTATTATTCCTAATCATACAATTTTCCCTTACCATACTAAAATGGTGGAAGACCTTTGATAAACAATTCTTCAAACAAATCTTAGAACTCCTATACACTCTGCTCCATTTGTGTTTCCTTGGTTTGGACTGATTTCAATGGGCTATGTTTAGCAATAACCCTCCTGTCCCAGATAATCAATGTAGTTATGTCTGTAACCCCAATAGTATGAAGTGTAAGTTTTAAACCTGTGAAGTAAAGCAATGCATATAGATTCTTAAGAAAAATAGAATTTAATCAATGGCTCATACACAAAGTACACAGAGATTTTATACCGGAAACCCTCAACCGGGAAAACCTTTCTTATATTCATTATATCAAATTTTACCATTCAACATACACTATATACAATGTTTTTAGGTATTCCGTAGATACCAAAACCCTAATCCCTTAATCCGGGATTAATTTACAAAACCGTTAAAAATAGCAAAATTCGCTAAAAATAGCAAAAACCGCAAAAAAAATAAAATAAAATCGGGGCGCTGCCCCGAACGCTGCACGTAACTAGGGGGGGAATACCTACCCCCCCTGGGACCCCCCTAGGAAAGCGCCCGACGCACATGACACAAACAGATCACTAGTGCGAGGGATCGTCAGATGTAGTTGTCATATCTAACGCACCCACACACACACATGCAAAGAATATAACACATACCCAACATTCTCCCACTTGTTGTTTTCTTTGCATCCAGGGGTCCAGAGGATTATATAGTCAACAATCCAGGGCAGAAATGCCCATTTTTACTCTACACCATGAGAACTTTTCTGTTCTCACAGACTTTGTCAATGAATCTGCATCATTCTTCAAAGTGTCAACCTTTTCCAGCAACACCTTCTTTTCCTGGGTTCTTTGCCAGGAAGATTGCACTCTGACTGTCACAATCTAATCTCACTACTTGTTGTACCAACCCAATACCTGAACATAATCTTTGTAACCATACTTCTTCCTTACTTGCATGAGTGGCTGCCATGTATTCAACTTCTGTAGTTGAGAGTGCCACTACAGTCTGTCTTTTACTCATCCAACTTATTGCTCCTCCAAATAGGTTAAACACATACCCACTTGTAAATCTTCTGTGGTCCATATCTCCAGCCCAGTCTGCATCAAAAAATCCATGTATGTCCAACACTATCCAATCCTGGTCTTCCTTGGTAGCACAATCCATAACTGATAGTGCCACGAAGATACCTGAAGACCCTCTTTACTGTTGTCCAATGCTCCTTCCCTGGTTTTGACATATACCTACTCAAAAATCCCATTGCATGTGTAATGTCTGGTCTAGTACAGACCATTGCATACATCAAACTGCCAACTACACTGGCATATGGAACATGGTACATGTCCTCTTCTTCTTCTTATGTCTTGGGACACTGATCTGCAGATAACTTTACACCTATATGAATAGGAATCTTGACCGGTTTACTTCCATGCATATTAAACCTCTGCAATATCGTCTCAACATATTTTCTCTAATTCAACCGGAGTTTCATGTTTGCATGATCTCTTTTAATCTCCATTCCCGGAATGAAGTTAGCACCATCGAGATCCTTCATGTCAAATTTGGAGGATAGCTGCGATTTCACCTCCTTGATAACATCCATGTTATTTCCTACCAACAACATGCCATCAACATACAACACTACATAAATGAAGTGATTACCAACCTGCTTGGAATATACACAGTGATCAACCCTGCTTCTTACAAATCCCAATCCAAGGATGTATGTGTCAAGATTTTGGTACCACATCCTAGGTGATTTCTTCAGACCATATAGTGACTTATTTAGCTTACAAACCAACTCTTTCTTTCCCTTCACTACAAAGCCTTCTGGCTGCTTCATGTAGATTTCTTCTTCCAGATCCCCATGTAGGAATGTCTTATTCACATCCATCTATTCCACTTCAATATCCAAAGCAATAGCAATAGATAAAATAAATCTAATAGATGTTAACTTGGCAACATGAGAAAAAATCTCACCAAAGTCAATTCCCTCTATCTGGGAATAAACTTTTGCTACTAATTGAGCTTTGTATTTCTCCACTTTACCTTCTGCATTAAACTTCTTCTTAAACAACCATTTTCTACCATCAGATTTTCTTCCAGCTGGCAACTCAACTATATTACATGCCTCATTCTTATCCAAGGCATCCATTTCTTCAACCGTGGCCTTCTTCCATAGTTTACTATCCTCTGAATTCACTGCTTCGCTGACAGTTCTGGGATCATCATCAATAATAGATAAATCAAAATTGGAACGGGAATCAGGTGGACTATACTTTTCTGGTTTCCTTCTTTCTCTCACCGATCTCCTCAATACGGGGGTATGAGGTTCTTCTTCTTCTTCTTCTTCTGCTTCGTCTTCTTCAGATGATTCAGATTTTGCATCATCCAACTCAAGCTCTATTTTCTCAGGTTCGTCTTGCGTTGGTAGGAATTCCTGTTTGGACACATATTTTACCTCTCTAAACACAACATCTCGACTGTAAACAGTCTTCTTGGTTTCTGGGTTCCAAAGTTTATAACCTTTCACACCATCTTTATAACCAATAAAGATACACTTTTCAGCCTTTTTATCCAGCTTACTCCTATTTTCCTTTGGAACATGCACATAAGCATCACAACCAAACACTCTAAGATGTTGAAGAGAGGGTTTCTTTCTAGACCATACCTCATGTGGAGTTTTATCTTCCAATGCTGATGAAGGCGATTGATTAACCAAGGTAACATGTTGTACCCACTGTCTCTAGCCAGAATTCTTGTCCTAACTCGGCACCACTAAGCATGCTCCTTTCTTTTTCCATCAGTTTCATATTCATCCTTTCTACAACTCCATTCTATTGAGGAGTGTATGGAGTAGTCTTCTTCCTTGCTATACCACACTTCTTACATAATTCTTCGAATTCATTTCTGTAGAATTATCCACCATTATTTATTCTCAATACCTTTATTTTCTTCTCTGTCTGATTTTCTACTAGATCCTTAAACTCTTTAAATTTATCAAATACCTCAAATTTATTTCTAAGAAAATAA
The DNA here is from genome assembly GCA_010110895.2 of Picea sitchensis. NCBI lineage: Eukaryota > Viridiplantae > Streptophyta > Pinopsida > Pinales > Pinaceae > Picea > Picea sitchensis. The sequence goes on from SNQJ01S0000704.1 coordinate 345,126, forward strand.
ATCTATGTGTTCCTTGAAAAGTCATCTATGAATGAAACATAATACACAGATTTACCTAGGGATGGAACAGGAACAGGTCCAAACACATCACTATGTATCAACTCTAAGATCCCCTTTGCTCTTGTAGCACCAGATGAGAATCTTACTCGATTATGTTTACCATATATGAAATGTTCACAGAAATCAAAATCCAGAGTGCAATTTGACATACCTTCAACCATACCTTTACCATGTAGTGTTCGCAGGCCCTTTTCTCCAATATGCCCCAGTCTTTGATGCCACATCATGGTCTTCTTTTCTAGGACAATATTGGTCTTGTCTCCTTCATTTCTCTGCTCAGGGACAATAGAACTATTACACTGATTAGTATAAGTGATTCCCAACAACTTGTACAGAGTTCCACACTGAACTCCCCTCATCAACATGATTTCTCTTCGTACCATCTTGCAAGTGTTCTTTCCAAATACAGTATCCACTCCTGCATCATCCATATTGCTTACAGATATTAGGCTCCTGGCTACTTTTGGAATGTGCAGAACCCCAAGGAGAGTTCTAATCCTTACATCTTTTAACAACAACTTAACCCTTCCACGTCCCAAGATTTTTGTTGTCGAGACATCTCCTAGGAATACATCACCACCATTGCATTTTTCATATTCAGAGAACCACTCCCTATGAGGAGTCATATGGTATGACGCACCTGAGTCGATTAACCATACATCACGGTCTGCATGTGTACTTGTAGATTCTAGGTAAACATCACCTCCTTCTTCAGTGGAGGTTTTTGCCTCTGTGGAAGAGATACTATCAGATCCCTTTGGTTTATCAACCTTCTTAGACTTGCAATATTTCTTATAATGCCCTGTCTTACCACACTTCCAACATTTCCTCAAAAATTTTCCTCGAGACTTAGATCTACCTGTAGATTTAGATCTCCACCTAGAAGGCTTACTAGGGTTCCTATCTTGGGTATGCCCTCTTATAAATAAAGCATTTGTTTTGTGACCATCCATGCTTTTTCACCTCATTTCTTCAGATAAAAAGGATGCAACTACATCTTCATACTTCAATGTAGATTGAGTGGTACTACCTATTGCTACAACCAGATTATCCCAAGAGTCTGGAAAAGAACATAACAAAGTAATACACTTATCTTCCTTTGCAATCGTAATATTAACAGAGCCAAGTTAACTTACCAGAGTATTAAAGGCATTAACAGAGCCAAGTCACATAATCTCCATCTTCCATCCTAAGATGATACAACTTCTTTTGAAGAAACAACTTGTTTACCAGGGACTTTGATTGATACAAATTCCCCAACTTATCCCATAGTTCCTTGGCTATAGATTCTCCCGAGAAATTCAACAAAACCGAATAT
>SNQJ01S0000705.1:0-10401 GCA_010110895.2 Picea sitchensis
AGTGCATAAAAATAGCTTGAAATGAAAAGATACCTTAGGTAACCCCATTGAATGGTCGGGAGATGTCAATTATGTCAAAACAAGGCCAAAAGGGTGGTACTGGTATATAAATGGAGGTCTGTGGCATATAATGTGGGCAAAAACATGATCAAAACTGGGGACCAACAGAAAGAGCCCCCCATCGAGGTGACAGTGGGTGGGGAAGCTCCTGTTATGCCAGTTTGGTCCCTACCTTCCAGCTACTTGACCTTGACTACAAACTGAGCGATAACAAGGTCAACTATAACTAGTTATTGGGTTTGTTCATCTTATGAACCTCATTGTTACTAGTATGTTCAAAAGGAGGGATTTGTAAAGTGAAATTCGACTTAGAAAACTTGGATAATGTGTATTTTGGTATTATTGAAATTGTGTGATGAGAAAAGGTCTTCCTCAGTAAAGGAGTTATCACTCGGACTACGATGATGTTTCAAGCCTAAAAATCCTAGTAAATGAGACCAAGATAGGAGCATGTATGTGGTACGATGAGATCTCGGCTAATTAACACTTGTTGAGGTGTCAAATTCACGACTATGACTCATGGAGTCATGTTGGAAAACAACTTCTACTCATTTCCAACGAAGGGGAGAAAAAGCTTGTTGTCCCAAAGGCTGATCAGAAAGAAGAAGAAAAATCATATTCAAATTAGTAAGATTCTCATGAAAGCACATAGGTCTTATTACCATCAAGTTCATATTGAATTTTATTCGTGAAATGTGGGGAAGTGACATGAAATTTCCTGCAATATTTTTTTTTAGAAAAAATATGCATTGTATATATCTATATATGTAATATATTATAATCAAAAGTTTAATTTAATTAACTGATAATTCTGAAAGATTTGATCAAATTCAAACGTATCATCTATAGGGATTTATGGTCTACCCAACAACAATATGCATGTGATGTATGGTATAAATTTACTAATAACCCTAAGTTACTCAACCATATTTGAACATGTTCCATATAGAAACCTATGGTTTAACCATCAACAACATACATGAAATATAAAAAATTATAACCATTTAAAAACAATTAATATAAATATAAAGTATGTTAAAACATTTAAAAATACAAATACAAAATTAAATTTATTTTATTTTATTTATTTTTTTATTTAATATTATATTCATGTTTCTTAAAAATAATTAAAAATGTTTAAAGTATAAACCTAATTGATTAAAAATAGTGAAATATTTTAAATTGAATTAATAAATTATTTATTTTTATATTCATATTTATCTATTAAAAGAAATTAGAATATTTAAATTGGTTAAATAAATTATTAATAATTAACTTAATTTATTTTCATTAAAAATATGATGAATTTTTTTAAGTGAAATTTATAAAAAAAAAATTAAAAAATTACATCTAGACCTGGAAAAATATATATAAGAATTCTAAAATTTAAAACTAAGATAAAACCTAAATTAATATACTAATTTCTACATTATTATAAAATGTACTTTTTTTTAACATAAGCTGGGAAATTTTATAATAAAAACAGGTATGGTCGAGATTACGAAGGAGTTACAAAATCTTGAAAACTTCGAGCCAACTTGGTGTCTCAAATAGACAACTACTACAGATTATTGATGACTTTTTCAAATACTCAAATGAAATCTTCACATAGAACAACCTTACTGAATACACTCAGAAAAAGACTCTGAGGATAAATGTGAAGAGACATTGCATCTAAATTAACTTGATGGGGAAGAGATCGTCTTTTTCCCTGACTTGCAGGCTTGAATTCGTGTTACCATTGGTTGTGATGTTACATGTACTTTCTTCTTCTTTCTGACCACCATCCAAACTTCGTTTGCGGATGTTGGACCATTTGTAATGTCTATGATACTTGAATTTTCTTGATCTAAATATTCTTGATTTTCTTGATCCGAAACCTCGGCAACATCAACCTGATTTTCCCAGCTTGTCGGTGGATGAGGGGATTGTTGTATATGAAGTCCCTTATCTAATTCTTGAAGGGTGGATGCCTCTTTCTGCGACTTTTCAGTGGAGTTCTGACACAAGTCTTGAGATAACAAAATGTCTTGAATAGGAGGTTATGATTGAGGAGAATTTTCATTGTCTTATGGAGGCTCTTTGTAGGTTTTTGGAATTAATTGATGGTCATCATTAGATCCAACCCACCAAGTGGATTTTCGGTGCTTTCTGATCTTTTTGGGCTCTTTGGGACAATGGGATGCAAGATGACCTATTTCAAAACATGATATGCAACACAAGGAGACTCTCATAGTCAAGTTTCTGAGGCCAAGAGTAATTTTTACTAGTAAGAGTAACTTTAGCTGGGAATCCTTTACTGAAATCCATTTCCACACAAATACATGCATAAGTAGAGGTGTTGTACCTTGTAGTTTCACGACTTGCAAAGAAAAACTTTTCTAATGCCGAGCCAATGGCTTCAAGAGAGGGAAAAGCCCAAAAATGCAGGGGAGGATTAGGGAGTCTCACCCAAACTGGAGATGGGGAGAGAATGCCCGTAGTTGGATTGAAAGAAAGAGACCAGGGTTTCATGAAAAAACATGATTTTCCCCAAAACCACAAGGTTGAGTTGAAGATCAGATCACGATCTTCTTTAATTTCAAACTGGACTATGAAGAAACCTTTTGCACAAGAATGAATGAAAGCTTCATGTTGCATGACAGGGATCCAGGTAGCAGAGATCCAATTATTAAGATCTACTAACTTTGGCCAAAAACCATTGAAGCGATAGACCAAACTCACGGATCTGTAATATTCATCCTCTTCTTCAGCATGTTGTCCCATTGGGAATGATGAGAGATGGGGTTTCCTGAACCAAAAAGGTCGAAGATGAGGGAGCAAAAACCTTCTGAACAATATGAAGAAAAGAAGCACCAGACTTCAAAACAAAACCTGGCTTGAGATTGAATATGGAAGGAATGGTCCCATGAACCAGGGCACTAGCAGCAACGGTGGAGTCCACCCCCATGACTGTCATAGGAGGCTAGAGCGAGGCCACCAGGGCCGACACACAGGGGTCACGAGCGACCAGAGTTAAACCCTAGCCACCGCGGACAAAAGATAGAGTGACTCCATTTAGCCCTCAAACAACTCCTCACCAATAATATTATAAAATATCTTAAAAATAAATTGTTGATGTAAAATATTTTTAAAGTCAATTACTTTTAATTTACACTAATAATAAACTAAGTAACAATTTATTATAAAAATTATATTTTACATTTCATCACTTTGTACATGTAATTCATCAATTCACCCAAAACTTTTTATTGTATTAATTAAGAATCAATTAATTGCTTAAAACTAAATATGAAATAATATCTTTAATAGTTAAAAAAATATAATGATAATATTAATATTAATCTTGTTATCACCATAACAATTTTAAGATAGGATCCAAGTTTCAGATTTAGCGGGGGACTAAAGCAGCGTAGAGATATGGTGCGATTTGGAGGATCGGGCTACATCTGGCAGAAAAGGGCCAATATAGCGGAGGCACAAAAGGAGGGGCACGATGGACTGTAGATATTGAAACATTCCAGATCAACGCCCAGGACGCATATTGGGCGATGAAGTAGCACGGAGGATAATGTTTCGAGCGCAAGCTAGGGAAAATTGTTGTAGGTGAATCCCCCTGCAGACAAGTGGATTACCTCTTGGTCTCTAGACTCCTAAGGTCAAGACAAAAAAGTGCTTAACATGGACACTGACTTCCTTTTAGATATAATCAAGCTAATAAATGAAAGAGAAGGAGAAAGATATGTACCTTATTAGCGACGTTTGTCCTTGCAAAGTCCTGGCTGAGCTTCGATCCTGAGCTCCCTTATAGGTCCTGTAGGACAAACAAAGATACAATGGACTTCCTACTCTACTAAGATTAGCTCAAATATAGATCCATCTACTGCAGACAAACTCATGTGGAACAAGAATAAGTTTGAAAGAAACAGGCCAAGCATTGATTATTAATGTGAACAAGTAAAAGTACTTACAACCCTTTGAATGAAGGTGCAACAACTTCTTCCAGTTCTCCTTGTCCAACCCCTTTGCTCAAGTAATCTCCATTGATTTCTTTGATGACATCTCACTCATGAGATCATAATTTTTATGTAATTCTCAATCTCCATATCCCCTTTCACCATGAGAAGGTCTCCTTATATAACCTTGGAGAGGTCCAACCACTTGAGAGATCTTTGGGACAAGTTGAGGATTCCTCTCCTTCAGTTGAGGATCTTCCTTAATATCATGCCTTGACCATCTATTCAAATCCAACCACCTTCAGGAATTGAGGGATTCTTCCCTGATTTGTCTCAACAAACCCAAAACTTGCTCAGAAAAGGGTAGCGCTCTCCCAAAAGGGTGCACAGGGTGCTCAAACACTCCCCCAAAGAGGCTCAGGGAGCGCTAGCACTCCCTAATAGTGGGTAGGGGAGCGGTCCTATCCAAAATCCATTTTTTAGTGGTTCTTTCAGTGGCGAAAGGTTTGTACTCCCTGTCAAGTGATCTCTCTTCTTCAAAACTAGTCTTTGAGGTGTCTTAAGTGTCTTTATGATGTTGTTAGAGGCACGACATAGGCAATATGGCAGTATGATGTTTGTGACACTTGCAACACTTATAGTCAAGATGCGACACTTGCGGACAAGATGTGACACTTATAACACTTGTGGCAATATCGAAGTGAGTAATTTTGAGGTGTAACATATTTTCCCCCAAAGTATGAGGTTAGAAGATGATGATGACTGAAGTACTTTGTAGACTTTTTCGAGCAAGGGTATGGACACAGAGAAACAAAAAAAATCTGCACACAACCATCAAACAAATATTATGACATGTTTCAAACCCAAGGCAGGGATACCTATGCTTGAGTGATAAAGAATTTTTAGGTATGGCCGCCATAAAATACACTATGGATCCATAATTACATTGAAAAAAGGTATAGTCACTGAAGATACAATGTGGATCTATACTCCTATGACCTGAACTGATCGTAGCCACGAAAAATACACAGTGGATCTACGAGATGACAAGACATAGCCACGACCAATACAAAGTGGATCTATGTAACAGTATGTGTGTCATAGTTCAAAAGAACTCCTTCGCAACCTGGGCAAAGCATACATAAGAGTGAAAAATGAACCCAGGGTCTTCTTACCGATCCCCATGTAGTACGAATCTAACCATGTGAATAGATGTACTGATGTTGAACATGGCAGAAACCACTTGATTATCAGTCAATGAGGTAAACTGTTAACATGCACGAGTGAGATCACCATTGATGTCAATGATTCCCAAGGTACTCTAGTACATTCTGATGAATGTGAATAGATGAGCTAAAGTCGAACATCTGTGGAATCATCTGATCAGAGGTCAATGATGTAAACCCACTGTCTAACACGAGGAGGCCTACCATTGAGGCATGCAGGTCCCAACGTACTAACTGGTTTCTAATTCTAGCTCCTAGATAATGTGTTGAAGTCGACAGGAACAGACTCGTCGAAGGAGGGCCTTGATGTATCCCCCATCAATGACACGAAATTGACACAGAGATGTAAATGGTAGATCAAATGAACATGGACTGACATGGCAGTCGCCAATTTTTGTTGTGGGTGAATCCCCCTCCAAATAAGTGGATTCCCTTTTGGTCTCTAGATTCTTAAGGCCAAGACAGAAAAGTGATTAACATGGACACTAACTTCCTTTTAGATCTAATCAAGCTAATAAATGAAAGAGAAGGAGAAATATATGTACCTTATTAATGACGTTTGTCCTTGAAATTCCTGGCCGAGCTTCGATCCTGAGCTCCCTAATAGGTCCTGTAGGACAAACAAAGATACAATGGACTTCCTACTCTACTAAGATTAGCTCAAAGATAGATCCATCTACTGTAAACAAACTCATATGGAACAAGCATAAGCTTGAAAGAAACATGCCAATCATTGATTATTAATGAGAACAAGTAAAAGTACATACAACCCTTTGAATGAAGGTGTAACAACTTCTTCCAATTCTCCTTGTCCAACCCCTTTGCTCAAGTAATCTCCATTGATTGCTTTGATGACATCTCACTCATGAGATCATAAGTTTGAAGTAATTCTCAATCTCCATATCCCCTTTCACCATGAGAAGGCCTCCTTATATAACCTTGGAGAGGTCCAACCACTTGAGAGATCTTTGGGATAAGTTTTGAGGATTCCTCTCCTTCAGTTGATGATCTTCTCTAATATCATGCCTTGACCATCTATTCAAATCCAACCACCTTAAGGAATTGAGGGATTCTTCCCTGATTTGTCTCAACAAACCCAAAACTTGCTCAAAAAAGGGTAGCGCTCCCCCAAAAGGGTGCACAGGGCACTCAAACACTCCTCCAAAGAGGCTCAGGGAGCGCCAACACTCCCTAACAGTGGGTAGGGGAGCGCTCCTCTCAAAAATCCATTTTTTAGTGGCTCTTTCAGTGGCAAAAGGTTTGTACTCCCTTTCAAGTGATCTTTCTTCTTCAAAACTAGTCTTTGAGGTGTCTTAAGTGTATTTATGATGTCGTTAGAGGCACGACATAGGCAAGATGGCAGTATGATGTTTGTGACACTTGAAACACTTATAGTCAAGATGTGACACTTGCGGACAAAATGTGACACTTACAACACTTGTAATGACCACACTTGCGACACTATCGAAGTGAGTAATTTTGAGGTGTAACAGATTGCCCCCCAAAGTACGATATTAGAAGACGATGATGACTAAAGTACTTTGTAGAATTTTTCGAGCAAGGGTATGGACGCAGAGAAACCAGAAAAAGATGCACACAACCATCAAACAAATATTATGACATGTTTCAAACCCAAGGTAGGCATACCTATGCTTGAGTGATAAAGGCTTTTTAGGTATGGCCACCATAAAATACATTGTGGATCCATAATTACATTGACAAAAGGTATAGCCATTGAATATACAATGTGGATCTATACTCCTAATACCTGAACTAATCGTAGCCACGAGGAATACACAGTGGATCTACGAGATGACAAGGCATAGCCACGACCAATACAAAGTAGATCTATGTAACACTATATGTGTCATAGTTCAAAAGACCTCCTTCGCAACCTAGGAAAAGTATACATAAAAGTGAAAACTCAACCTAGGATCTTCTTACCGTTCCCAATGTAGTACGAATCTAACCATGTGAATAGATGTCCTGATGTCAAACATGGAAGAAACCACTTGATTACTATTCAATGAGGTAAACCGTTAACAAGTGCGAGTGAGATCACCATTGATGTCAATGATTCCCAAGGTACTCTAGAACATTCCGACGAATGTGAATAGATGAGCTTAAGTCGAACATCCATGGAATCATCCGATTAGAGGTCAATGATCTAAACCCATTGTCGGACACAAGGAGGCCTGCCATTGAGGCATGCAGGTCCCAAGGTACTAATTGGTTTCTAAGTCTAGCTCCTGGATAATGTGTTAAAGTCGACATGAAGAGACTCTTCAAAGGAGGGCCTTGATGTATCCCCCATCAATGACACAAAACTCACATAGAGATGTAATTCGTAGATCAAATGAACATGGGCTGACATGGGAATCACCAATTTCTTTTGTAGGTGAATCCCCCTGTGGACAAGTGGATTCCCTCTTGGTCTCTAGAATCCTAAGGCCAAGATAGAAAAGTGCTTAATGTGGACACTGACTTCCTTTTAGATCTAATCAAGCTAATAAATAAAAGAGAAGGAGAAATATATGTACCCTATTAGCGACATTTGTCCTTGCAAAGTCCTGGCTAAGCTTCAATCCTGAGCTCCCTCATAGGTCCTGTAGGACAAACAAAGATACAATGGATTTCCTACTCTACTGAGATTAGCTCAAATATAGATCCATCTACTGCAGACAAACTCATATGGAACAAGCATAAGTTTGAAATAAACAGGCCAAGCATTGATTATTAATGAGAAGAAGTAAATGTACTTACAACCCTTTGAATGAAGGTGCAACAGATTCTTCTAGTTTTCCTTGTCCAACCCCTTTGCTCAAGTAATCTACACTGATTTCTTTGATGACATCTCATTCATGAGATCATAAGTTTGATGTAATTCTCAATCTCCATATCCCCTTTCACCATGAGAAGGCCTCCTTATATAACCTTGGAGAGGTCCAACCACTTGAAAGATCTTTGGGATAAGTTGAGGATTCCTCTCCTTCAATTGAGGATATTCTCTAAGATCATGCCTTGACCATCTATTCGAATCCAACCACCTTCAGGAATTGAGGGATTCTTCCCTGATTTGTCTCAACAAACCCAAAACTTGCTCAAAAAAGGGTAGCGCTCCCCCAAAATGGTGCACAGGGCACTCAAACACTCCCCCAAAGAGGCTTAGGGAGCACCAGCTCTCTCTGACAGTGGGTAGGAGAGCACTCCTCTCCAAAATCCATTTTTTAGTGGTTCTTTCAGTGGCAAAAGGTTTGTACTCCCTGTCATGTGATCTCTCTTTTTCAAAACTAGTCTTTGAGGTGTCTTAAGTGTCTTTATGATGTCATTAGAGGCACAAGATAGGCAAGATGGAAGAATGATGTTTGTGACACTTGCAACACTTATAGTCAAGATGTGACACTTGTGGACAAGATGCGACACTTACAACACTTGTAATGACGACACTTGTGGCACTATTGAAGTGAGTAATTTTGAGGTGTAACAGATTGCCCCCCAAAGTACGAGGTTAGAAGATGATGATGACTGAAGTAATTTGTAGACTTTTTCGAGGAAGGGTATGGATGTAGAGAAACTAGAAAAAGCTACACACAACCATCAAACAAATATTATGACATGTTTCAAAACCAAGGCAGGCATACCTATGCTTGAGTGATAAAGGATTTTTAGGTATGGCCGCATAAAATACACTATGGATCAATAATTACATTGACAAAAGGTATAGCCACTGAAGATACAATGTGGATCTATAATCCTATGACCTGAACTGATTGTATCCACGAAGAATACACAGTGGATCTATGAGATGAAAAGACATATCCATGACCAATACAAAGTGAATCTATGTAACAGTATATGTGTCATAGTTCAAAAGAACTCCTTCACAACCTGGGAAAAGTATACATAAGAGTGAAAACTCAACCCAAGGTCTTCTTACCGATCCCGATGTAGTAAAAATCTAACCATGTGAATAGATGTCCTGATGTCGAACATGGAAGAAACCACTTGATTACTAGTCAATGAGGTAAACCATTAACAAGCACGAGGGAGATCACCATTGATGTCAATGATTCCCAAGGTACTCTAGTACATTCCAACGAATGTGAATAGATGAGTTGAAGTCAAACATCAGTGGAATCATCCTATTAGAGGTCATTTATGTAAACCCATTGTCGGATATGAGGAGGCCTACCATTGAGGCATGCAAGTCCCAAGGTACTAACTGGTTTCTAAGTCTAGCTCCTGGATAATGTGTTGAAGTCGATAGGAAGAGACTTGTTGAAAGAGGGCCTTGATGTATCCCCCATCAATGACACGAAACTAACACAGAGATGTAATTGGTAGATAAAATGAACATGGACTGACATGGGTAGTGAAACAAGATATTTTTGATGGCTGACTCTCGAAGAAGATACTTCCCCTGAACACTTAGGCACAACAACAGAAACTTGACATGGACCAAAACTTGATGATGCAGTGGATGTTGTGACTTTCGTTAGGTGACCCAAAGGAGTAAAAGAAACTCATAGGATTGGCTTAGTGTAGAGGTTCAGCAAATTAAAATGTGTGCAAAGACAAAGTGCCGTGTTCAAGGGAAACCATAAGAGTTACTGGTAATGTTCTCAAAAAACTGTTTGGCTTGTTTCTTTCAATTTTTCCCCCATTCAGATAGATGAGTACCTCTTTTTAATTTAACGAGCTCGAGGAGGGTAACACATGCTCGATATAACTCACATTCGATAAGTCCCTCTTCCTTTGTTTAACAAACTGGAAGAAGTAAGGGTTTGGTCTCGTATGGACTCTTCAATGTATGATCGTTTAATGAGTCCAGAGAAGGTAAACTCGGTGGTTTTTCATATTTAGAGAGTTTGAAAACAACTTACAGATGAATCCAATGTTGTCCCTTTTCGTAATGTTAGTCTCGCAAGGCCGAAAAAGAGATAAATTATCACTCGAAAGATGCCCTTTCAAACCTTTTAACGAGTGGGAAAGGAAGCAAGATCACTCGGCAATCTTTTCATGTTTAGAGATTCTGAAAATATCTCAAAGAAAACTCCAGGGGGTTCCTTTTTCGTTTATCCATGCAGGTCCGAAAAAGAGATAAAAGTTTACCCGGATGCATTCTCATGTATTTTCGAGCACGAGAAAGAACAAAGACT
>SNQJ01S0000705.1:25837-54199 GCA_010110895.2 Picea sitchensis
AGTCTTGTATACATAAGCATCCAGAGTTACTCAAGTGTTGCGGACAACACTTTTCTCAAGGGGAGGGGCATGTTAAGCCGTAATATTGGCTCAATACCCCTTAATTGGGGCATATTATATTAGTAATGTTATTTTATTTATGTGGGCTTTAGGCCATAAGTTGTAATTATACCTCCTAGTCTCCTATATATACCAAGGAGACATTTTGATTTTGAATCATCTTGTACTTGAACATTTAAGTGGGGTAAAAGGAGGTTGCCCCCTCGAAGAGGCTTATTATCTGAATTTATCTCTTTTTCAAGGCATTGATTACTTTTTCTGAGGATTTTCTATGCTATATTGATATTTGGTTCTTAACACTATCGAAGTGAGTAATTTTGAGGTGTAACAAAAATACCACGATTTCATTCTATGGATGCATGGCGCTCTCAGAGGCACATCGGGGCGAAAAGAGGATAAGCGCAAAACCGCTCAACCATGCCCCAATGTCACATGTTCAAATTCCATTTGAATACGTCAAATCAACAATTTGGGTAGGGAAAGGCGACAACCAATCAAATAACCTCACGCCACTCGTTCAGGCACTTTATGTCCATACGATGTCAGGTAAGCTCCGCTAGATAACTAAATCAAAGGCTCATCATTCGAAATAGATTGCCCAAACGTGATAAACCAACATACCTGCAGGTACTATTGTCATCAATTCATGATTAAAACTCAATGACTATCTCTCTTCAAAATATGGATGGCGTTATTCTTCTCTGGTCAATCAACGCTTCATTCGTAAGTAGAGTAATATCAAACTAAATCAGCTTCGTAATTTCTATGAAGTTAAGGAAGACAAAAATTGTGTTTTCTACAAAACTGGGAGACATGGACAAAGCCGATCAAACAACATCCAGTGAACCAGTATTTTCAACCAATATGGCGAATTCATCAGTGAATAATAAAGAGAGGTTGGTTGCACAGATATTGGCAAAAAAATTCTGTATAGATCCTGCAACAGAACCAGAAGCAGACAAAGAGATCAAATTAAATCCCATCATGAGATCTCTTAATCATCAACAGACATGCAGACGGGCGCTACAAAAGAGAATTAAAGAGGAAGTGGAGCAAGTGACCAAAGACAGGAATTAGAGTTGAGGCAATCAAGAGCGTTGGGGAAAACCAACCAGTCTGGTTGAGCACTCTAAAGGAAGAAATCGTCAATTTGTAATAAGTTCTCAGGTTGAATTGAGTACGTTTCAGAAAATTTTGTACATATGACGTTCAATAAAAAAGCCTCAGATATGTCAGTCCTGTTTATAATTCTCCCTATAAAGTAGGAGAACAGTTGTTATGCGTTACTCATTTTTTGTAACCGATCTCTATCTTTAGACTGTGGGGAAGTTGAGTCGTTTTGAATCTCGCACGTAAATTTTCTATATATATTATTCCAAGGAGAAAGAAAGGACGAGGGAAGAGGGGCCTGCCCTCGAAGCAGGAAGACTTTGTAAAATCATGGAGATAAACTGAATATACAATGCATAAGTAATTTTTGGACTGTTTATGAAAATATTCTAATTGGTTGTGATATGAGTTATGTTTTCTTTCATTGTATGTATTTCCTGTGATCTTTATTCCATGTACATTTTCTTCTGTTTAAATTGGAGAGTTAAAGGCCCATAATACATCTTATGATGCTCTTGGTTTAGCAATCTAAACTGTGTGTATTTCTTCTTAACTAATTTAGAATTCATTTTAATATGCTTTGATGCAGTTATGTGTTTTCATTTTTCTTCTTTCGCCATGCAAATTTCAATTTAAACTTAGAATCATTGCCTCATTTGGCCCTTTTCCTCTTGATAATTCAAATTATTTGTCACTACTTATTCATTTCTGACTCCATAGCCCAAATGTCACCCCCATTTCTTCAACAACTTTATAAAAACCCCCAACATAAACCAAATCTAACCATTGATTACCAAAGAAATACCCAGTGACATGAGAGAGCCCTCTCTGATTTGAGCAGGCTAGTGCTTCAGCTCTAAAGTAGGTTGAAATAGTTGCCTCTTTCGTTTGTTTATTCAGTCGGACAAAATTTACGGAGTGTTAACATTTTGGCACCGTTGCCAGGGACAAAATTGAAAAATTTTCCCTGGGAAAGCACGACATGGTCAAATTCTAAGGTCTCAGAGAAGTAGACACTTAGGCACATATTGGTTGTATTCCTGCTCTGGCGAATCCACACATTAAGAAAGTCAGTTTGAAGGTGATTCCACTGGTAGAAGAATCCAGAAATTTAAATTTTCAATGGCGTCTCCACTCTCAATGCAGAATCCAACTTCCAAAACATTATTAGCAACTCCATTCAAGTTTCAAATGTAGTTCAGAGACTCCACTGGAAGATGAGATCCCTTGATAGAGGTATGAAAAAGAATTATGTAAGAAAACAAGTACTTAAAATTGGAGTTTTTCCAAGGCATTTTATTGTTTGTTATAAGTTGCCTTTGGTCCTTTCCTGAACACGCTAGACAAATTTTTCCTCACCTGTTGCATGCAAATGACAATCATAACAATATTGAAATTATATATCCTCCCCTTAAAGTTATACATATATCTCCTCAGTTTATCACTGATTTTGATAAAAATATCCCATCTAAGCCATGTGATAACCATGAGCAAGTTGATGAGCCCCATGAAGCCAAGGTTGATATTTCACCTCTTGTACTTGATCCAACGTCCTCCAAGACCCAGCATAGATACATACCATTGAAGCTACCCCAAGTCCTCCATGATTTCCCTCCAAAGTAGTATGAGTATTTACCTGTGTTTGACGGGGAACCTGATGCCATCTCTGCTGAAAAACACATCCAAGGGTTTGAGCATTTTATAGATTTGTTTGAGATTGATTATGAGGATGTTTGTATGAGAGCCTTCTCTCAATCCTTAAAGGGGCTTCTCTCAATCCTTAAAGGGGGATACCAAAGACTGGTTTAAACATTTGCAGCCAGAGACAATTAGCTCATGGAAGGAATTGAAGAATTTCTTTTTAAATTTTTGGGGCAGGAATAAATATTTGGATCTATAGCTTACAAAGTTCTATGTCTTAAAAAGTCAGAGCAATGAAACTATTTCTACATTCAGCAGGAGGTTTTCTAGTATTTACTACAATTTTCCCAAAGAAATTCATCCCACTGAAACTGTTGCCATGCTCCATTATGCTACTACTCTTCATCCAGATTTGTCTTTTCTCCTGATGGAAAGAAGACCTAAGTCTTTATAGAAAATGTTCAATGATGCCCAGGGGATTCAACACAATGTCTAAGCATGTGAATATAGTCGAAATGAGGGGCTGGATATTCAATAATATGAAAGTGAATATGAACAAGAAAGGGTTGATTGGAATCTTAAACATCGAGTCAATAATATCATAGCTTCTCTTGAAGTTTTCAATGCTTATAATTTTGCAAAAGATTATATTCCACTTGTTGAAAGAGGAGGTGTTAGTTTAACTCCTGATCCATTCTGAGATAAGCAAAGGATTGATTGTTTTATGTATTCATTTGTAAACAATCAAGAAGATGAAGTTGCAAGTCAGCCTGTTGAAGAGCAGGTTGATGTTCCAAGTTTTTTCTTGTTAGATGATATTGCAGATGTTATTGATTTGCATATATATGATAAATATGATGATGATTGCAATGTTAGCTTCCTAGAACAACTAGTTGGATGTTCTCTGTCAGAAAACATTCCTTTTCAACAGTATAATGAGATAAATCAGCCTATATATCACAGTTACAAAGTAGAAAGTATTGAATCAGTTGAAGGGAATTCTTTTCCTTTATGATTTTTTGCATTTAAATTGTTGAAAGAAAATTATGAGATCATCATTGAAGCAAATGAATGTATGTTGATGCCAAACCACACTAATTCACTAGAACAAATTGACAAGATATTGCAGCAATCTTCTCATGTGTCTGATGACCCTGTTATTTGTTATGTAGAAGATCTTGTCAGTTCAAAATTGCAGCCATTGGTCGAAGATAAATCTAAAAATGAGTGTGTTCAGCAATCCAAAGGAATTGACAATAGTGAATAAAATGAAGGAGGTTTTGAATCAGGTGAAAGAACCTTGCCATTATGTTTTTCTTCTTTCAAATTGTTGAATCAATTTTTTTATAATGTTTCAAATCAGAAAGCCTCCAGGCATGATGTTGAATACGAAGAAAGCAGTGGACTTACAAATGGAAACTATCTTCCTTTATGTTTTTCTTCCTTTCAATGGTTGAAAGCAAATCATGATATAACAGAAGAAACATGGAAGTCTGACTGCATTCACAATGACATTGTTTTACATGAGGATTTTTTTATGAGTAAGGAAGACCAACAACATTCACATGCATTAAATGATCATGTAGTTGATTACTTGAAAGGATATTCCAATTCGGAGTTGCAACATGTGCTTAACCACCAAATTGAAAAACAAGAAGAAGTTGATCAAGAAATTATTGATAAAGGTTATTTTCCTTCTCCTCAAACTAATATAGATATTCAACAATATTTCCAGCAAGACAAAGTGTTTCAAAGTTGTTTTTCTTCCCCTGAAAATGACGTGGTGGTCCAATTTCTAAGTGGCCTAGACATGGATGAGGATTCTGAAACTGCATCTATGGAGACTCCAAGGAGGGAAAAAACAAATGACATAGAGCTTCAGGAAAACAACAAAACAACGTCTGCCATTTCTCAATTAGAAGTACAGAAAGATAATGAAAAGGATGATGCACATGATATGGCTGTCATATTTGAAGATGTTCAAGAATGTATGATTTTTTTTGTTGATATGTATGGAAGAATAGACACACCTATTACTGTCATTTCATTCGAAAATATTCCCAAGATTGAAGAAATGAAGCAAGAGCAAAAAACACTTGTGAAGGAAGCTTGTTTTTTTGTCTTAGCTCCTGAAAAGGAAACATTGTTTCATGTGTTTCATGATACCATGTCATGTTATATGGAAATTTTTTATAATCAAGATCTGCAGAGGATAGTGGGTTGCAAGATTAAGGATAAAGGGAGTGATGAATTGGTGTTTGTATTAAATTTGGGTCGCTTTACACCAGATGATGTTCTTCAACCATGGTTGTCTTATGTTTCAAGAAACTATTACTTCTAGACTTCTTAGCAAACTTGTCAGTTTCTCGATGGCAATCAACAGGTTAAATCGCATGAAAACAAGAATGCGGTGGAAGGGGTGAAACAGGATAGATGTTTTGTGCATGTTTTAGAAGATCCATTTGTAGTTTTATTGGAGGAAGTAAACAATCCAAATGTTCTTGATTTTTTGAGATTTGGATTTATGGATGGAGTTTTGAATGAATTATCAACAAAAGGTCTTTGGAACAAGCAAGTGCAAAGAAAAAAAATAGTGGATAAAATGTTGTCATGGATGCATTGGCATTATGATTTCACTTAATTG
This sequence comes from Picea sitchensis, assembly GCA_010110895.2. Taxonomy (NCBI): domain Eukaryota; kingdom Viridiplantae; phylum Streptophyta; class Pinopsida; order Pinales; family Pinaceae; genus Picea; species Picea sitchensis. Next base: position 31,293 of record SNQJ01S0000705.1, read on the forward strand.
GAAGCTCCTTTCAGCAGTTAGGGTAGGTAGGAGTGTGTGAATAAGCTTGTTGGTCAAGCATTTTTCAGTTTGGATTTCCAGTAGTATGTACAATTAGATTTTAGCGGTGTATTCGATGATCAGTATCTGGTTAAGAATAGTGTGCAAAGTTTGGTTTTCAACCGACGATGGTGACAGGTCGGAGCAGGCTACACACACATGCTTTGGGAACAATGCAATGGGTAGGCACTTGGTCTACAGTTCTTTGCTACCTTGCAGGGAGGATAGAATCCCCAGTTGGAGCCTATGTTATCACCATAACAATTTTCAGATAGGATCCAAGTTTCAGATTTAGCGGGGGACTAAAGCAGCGTAGAGATATGGTGTGATTTGGAGGACCGGGCTATATCTAGCGGAAAAGGGCCAATATAGTGAAGGCACAAAAGGAGGGGCCCTGCGGATCGTAGATCTTGAAACATTCCAAATCAACAACCATGACACATATCAGGTGATGAAGTAGCGCGGAGGACAATTTTTCGAGGGCGGCTCGGGGAAAATACCACGGTTTCATTCCGTGGACGCGTGGCGCCCTCAGAGGCACATTGGGGCGAAAAGAGGGTAAGCGTGAAACTGCTCAACCACACCCTGATGTCACATGTTCAAATTCCATTTGAATACGTCAAATCAACAATTTGTGTAGGGAAAGGCAACGACCGGTCAAATCACCTCACACCACTCGTCCAAATACTTTACGTTCGTGCGATGCCAGGTAATTGCTGCCAGATAACTAACTCAAAGGCTCATCATTCGAAATAGATTGGCCAAAAATGATAAACCAACGTACCTGCAGGTACTCTTGTCAGCAATTCATGATTAAAACTCAATGGCTATCGCTCTTCAAAATATGGATGGTGTTATTCTGCTCCGGGCAATCAATGCTTCATTCGTAAGTAGAGTAATCTCAAACTGGATCAACTTCCTAATTTTTGTGAAGTTAAGGAAGACAAAAATCGTGTTTTCTGCAAAACTGGGAGACATGGACAAAGCCGATGAAACAACATCCAGTGAACCAGGATTTTCAACCAATATGGCGAATTCATCAGTGAATAAGAAAGAGAGGTTGGTTGCACATATATTGGCAAAACAATTCTATACAAATCCTGCAACAGAACCAAAAGCGAACAAAGAGATCATATTAAATCCCACCATGAGAGATTTAATCATCAACGGACACGCGAACGGGCACTACAAATGACAAGTAAAGAGGAAGCAGAGCAAGCGACATAAGACAAGAATCAGAGCTGAGGCAATCGAGAGTGTTGGGGAAAACCAACCAATCTAGTTGAGCACTCTAAAGGAAGAAATCACCAATCTGTAATAAGTTATCAGGTTGAATTGAGTACGTTTCAGAAAATTTTGGACATACAACGTTCAATAAAAAAGCCTCAGATATGTCAGTCATGTTTATAATGCTCCCTATAAAGTAGGAGAACAGTTGTTATGCGTTACTCCTTTTTTGTAACCGATCTCTATCTTTAAACTGTAGGGAAGTTGAGTCGTTTTGAATCCCGCATGTAAATTTTCTATATATAGCATTCCAAGGAGAAAGAAAGGAGGAGGGAAGAGGGGCTTGCCCTCGAAGCAGGAAGACTTTGTAAAATCATGGACATAAACTGAATATACAATGCAGAAACAATTTTTGGACTGTTTATGAAAAGATTCTAATTGGTTGTGATATGAGTTATGTTTTCTTTCAATGTATGTATTTCCTGTGATCTTTATTCCATTTACATTTTCTTATGTTTAAATTGGAGAGTTAAAGGCTCATAATTCATCTTATGATGCTCTTGGTTTAGCAATCTAAACTATGTTTATTTCTTCGTAACTAATTCATAATTCATTTTAATATGCTCTGATGCAGTTATGTGTTTTCCTTTTTCCTATTTTGCCATGCAAATTTCAATTTAAACTCAGACTCATTGCATCATTTAGCCTTTTTCCTCTTGATAGTTCAAATGATTTTTCATTGCTTTATTCATTTCTGTCTCCATAGCCCAAATGTCACCCCCATTTCTTCAACAACTTTATAAAAACCCCCAACATAAACCAAATATAGCCACTGATTACCAAAGAAATACCCAGTGACATGAGAGAACCCTCTCTGAGTTGAGTAGGCTAGTGCTTCAGCTCTAAAGTAGGTTGAAATAGTTACCTTTGTCGTGAACCCTCTCTGAGTTGAGTAGGCTAGTGCTTCAGCTCTAAAGTAGGTTGAAATAGTTACCTTTGTCGTTTGTCTATTCAGCCAAACAAAATTTACAGAGTGCTAACAAAGATAATAGTAAATTTCATGAATTTGATAATCATGAAATTCCATTTTGTTTAATGAATAAGATTTGGGAACAATTTAAATTATTTTTCATGTACATATTAGATTCATTTTAATTCTTGATTTATCAAACATTAAGAGGATCAAATTTCTTATGGTATACATTTTTTTATTATTTAATCAGTGTAAGTTGGTTTAATTTTTTATATATTGTCACATATATAGTTATTTATTTCTTATTTAAATTGTTTATTATCATGTAACTTAACATTATATGACAACATCTCCCTCATAGTAGACTATAGAACACTTGACTACTTTCAATACAATAAGACCCTTTTGTAAGAGAATAAACCTTGTAGACCTAAGTGCTATAGATAAGGCCTCCAACCACAACACATATCATCTCTATAAATATTTTATTCCCTAATAATATTTTAGGTTTGGTAAAAAGAAAAAAAACACGGGAGGAGACAATAAGTCTTAATACTAAATATGAGAAAATATTTACAAAATTATAAATTTATATAATAAAAATAAAAATGTATTCACAATATTAACATGTGCACATTCCTTTAGATTGAGATTCAAAATTGTGAGACTGGCTTTTTAATAATATTATAAATTATTTAAAAAAATCAATTTAATTATTATGATATTAATATTAAACCAAGCGTGAATATGATAAGATATCGTATACGAACAATTTAAAGCATTTTTCCACATAATCTCCATCCACTTGTTTAATATCAAGTGGAAAAAAATTAAATATATTTATTAATATTAAATTTGATGCTAAAATTTTTGTCATAATAAAATAATATTTAAATTTAAATTTGAATAATAAAATAATAATTTAAATTTAAAATTAAAGATTCAATAATACAATATAGCACATCGTACATCGCATCACGTGAAAATTTAACCATATAACTATACACTACACTCAACTATTTGACTATGTACAAAGTATAGATACGCTAAAAAAAACACAAACTGAAGAACACTGCATCTTTTGCTTTGTTTTTCGTATTTGAGGCCTTCCATCAATTGTTGCCGCAGCTGCTCAAGTACACCCCCACCCCATTGCAGTTTGGGACAATTACAAACTTCGAGAATCTTTAATGACATCAAATGTTCCACACCGGGCAGCTCTCCTATCTCATAGCATCCCCTGAGATATAGTTCTCTGAGCTTTGTGAGATGCGGCAAACCTGGTATGCTCCTGAGCTTTTCACATCCACTAACACTCAACCACTCCAAAGAAGTCAAATATTCCACACCAGGCAGCTCTTGTATCTCACGGCATTGCCCAACATCTAATTTTCTAAGCTTTTTGAACTGCCCCAACGGCACGCTTTTGAGCTTCTCACATCCATTAACACTCAACCTCTCCAAAGAAGTCAACCATTCCACGCCTGGCAGCTCTTGTATCTCACAGCATTGTCCAACATCTAATGTTCTAAGCTTTGTGAACTGCCCCAACCCTGGCACGCTTCTGAGCTTCGCACATCCACGAACACTCAACCACTCCAAAGCAGTCAAATATTCCACACCTGGCAGCTCTTGTATCTCACGGCATTGCCCAACATTTAATGTTCTAAGCTTTGTGAACTGCCCCAACCCTGGCACGCTTCTGAGCTTCTCACATCCATTAACACTCAACGACTCCAAAGAAGTCAAACATTCCACGCCTGGCAGCTCTTGTATCTCACGGCATCCACTAACATTTAGTTGTGTAAGCTTTGTGAGCTGCCCCAACTCTGGTATGCTCCTCAGCTTCTCACATCCACGAACACTCAACCACTGCAAAGCAGTCAAGTATTCCAAACCTGGCAGCTCTCGTATTTCACTGCATCCTCTAAGTCTTAGCATTGTAAGCTTTGTGAGCTGCTCCAACCCTGGTATGCTCCTAAGCTTTTCACATCCACTAACACTCAACCACTCCAAAGAAGTCAAATATTCCACACCTGGCAGCTCTTGTATCTCACGGCATCGCCCAACATCTAATGTTCTAATCTTTGTGAACTGCCCCAACCCTGGCACGCTTCTCAGCTTCTCACATCCATTAACATTCAACCACTCCAAAGAAGTCAAACATTCCACGCCTGGCAGCGCTTGTATCTCACGGCATTGCCCAACATCTAATTTTCTAAGCTTTGTGAACTGCCCCAACGGCAAGCTTCTGAGCTTCTCACATCCATTAACACTCAACCTCTCCAAAGAAGTCAACCATTCCACGCCTGGCAGCTCTTGTATCTCACGGCATTGCCCAACATCTAATGTTCTAAGCTTTGTGAACTGCCCCAACCCTGGCACGCTTCTGAGCTTCCCACATCCACGAACACTCAAACACTCCAAAGCAGTCAAGTATTCCACACCTGGCAGCTCTCGTATCTCACTGCATCCTCTAAGTCTTAGCATTGTAAGCTTTGTGAGCTGCTCCAACCCTGGTAAGCTCCTAATCTTTTTACATCCACAAACACTCAACCACTCCAAAGAAGTCAAATATTCCACACCTGGCAGCTCTTGTATCTCACAGCATTGCCCAACATCTAATGTTCTAAGCTTTGTGAACTGCCCCAACGGCAAGCTTCTGAGCTTCTCACATCCATTAACACTCAACCACTCCAAAGAAGTCAAATATTCCATGCCTGGCAGCTCTTGTATCTCACGGCATTGCCCAACATCTAATGTTCTAAGCTTTGTGAACTGCCCCAACCCTGGCACGCTTCTGAGCTTCTCACATCCAAGAACACTCAAACACTCCAAAGCAGTCAAGTATTCCACACCTGGCAGCTCTCGTATCTCACTGCATCCTCTAAGTCTTAGCATTGTAAGCTTTGTGAGCTGCTCCAACCCTGGTATGCTCCTAATCTTTTTACATCCACTAACACTCAACCACTCCAAAGAAGTCAAATATTCCACACCTGGCAGCTCTTGCATCTCACGGCATTGCCCAACATCTAATGTTCTAATCTTTGTGAACTGCCCATACCCTGGCACGCTTCTCAGCTTCGGACATCCATTAACACTCAACCACTCCAAAGAAGTCAAACATTCCACGCCTGGCAGCTCTTGTATCTCACGGCATTGCCCAACATCTAATGTTCTAAGCTTTGTGAACTGCCCCAACCCTGGCACGCTTCTGAGCTTCGCACATCCACGAACACTCAACCACTCCAAAGCAGTCAAATATTCCACACCTGGCAGCTCTTGTATCTCACGGCATTTCCCAACATCTAATGTTCTAATCTTTGTGAACTGCCCCAACCGTGGCACGCTTCTCAGCTTCTGACATCCATTAACACTCAACCACTCCAAAGAAGTCAAACATTCCACGCCTGGCAGCTCTTGTATCTCACGGCATCGCCCAACATCTAATGCTCTCAGCTTTGTGAACTGCCCCAACCCTGGCAAGCTTCTGAGCTTCGCACATCCAGGAACACTCAACCACTCCAAAGCAGTCAAATATTCCACACCTGGCAGCTCTCGTATCTCACTGCATCCTCTAAGTTTTAGTACTGTAAGCTTTGTGAGCTGCTCCAACCCTGGTATGCTCCTGAGCTTTTCACATCCACTAACTCTCAACCACTCCAAAGAAGTCAAACATTCCACGCCTGGCAGCTCTTGTATCTCCCTGCATCCATTAAGATTTAGTTTTGTAAGCTTTGTAAGCTGCCCCGACCCTTCTATTCTCCCGAGCTTATCACATCCCTGAGCATCCAACATCTTCAAAGATATCAACGTTTCAGGACCGGGAAGCTCCTCAACATTTACACAGCAGCTCCTGATGTTGAGATCTCGAGATTTTGGCAGACCGCAAAGCCATCCTATTTGCCTTAATTCATGACACCCAATCAAGGACAGTTGTTGAGGGTTAGGGCAAACACCTTCTTCAAAATATAACTCCCTTATTTCTGTGCCTGACAGCACTAACCTCTTGAGCCCAAACATGCATCTTTCAATGGAGGAGTTCAATTTATTCAACTCTCTTTCCCCTTCTAATGATAAGAGTGTTTCTCTTTCTCCTACAACCCTTTTAAATGGAAGTTCGCGCAGCGGACAATCTGATACCTCTAAAGATTCTAGATTGTTCATCTTCAGAAGATGTTCTGGTAAGTATTCTAACCTACCATTCTTTATATCCAAATGTGTCAACTGAGTCAACAGTACAATGGAATCGGGCAAGGATTTCAATTGCGGTGAAGAAGAGAGTGATAAGACCTTCAAGCTCTTGAGGTCACCGAGCCAAAGTGGGAGCACTTCCAACAGATCGCTACTTAATTTTAGAACTTCCAAATTGCAGAGGTCTCCAATAACGCTTGGGAATTTTTTTAGCTTCGTTTCCTGCAAATATAACTTTTGCAAGGACCGTTGATGTGCGACTTGGGGAGGCAAATCGATCACCTGCATACAGGATGAAAGATCCAAGTATTCCAGCATTGTAATATCTCCAAGACTTCCATCTGAGATAGTCAAATTCTCGCAACCCCTCAATGATAGATGTTTAAGTCGAGTTAAATTGCCAAATGAACTCGGAAGCCTCAACAAAGAAGAAGCACCTTCCAAATTGATGAGCTGGAGATTTGTTAGCTCTCCAAAGGAAACAGGCAGCGACACCATTCTTGAGAACCCTTTGAAAACTAAGTATTTCAAACAGCGCAGAAAACAAAATTCGTCTGGCAACCTTTCCACTGTGACTGCTTTGGAGTGATTCCATATGGCAATCCTTTCTAGGTACTGGAGCCGCCCTATAGACCTTGGAATCTGTGAAAGGGGAGCCGAGATATTTAACTCTCTTAGATCGAGAGGCAACACCTGTAATGTTCAAATTTCAACATAAGTACTAGCCTACAAAATGAGTTCCTATAATTTTCAAGTTTCAACCTAAGATTGTAGCCTACAAAATTAAAAATTAAATGAATAATAATAAAAACATAAATATTTTCCTACTTGAGGTTGATGTGGCCACAGTATATTCAAACTGCTTCCCTCCATTTCCAGAACTCTTAAATTGGTCATCGGAATCCAATCAGGCAAGGAAGAGTGGGAATATCTATACCAGCGGAGCCATCTTAAATTTGGTGCTTGCTCCCTCAATATGTCCTCTACATAATCTTCTTCAGTTGCAACAACTTGCAACTTATTAAAATGGAAATTATGCAATAGATGCCTGATTTGTGAACTTTTGATCGGTGGTATTTGTGAACTCTTGGTATTTGAAAGTTCCAGATGTTTATCTCGGAAGAAATCAACTGAGGAACTAACAAGACTAATTCCGTGAACTTCTCTTCTTACCTGTTCATTGATGAAAAAATCTACACTAAACCGATCTATCTTTATCTTGAATCAAGAAAATTTGAAGATTAAAATTTCATTAAACTGAAGAATAAGGTTTGGATTATTGAATTACTTACATGTGACGATTGCTGCATCAAATCATGAGTGATGTTGGTTGTTGAAAGCCAACGACGGGGCATGGATACTTCATTAGCAATTTTTCTTCCGAGATCTCTAATGTGATCATGCATGCTTATTTTACTTTTACTGTCCACCTCTATCAGACATTTGTCCTCCAGATTTTGAAGACCAGCCTTACCCCATATCCTGATTGCCTTATCTCTGTGTTCTCCTATGAAGAAACAAGCAATATCTAAGAATATTGACTGATCATTTTCCTCAAGTGAATCATAACTTATTTTAAAACAACTCTCTATTTGCTTAGGCAAATTGCTTTGAAGTCGAACCAATTGATCTTCCCAGTAATCATTTTGTCTTCCAAAAACGAGTGCGCCAACCACTTTCAATGATAATGGCAATCCATTGCACACTCTAACAAACCGATCTACCAGATCTACAAATCCTGGTAGTGGATGTGGCTGATGTAAGGCATAGCAACAGAAGAGTTGTTTGGATTGCGTGATATTCAGTGCCTTTAAATAATAAAGGGATCTCTCTAACACTCCATAGCTTTCGAGGACATGCTTATCACGCGATGTAACCAAAATCAAGCTTCCCGGGCTAAGGATATCCTTAATTGGCAAAARCAYTTCCCGTTGATTGGCATCATTTACATCGTCTAAAACTATAAGAGCGTGACAAGATAAGGGATGCTTCCKTATACCTTCCTCTGGACMCTCAGTTTCGATATTCCCAAGTTTCAAGCCTTCAATGAGCTTACTTTTTAAAATATTTGGAGAYATTTCTCTAACATTAACTATAAAGGAGGATTCATTGTAATTTGACCTGTGACGGTTGAAGAATGCTTTGGCGAGTGTCGTTTTTCCAACCCCGCCGACACCCACAATCCCCACAACTTTGAGTTTCACCTGCTCCTCCTGCTCCTGCCACACTTTCTTTTCAAATTCTTTTAGTTTTCGGTCCAACCCAATAGGATGTTCAGCCACATACAAAGGTTGTTTTGGAAGATTTTTCAAAACGCTTTGGAGGACATCATCCAAGAGCTCGCCCTCGTCCCTGAATAATATTCATTCACAAAGTAACATAAAAAGTAAGAAAGTAAACATCATGCGTCTTATATCATTCCAACAAATTCAATACTATCATGGACTGGGAGAGATTGTGGCAGATCCTCACCCATTATATGTTTTCAATTCGAAACCGCTCAGGCCTGCAACATATGACAGTGCAGTTCTCCAACTCTGAATAGTTTCGGGGCAGTAGCGTGGCTTCCCTTCACCAGTTTGAGGGATGGTTGTTCTTTTGTCCTGGAGCATCCTAAGGGCTTCAGCGTACCTTCCATTTTTCTCTGTATGGCGGACCTCAGAAGGATCCACCTTGAAAAAGATGGGAAGAATGGTAACCCTCCGAGGACTGGTAGCCTCGGAGTTTTTCATGAAAACGAGCTCATTCAGACACCAATAAGATTCCGCGTACCTCTCAGAGAAAATTGCAATGTGGACAGAGGCACCACCGATAGCTTGTTCTATTTGGGAAGAAATGTTATGTCCCTCCTCCAATTCCTCCCTGTCCAAAAAGACACTCAATCCATGATCAAGAAGGCGTCTGTATAGATGGCTGGCAAAGGTGTCCTTTACATCCGGCCCGCGGTGATTTATGAAGACGTCATAGTGAGAACAAGAAATCAAGGCAGAAGAGGAGGCCATGGAGGAAGAAGCAGTGGTAGTCAGTTTTGCCATGTGTATTGGAATATGAAAAGTATGGACTTATGAACAGATATAATAAATTGGATGATGGAGCAAAGGCAGTCGATTTTGATCGATGGAAACTGCAAGCGAGCACGCATGACTGTTTTGAAGATGCAAACGACGCGTTGAGGAATGATATGAAATGGGTGCTTTCTAGACCAAAGACGCGCTATGATAGTTGGAATTACCACTAAACATAGGTCTAAGTCTGACACATACTTTTTAATTTTCCACTCATGACCCCTGAAGAGGTACAAAGAGTCAATACCATCTATTGCTTTTGCAATTAATATTTCTGATATTTTTTAATCTAGTTCTTCTTGTGTTATTAATATGTTCCTTTATGTTTAAGGAAAATAACCCTTATTAAAAATAGTTTTAGATTTTAATTTAAAATTAAAAAACATTTTCAATCTAAAAAAATGTACTAAATACTAATATTTTTTATAAATTAATATTAATTATAATATAATTAATAAATTAATAAGTACTAAATTTTTAATAATTGAAAAAAATTAAATATAAAAAATTGTATGTTTTAAAACAATTTATATATACAAATTTCAAAAAATAATAAATAAAAATTAATCTTGATAGAATATCCGATTGATGAAAACTTTAAATGTAAAGAACATATGTTTTAAAACAATTTACATATATAATTTTTGGAAAAAAAAACACCATTGATGTGTCCATTGCTTTAGTAACTCACCAACACACATGGAAGTTTTTTTAACCTAATGGTGGGAGACCTCATACTTTTTCTAAATGATGTGATATACACTTCTAATTTCATAGCTTAAACATTGTTCACACTTTATCATTTAAAAACAATTACTCTACTTCATATCTTTAAATCATATAATTAACAAGAGGGTTTGCAAAGGCAACAAGTCCCTGCCGAGGTTGTGGAGTTCTTGAGAACGGTTGTTTTAGGTTAGATTTGAATACTCCGTCGAAGCATGGACGATTTAGTTGTTTCATAATCTTTCCCGATCACGCGCAGTTGACAAGACTTCAAAGGGCGTATACGATGGATATAATCTTTTGCGATCACTATCAATTGACAAGAGTTCAAAAGGTTTTATGCGGTGAGACCTTTAGAAAGCTTAATTTGAGGGCGTTAACACCATAACTTCCAATAGAACCTCTTAACATTTCAATTAAATTCTTTTATGATTTTTATGATATTAATCAATTATTTATAGTAAAAAATTCCAAAAGTCCTATTAATAAAATTAAATTAAAATTATAACATTAAATAACACAATTACAAGATTATGATTAAAAACTGAATTTTCAAATTTCTCATTAATAAAAGAATTGCTTCCTTGCAGAATTTTAAAAAGAGAAATCGAAACCTCACAGCAACATATCTGTGGATAATTTTAGTGCTTTTAATTGTTTGATGGCGTTAACACCATAACTTCGAATAAAAGCTCTTAACATTTCAATTAAAATTTTCTATGATTTTTATGATATTAATCAATTATTTATAGTAAATAATTCCAAAAGTCCTATTAATAAAATTAAATTAAAATTATAACTTTAAATATTACAATTACAAGATTATGATTAAAAACTGAATTTTCAAATTTCTCATTAATAAAAGAGAGTTCTTACAGATGCCGTTAAAGTGAATTGCTGCTTCACTGCAACATATCTGTGGATAATTTTAGTGCTTAACATTTCAATTAAATTTTTTTATGATTTTTATGATATTAATCAATTATTTATAGTAAATAATTCCAAAAGTCCTATTAATAAAATTAAATTATAATTATAACTTTAAATAGCACAATTACAAGATTATGATTAAAAACTGAATTTTCAAATTTCTCATTAATAAAAGAGTTCTTACAGATGCCGTTAAAGTGAATTGCTGCTTCACTGCAACATATCTGTGGATAATTTTAGTGCTTTTAAGTGCCTAGCTGCTAAATATACTAAAGAGTTGTAAGGGATTTGACTACCCTTCGCTAAAAAGGCTAAAAATACTTAGATCTGTAAGTGCCTTTACTAACCAGCTTCTAAAAATAATTGAAGACTATCACAACATGTGAAGTGATATAATCATCGTACAAATTATACTATAAAACCTGGTTAAGTCTACACGACCTGAACTGAGAAAGGGGAAAATTTTCAATAGCAAACAAAACCATTGCACTACAACGTTCTGACTGTAATACAAAAACAGTTATGAGGCCGACCTTGTTGAAAATATCTTCCTTCTTCTCTCATAAAAAAAGGGGGACCAAGATAACACTCATTTCACTTATTATTTTCAATACAAGACTAATAGAATGCATGGGAATATCTATACAAGAGAATGTTTGTTTTGCTTACTTCGTGGGAATATGATAAATCTTTTAGCATTGGAAGCTTTTGCAATGTACCTGGAAGAATAAGTTCAGTATTGGAAGAATATATCTTCCTACTTTTGGAATCAATTTTTGCAATATGTCATATGTTGTTTGGCCCAAAACCTATAAACAAATCATGCATACCAAAACTGAATTGAGTGTATTGCATCTCCATGAAACGATGAGCTAACCCTGTAGGTATACACAAAGAAGAATGAGTGCACCACTTGTATGCAGAGTTGTTTCTGTTTAATCTTGTGAAACAGGAATGTGTGCAACAGTGATAATGAAAGTTCCCTAAAGATAATTTTATTCAATTTAATAATGGTATTTTTAATATCGATTTTTTTTAATAATCTTTAATTATTCAATTTAATAACAATATTGAACAATGAGCTTATTGAACAGTGAGCTTGCAGATTTCTTGCTAAGTGCATTGCATGGCATGTAGTGGTCTCCACCTGGTACACATGCAGTTTGCATGTATCCTATCCATACATAGGACTTTGCCCAACGATTTAAAACTGATACTAGACTGTAGAATGAGCAATTATAGAGAGCAACTAACTCTATAAGAAAAATCATGAATTCAATGTATTGTGATGAAAACTACGGCACGTTTCATTTCTCAAATTCCAGCATCAATATTTTGAAAGAAAACCATGCAAATCTAGATGCCAATGGACTATACAAGAAACCATGCTCGATGTTGATTGTCGATGCACCTTGAGGTATCTATAAAGGCTTAACCACTGGTGGTGCAGGAGGTTGTCCAAGTGAGATATCGAGATCTTTAAATTGAAGGTCGAATTAAAGACCAAGATCTTTAAATCGAGATATCACGATCATTAACTTGAACGACAGATAACGGATCAAGTTTGTGTTATAGATTCTGAATGGTTCGGCTGGGAACAATGCAACCTATGACCTTCTTGTTGCTGCTGGTGTTGTGGGTGCTTTTATTCACATGTGATTCCGGAAATTTAAGGGCCGTGAATGCCGAGGAGATTCCAGTTACGCTTGACTGGTTTGAGGGTGGCACGCCATCGTATGATCGAGGGTTCGATTCCTCCCAGAGCCGAAACCAGATCTGTGACGGGACTCTGGGCGAGTGCGATGGTAAGAATGAATCTGAGGAGTTTGTGATGGAATCTGATGAGGCGGTGCACGGGAGGCTTCTGAGGAGAGTTCGTTATTATATAAGCCACTGAGCACTGCGTGCTGATCGAGTTACATGTCGCCCTCACTCCGGGAGGTCTTATTACAAAAATTTACCATGCCTTCGTTGTCTTTGACATCAACTGGAATGCCCTACGACCGAGCTTCCATTGAGAAATGGTTGGACAAAGGAATCAATGTATGTCCAGCGACTAAGCAGGTTCTTCAAAGCAAAAAACTCATCCCCAATCACACTCTTCGTAGGTTGATACAGGACTGGTGCGTTGCCAACAGTTCTAATGGGATCATCGAAACACCCACACCTAAGCCCATTGCAGAGGCGAGGAAGGTGCGCCAACTCCACATGGATAGACAGAGCAGGTGGGAAAAAATAATGTATAGAAACAGAGGTGTTCAGAAATAGTGGTGTTAGTGGGTTGGGTAGCCATGGACATAACAATTCATAAATAGTGGTGTTCGCGTTCATGTTCGTGGGTGGCCATGGCCAAAATAATTCATAGAGAATGAAATCTTAGAGAGAATTATATAGAGAAATCTATCGTTTCATGTCTAGGACAGTTTTTAAAGGACAAAGAACGAACAAGTGACAACGGTGGGATGAGCACGGTGGCGTGAGCACGATGGTGAAGGTTTGCATAGTGTGTAGGTGGCAGCTCAATAGCAAATGCTCTATGGGCCATGGGATGAAGAAATTTTTTATACAAACATTTCATGTTTGTGAAGTAATACTAAAGTTATTTCTAGCATTACTTCATTCTAAAGTTATTTCTAGCATTGCTTCATTCTAGAAAAAATAGTACTTATATGTGAGCTTTAAAGTAAAATGTTGATGGGAATTAAAATGTTGATGGGAAATGCAGGGGCTTTGCTTGGGAAGAGGTCAAATAAGGTCTCAAACCTAAAAGCTACGGTAAAAACATAAAATGGGATGAGAAAAAATGTATAATTTATCCAAATTTAAGATAAATCAATAAAAATACTTTGATTTCCGTATAACAAAATTGTGAATCGATTACAATAGTCCCTACCAACCCTCAAACCTAAAAGTTATGGTAAAAACATAAAATGGGATGAGAAGAAATGTATAATTTACTCAAACTTAGGATAAATCAATAAAAAAACCTTGATTTCAGTATAACAAAATTGTGAATCGATTACAATAGTCCCTACCAACCCAAAGGGTAGGGACTAATAAGTACTATAATGGGTATGTTTATGTTTTAATATTTTTTTTAAAGGATAAATTAGATAAATATAGTACTAACATATTTTCTAAGCAGGGGAATGGATCATTGTGGTAGCTGAAACTGTGGATTCCCCCGCTACATTACAATATCTCACTTCTTATACAGGGTCATTTTTGGTTGAATACTTATGTATAAGAAACAAAGGGCATGAGATATTGAATGAAAATAGAGTGTGCCTAAGTAATTTGAGGGAAGTTTTCATATTAATGTTGTTAATTGGAATCATAAAGATATTGCAATTAAAATGATCTTGCTTGAAGTTGGCTCACTATTTTGATGATGAACTCTTACAATAACTCTCAAATTGGTTAAAAAATTGCACATTTTGAAAAGAAAGAGAGTGTGTAAATATTTATGGTCTCAATGATTTTATTTTAAAAATGATAATGAAAATGTGGATGATGAAATTTAAAAATAATTTGTTTTGGTCCCATATTTTTTGGTGGATAAAAAATTTAATAATAACATTTGCAAATACCAAAACCAAACTATTAAAATAATTTTTACTACACAACTAAAAAAAAAACTAAATTAAATCATTAAATCTTAAATTATAATATAAAAAATAAACATTATAATGCATAAAGCTATACTAAACGTATTGGAGTGCACGTCGAGAAGAGGAGGTAGGGTTTTCACAGGATGAATCGGGTTAGGGTTTCTGCAGTTCTGCTTAGTTTGCATAGATTTTTCTGTAGTCTATGTGGATTGCAGTGATGGCACTGGCTGGTACACTAGACCTAGGTAGGTGCAACTAAGCGTTTATGTGGCAAAATGTCAGATCCAGTGGATCTCTCATGGGATGATGAAGATGGACTATGGGCCAGTGAAGGCCTTTTCCTGGCAGATGACACCTACAAACTTATGTACGAGTGCTTGCGTTAGTCTTCAGAAGAGACAACAACATGTGCTAAGCATATGTCACTCCCTTTGGTATGTTCTCAACAGCTGACCTCCGATCCGGGACGTGGAAGGGCGCTTGACCTAGATCACATGACTGTCACGGGCCTTGGGGAGGGTCGACACATGGGAAACCTCCCTCGAGAAGACAACCCATGTGTACTTTCTAAAATGACTGAAAAATCTTTCCCAAGCTCTAATGAAAAGACCCTTCCTGTGCATAAGCCTTCACATAGAATAGGAGGTGTTAGACACAATAGAGCTACTGGTAGTCTTGTGCGATCTCATCATAAGCTGAAGAGTTGGAAAGTTAGGGAGCCCAAGTCAAGTTGTTTCCTCAGAAAGGATATCACTATGGACAGAGTTGCCAGTTTATCAGAAAAAACACTTGTAGGTAAATTTTACTACACCATAATGACTAAGGTCCAACTGTCAGATTATATTTTAGGTTTTTGGAAGCCTTTGGTAGGATACGGTCCTAGATTTAGTCTCCTCTCCAATCACTGGATGGTTTTTCATTTTCTATCTGAAGGATATTTATTGAGAGTTCTAAAATCTCCTTGGATAATTGGTAGAGGTATCTTAATGTTAAAGAGATGGTACCCTGGTTTCAACCCCCTCTCTGAGAGTTTTAAAAAAATATTTTTATGGATGTTGTTATTAGATTTCCCAATCGAGTTTTGGTCTGTAAAGTTTTTTGAAGCTATTGCCAACACGGTCGGGAAGTTTATCTATTTCAATGAGAACTCACTCTACTGGAATAATAAGTGACTCGCTTGGGTTCTAGTGGAAATGGATCTTGATAAAGGGTTACCAGACACTATCAATATTGCTATTGGAGACACACTTCTTTATCAACTGGTTGACTACTGGCAGGAGCCCTTTCGATATCACTCCTGCTGGAAACCAGGACATCTCAAGGCTTTTAGTCTGGACTCCCTAGTGCATAAAGATGACACAGAGAAACCAAAGACACATGTTGTCCTAGATGGAAGCTTCAGAACAAAGAATTTCGACCGTGACTCCTTCATTGGTAAGATGCAATTTTTTTCCCCTATTTTTTTGATAAACTCTCCCCCGATGAGTTTAATTATTTAAAGGACAATGAAAGATGGGTTCACGAGATTTTCAAATATTTTTGGGATCTCCTTTTGAAAAAGGTGGATGATTCGGGTTTTCTCCCTGGATTAGTTACTGAAGGGTTGGGTATTGGTTTTTCTCCTCGGTGCTCCCCCAACGACACACAACCTCTTCCTCCCCTTGACGGTGTTTTGTCTGTTGATGAACCTTCCGATCTTGTTGGTTCTAAAATGATATACTCTGTTGGGAAAGAACCACTTACCTCTACTTTGGTGTTTTTGGATTCTCCTTTTGTCCCATTAGCCAAAGAAAGTACTAATCCTTTTTGTCTCGTTAACCCTACAAATATAGATAATTTCCTTGAGGACTCACAGCTCCCTAAGACCAAGTCGATTGTGGCCTTATCACCCACACTACTCCCTATTTGCAATAAGTTTGTACCTTCACTTGCAGATTGCTCAAATGTGACTTTAGGAAAAAGCCCCGACCCCGCCTCCTTAAGAAACCTCCCGGGGAAATTGATGGTGGTATGACAAGATTTGAGGCCTTAACCACTGTTACTATTGATCCAGATCCCTCTCTTACTGTTTCCTTGATTCCTAACTCTAAAAGTATTTCTTCCCCAACCCTTAGGGCATGCCAACTGACCCCCTTTGTTCCCTTATGATTATTTTCTCCTTCAACCTTCGTGGGTTTGGGGGACCCACTAAATTAGCTTCCCTCAAATTACTTTTGAAACAGGTAAATCCTGACATTGTCGTTTTTCAAGAGACCTTGGTGGATGGTGAAAAGGTGAAACATTACTTTCTACAATGTTTCTGACTTGGAATGTTGTTGCACTGGACCCAATTGGACGTTTGGGTGCTTTATTATCTGGATTGAACCCAACTTATGCTGAGTTATGTTCTTTTGGCACTACTGCAGGTATTTTTCTAGAAGGAAGACTAAAACACTCAGCGGATCAGGTGAAACTCCTCAATTGTTATGCTCCTTATAAAGAAAGGGAATTTTTCTGGAAACACAGATTAGATTCCAGGTTATTGAGCGAAGAGGGCATTATAGTAGGTGACGATCTTAATTTCACTCTCTCCTCCAAGGAGGTGTGGGGAATTTGGATAGGAGTGATCCTCTTTCATATTACTTTTCAAATCTCCTCATTACTATGGGATTAGTGGATGTCCAACCGACCCAACTAGCACCAACATGGAGGAATGGTAGAGCTAGGTTCGCTGGAATCTCAAAAAGGTTAGACCAGTTTCTTATCGATAAAAATCTTCTTGGCAATCATAGAAAAATTCGGTCCTGGATCATTAACTCCTCCATTTCTGATCATAATCTGATTTTCTTACAATTTGAGAAGACATCCCATAAAATCACCCCTCCTTTTAAATTCAACAGCTCCGGGATATCAGTTCTAGGTTTCACTTCTATTGATAGAGACACTTGGCAAGATATGAGAAGTTGGTCGGATATTTCTTCAATCCACCTGCTGTGTTCCAAGTTGAAGCATTTAAAGAAAGTTGTAATACTAGAAGACAATAAAAAAGTTTCAAATACACATAGAGCTATATAACATTGAACAAAAAATGTCAAAAATATTTGAGAATTGTCCCTCACAGGTCTTCGTGCAGAAATATTTGGATCCACTGAGGTCTCTCAAACAAAGGAAAGATTTAATTCTTACAATAGAAGAATCCACATGGAGGCTCGGGAGATGAGAAATTTGGATTGCGAAGGGGGACAAAAAGACTAATTTTTTTCATAAATATGCCTCTCAAAGAAGATGTCAAAATGCTATATGGGATATAGTTGATGATGAGGGGAATCTCAAATCCTCAGAAAATAAGATTAAGGAGACTACTTATAATCATTTTAAATATCAGTATAGTGTGATTGATTCAGAAGACACTTGTAACCAAATCAATGTTCTCAAGGAAGTGCCTAGATTATTTAATGATGCGAAGAATGAAGAGATTCGTAAATCTGTCACTATCTACGAAATAAAAGAAATAGTCTATACAATTCCAAAAGAAAAAATCCTTGGCCCTAATGGATGGATGCAAGAACTTTTTCAGGATTTTTTCGACATTATGGGAGAGGATTTGCATAAAGTTGTTGAGGAATCTAGATGCACATGACATATTCCGGGAGAACTTAATGCTACCTTTTTTTATCTTATTCCCAAAGTGAGCAAGCTAGAAAATTTTAATGATTTTCGACCTATTTCCCTTTGTAACTTTGTTTATAAAGTGATTTCTAAAATCATTGCTTCCGAGATAAAAGACAAATTGGCATCAAGTATATCTTTCAAATAATTTGGATTTCTTAAGGATAGGTTGATATTTGATGCTATGGGAATTTCTCAAGAATGCTTACACACTTCCAAGACTAAAAAACTAAGCACAACTATTTTGAAGTTGGACTTAATGAAGGCATATGATAAAGTGAGTTGGCAATTTCTTCGGTTACTGCTTTTTCAGATTGGTCTAAAATGGGAGGTTACACATTGGATCATGGCTTGTATTACACCTGTTAATATGAAAGTTCTCGTAAATGGAGCTCCAACTGAGTTCTTCAAGAGCCATCGGGGTTTACAACAAGGTTGTCCTCTTTCCCCATTATTGTTCCTTTTGATTGTCGAGTGTTTAAGTAGATTATTGAAGCAAGTTGTGGAAACATGGTCGTTTCAGGGACTTAAAGTTGTTGTTGGGACTATCATCTCACATCTTTTCTTTGTTGATAATGTAATCATTATAAGCGTTGGAAAATATGAGGACTGGATGGTTTTTAAAACTCTATTATCTAATTTCTTTCAAGCCTCTGGGATGGATGTAATTGTCAGAAGTCGTGCTCCCTTGCACAAAATATTGATCATAGTTTGGAGCAAAGATTGAAGGCAACCTTCAATATACAGTTTGTTTGCATTGATCAAGGTATGAAATACTTACGTTTTTAATTAAAATCAAACAACTACAGGGTGGCCGATTGGAACTAGATGACACAAAAGGTTGAGAAGAGGATTGGAAATTGAACTTTTCGATGGCTCTCCTTGGGAGGCAGGCTTATTCTAACTAAATATGTATTGCAGAGTCTTCTCGTTTACTGGATTAGTCTTGTTAATATTCCATCATCCATTATACACAGAATCCAACTACTTATTTCTAATTTCATTTAGAAAGGAGAAAAAAAAAGTACAGGGTTCCACCTAACAAAATAACAAAATATTGCTAGACCAAAAGAAACTAGTGGATGGGGCATTAAAAATATTTCTTGGTTCACCCAGTCCTTGGCTGCTAAGTCTTCATGGAGAGGATTATTTGGAAAAGGAATGTGGAATTCAATCCTAAACAAGAAATATTTGAAAGTTTTATATTTAATTTCTTGGTTGCGTAGAGAGGAGCGCAAGTACCCGGTAGCATCTATCATATGGAAGAATTTCATGTTTTCCTTCCCCATCATTAAAAGATGGCTGGCCTAGTCGATTGGTTGTGGTAATCAGGTTATACTTGGGTATGATCCCTTTATAGGATGCAATTCTTCTTATAAACTCCCAGGTCCTTTAATCCAATGTTTAAACATATTAAATATTTTCTCCTTAGCGCATGCGGCCTTCCCAAACGATTTTGGAACAAATCACAATTGGTACAAGGCCAATCAACTTGGACTGACAGACGAGATGTTGACATAGTGGAATTACTATCTTACAATGTTAAGGAGCAATGGTATATCACTAAATAACACAAGGGAAAAGATTGTATGGTCTTGGAACAGAGCTACGAGTGCTGTAACTGCAAATTTAGCCTATCAATCCATTACTTTCTTAAAAATTTTGGATGAAAATAGATGGTGGTATAAATTTATCTGGAAAGTAAACATCCTAATTAAAATTATATGTTTTATGTGGCTATGCTTGAAGGATTGTATACTTACTGGTGTGAATTTTAGGAAGAGAGGAGGTATTGAACCATCGATTTGTAGTCTTTGTCTCAGAGATGAAGAGCCAACCATTCATCTCTTTGTGAATTGTAATACAACTCAAAACATTTGGAAATATGTTCTGAATTATCTAAAGATGTCGAAAGCTTGGAGTTGTTCCTCTATACAAGAAAATTTGAATCTCTAGTTTATTGAATACCCAAAAATGAGGCATATTCCATTTTTGGTGATTTGGGGCATTTGGAAATACAAAAATAAAATATTATTTGAGAATTGGCACAGACAGGAGTCCAGGACAATCACTAAAAGCCTCCTATCAATCAAAGAACACATTGGTATTTCTGAAGATGACAATTTTAAATATATTCTCAATCCAGTTTTCTTTGATGATACTCCAATAGGTTTCTTTGATGGCGCAATTGTTCACGATTTCTGTGGCATTGGTATTTTCTTGAAAATCACTACATGCCACTATTTCAGAGCTCATTTTGTTGGAGGCAATGGAAAGAATATGAAAGCATAATTATTGGGTTTATTAATTTTTACTTCTAGATTATCCATTAAAAACTTGATGGTAGATGGAGACTCAAAGGTGACTATTGACTAGATTAATGCAAAATCCAATTTGAAGCTGCTATATCTTAATTCTTGGAAGGACAAGATCGGGAGATTAAAAGACAAATTTGTTTCAATCAAATTTATCCATGTTTGCAGGAAATTCAATTCAAAAGAAGACACTTTATCAAATAAGGCTTTGAAGCAACCTATTGGATGGCTCTTTTATGAAGAAACTGTAGAAGGATATGTAGTCACAACAGATAAATACTACATATTTTAAAGACAGAGCTCTATAGCTGGAAACTTTTTTGTTATGATTTTGTAAGTATCATAATATCTATTTTGTAGTCACTTCACAGTATCAAGGAATCAGGGATAGAAATAGAACTGATTACATTTTGTTGTATTTTATTTTTATATTATGATGAGATCATTAAACTTATGATCCATATGTATTTGAAAGTTTCACTTGATTCATAATAGAATAACAGTGGAACTGTTTTTTTTTCCGCGTGAAAAAAAATATCAACATAAAAGAAATCATTATAAAATTGTCTATTCAATGTTATGCCATGTCTTTACTAACTTCATATTACAATATAGGGAAAATAAAGAAACTCCAATACTCCCTTTCTAAACATTAATACTTAAATTGTCTTTGTTTTGGCTTTTGGTAGAAATGTATACAACATTCCTTTTTGGTAGAAATTTATACCTCATTCTTTTCGTGAAAACACAAAGCCAATATTTCAAATGTGTCTGCGTTCATTTTTCATGAGTGTAGTCTAAATGTTCTACCTTTTGGCTCTTTTCTGAGGATTTTTTCTATTTGATTTTTGTCAAGCTGCAGATATACCATGTAAATCAACATTTAATTGTCAACCCGGGAAGGTAGACTTAGAGGAACCAGCACAGGAAATGCAGGGCTGAAGAGGGGGTTTAAAGAATGCCAAACTAATCTCTGAACTACTAAAAGAAACTTGCAGAAAGAAGCTACTGTACTCTACTCTGCTCTGCACTACTATGTACTACTCGGTACTAACCGGTACTGTTCTGTATATGCATGTAAAAGATAAACTGAAAACAACTAAGTTCTTGCTACTTATCACTCCACACAACTCARCAACCATCCTATGCAACTTTCTATTGTAATCAAAYGAAACTTCTTYATCTCATGAGATACCCAAASTAGTTYCTGAATGTTRAGCAGTCTAAATGTGAAAACTGAAGAAATGAAATCAAYGGCTGAAAAKATAATGCTAAACTTGAAGCTTGAAATGTTAAACCTCBGTTGMAATSAAATGRAATGCTACTTCTRTKCTATKAAAYCMAWGAGAARWCTGGCAATGTARAKTGRRRTCRAATCTTTRCTGAGAAATTATATWSWAATCTGAAGVTRRARTCTACTGTAAAYRCAATGTTATCAGCTCTGTTTCCAKYGAAGGGGSMCCTGCCTTMTCTGTCMAYAGWYTGTKCTCTAAATCAACRCATACTGGMAAATAAATAACTCACAGCTAAAATGGYAAGAACADGAAATCGTGTTAATGAAAASCCTTAACTATTTTATTAAAKATGAAAACAATACAGTGCTTGGAGACTCTCATTCCTCTATTCTTCTACCCTATGCTCCATCTCTATCATCTCCCGAGCATAACAACTCTATCACATTTCAGATCCCCCCACGCATGGCTCTCTACATCCTTTCTTTTCCTGAGCATAGCCTCACGTTTTTCCAACCCTCTGGCAATGCATGGCATCTCTTTACATAACGTTCCCTGGTCTCTGGCAATGCGTGGCATCTCTTTACAAATGTTCCAGATCTCTGGCAATGCTGCATAACATTTCTGGCTCTCTCTGGCAATGTTACACCACGTTTCAGATGTCTGGCAATGTTACATAACGTTTCCAGCTCTCTCTGGCAATCTTACACCACGTTTCAGATCTCTGGCAATGTTTACATAACGTTTTTGACCTCTGGAAGTCATGGCTTTGCGCCCTAGAAGTTATAAAACGGTTTTAAGAATCCTTGACTTCAGAAGGATATGCTATCTATCCAATTTGCCAGCCCATCATACCATAAGCTTTAGAAAAAGAGAATACATTGATAATGTGTGGAGCCTCTACACAAGTATGTTTCAACCCATCATAAAATAATCATAAGTATTAT
>SNQJ01S0000705.1:54296-88512 GCA_010110895.2 Picea sitchensis
TGGCTTTGGAAGCACTTCATGGTTTCTGTATACAATGGAATATATATGTGTAACAGCACAGAAAGAATGCCATTTGCTAAACAAAAGACTTCAGGAGAGTAAACAATATCTTCAAGAACCAACAAGAAAATGTTATAAATCCGGAGCCCAACAATTTTACCCGAAGTCCAGTGAGGAATTGTTGGATTTGCATATTTGAGTGCCTAACTTTGTATAATTGGAGTGCTCCAGGGGTTTTCATCACACCAGGGGTTTTCAACAGACTAAATCCATTTATGCATTCATAAATAAAATTTAAACAACAAAAAATAGTGATTTTATCAAGACTTACATCGCTAGAATCCGACCAAAAAAAACAAAAGGTAGAATGTTTAGCCAATGCCTTTTTCATGTAATATTGGGAATGAACTAATACATAGTCCCTATTAGTTAAATAGTACAACACGAATACATAGTCCCTATTAGTTAAAAGTTAAAGAGTGCAACAATCCCTATTAGCTAAAGAGTACAATAACTTGCTAAGGAGTAGATTAAGGAGTTAATCATTGGTTCTTTTCTATTTATCTTTACGTGAATGTAATGTTTTCTTAAATTTGTCATTAGATCTTTTGAAATTGTAAATTTCATTGTACTCATGAATAAACAATATTTTTTTAAATAGTGTATTTTCAAGTTGTATTAAAATTGTAAATTTCACTGTACTCATGAATAAAAAAATATTTTTTTAAATTGTAGATTTTTAAGTTGTATTAATGGAATCAATAGTGTCAAAAACCTTTTCTTTTGGAATTGTACATTTTATCTAGTGAGTTGTAATTATGATTTAATCATAGGACAAAGAATATCGTGGAAAGGGTCACTAAAATCAGAGTTTGAAAGAGCCCCTTATTAATCGTCGTTTTATAATTGCATGCAAGTTTACAGCTGCAAAATCTAAAGTTATAGGTAAGAGATTTTTGTATGGCAAAGCTCTCACTTCCCACTTCAGATATGCATAACCTTGACCCGGCTTAAATATGAAGACATATGTGAGTGTCAAAATTACATTTGGAAGAAAATGAAGAGACACATGGTCGAGAACTAACAGGTATGTAAAACCAAAGTCTTGTAGGCCCAAAATTGGGTATACGTCATCAACTGACTAAGAGAATCTATATTCAAGGTTATTGACTGCAAAACCATTATGGTGTTGGTCATATAATCAATTGTTAAAATTATTGCTCACAATGTCCTCGGTTCTATTATGAGGTATATATGCATGATATGGGAAAAAATAATGTGAATGTACCAAGGAAGTGCTCCTAGGAAAGTCACAACACCTAGGGGGTAGGAGTTATCCAACCGGTTGGATGGAGATACCTGTGGTCATCATATCTCTACTAATGAAGATCTTACACTGCTCTTGTAGGACAAGAAGAGGCTACAAGTGTCAACAAATCCATAGAAACTGATGATCATCGTTTCGGGTTACAAATGTTTTGAATGATTAGATAATAGGTCAACAAAATAGAGTGATGTCTATTGTTGAATTAAATTGCTCATTTTCTATTGTTTTGGTTGGATTTCAACATAAAAATTATTTTGATCTCATTATTGTGCTATCCAAGCTATAATTCTAATTGAAATTACAGACTTCCATATCACTAGACCATTCTATAAAATGTTTCAAAAGAACTTAGCTCAATGGTTCTTTATACAATCTATTTGGCCGATGATCGTTCTCCCAACAATGTAATTCAAGGTTAAAGGAACAAGCAACAAAGGTCACATGGAATCATTAGTAAGAATGTCATCATCAACTGTTTTGAGGATTTTGGAATGAAACCTTCTTAATCTTGACACCTAAGTCCATCACCCACAGGAGGGAAACAATAGAGGTAGATGTTAGGGTTAATTATTGTGGTTAAATTATTACTGCAAGATATTTATAGATATGTGGACAGGAAAATGATGGTTTTTGTGTTTATTTTTGTGGACAACAACATTACATTGTTGCAACTATGCTTCTTTGCAGTGGAAATGAAACGGAATTGATTTCTTGTCGACAGATATTTCCACAACATGAATTGCCAAGACCTCGTCCTCTGTCAGAAGCTTGAAAGGATTTGTATGAAAAAAAATTGCTATAATGACATTCAATTTTTTTGTGATTTTTATTTAATCTATGTTGAGGTTAGGTCCTTCCTACATCCAATCTCTAATTACCAACTTGACTCAACTAAGAGTTAGAGTGAAGTATTAAAAGTTGACTCGAGATGTAAAATTTAATAAAATATCATACCTTTGTTTTGATAACCATTTCAAGGACACGCCCATGGTTCAGACTATATATATGTGGAAGT
This sequence comes from Picea sitchensis, assembly GCA_010110895.2. Taxonomy (NCBI): domain Eukaryota; kingdom Viridiplantae; phylum Streptophyta; class Pinopsida; order Pinales; family Pinaceae; genus Picea; species Picea sitchensis. Next base: position 56,639 of record SNQJ01S0000705.1, read on the forward strand.
GGGAATCTAAATATTCACAACCATGATACGTATAATTCTCCCAATATTTGAGAGTTCATAATACACTGTGTAATTGTGGTCTCAACTATGGCAAGTGAGTAGGTGTGTGTTAGAAGAGCCTGCATGCATTTCATTACAATGTGTTGGTTGTGATGTGATGAAGTTTCCTTATCTTAATTGCATTTTTAGGGCATCCAATGGGAATGGAGAAAAGTAAAAAATTGACTTTGATCCATGCCTATTGGATGCTTGAATCTGTAATCGAGATAAGCTCGAGGAAGTGTTCTATTAATTTGTTGAATAATAAATAATGTATGGTTTGAAGCAGGTTTATGCTAGCAATGGGTCTAGTTTGAAGCATGTTTCTCTTAGCAATGGGTTTGTGAAGAAGGAGGTGAGTAGGTGCAATTATGTGTTATTGGCAACACCTTGAGTTGAGTTCAAAACACGGTAGAGAAGAATCCTTGGTGCACAATCGTCTTGTGGTAAATTCCAATCAATAGTATATGCTTGTTGCTTTATGGAATGTTCTTGCAAAGAGGATTGTTGGTTTTAAAAGAATGAATCTTGCATGTGTTTAGATAGATCTTGTTGGCACAGTGGCATACCCAAGATTCAATACTCAAGAGCGCATTAACAAGCCCTAACTACTGGCCTTTTCGGCAACAACTGCGAGGCAGATGCTGTCTCACCTGAAGTAGCTATAGGGGGTTGCGAGACACAGGTGTCTACAACTAGAAGGAATGCAAAGTGGATTCAAAGCAACAACACACAACAACCCACTATTCTGTATCTTCCTCAAACCTATTGAACAAGTTATATCTCAGATCTAACACAATATCACAATAAAAACATACCAAATGACAAAGAACACAACATCAATCACACACACACCAGGATATACGTGGTTCACCCTCTCCCTAGGGCTATGCCCATAGAACTTTGCTTTATAATATATTAGATGAAAGCATACAGTTCTATTTGTGCTCTTAGCTAGCATATCTTCTCTCTTTCTCTCTTCTCTCTTTCTTCTTTCCTTGTGCACCCAGCTGCAGGGTTGATTTTCACACCCAGCTGAAGATCTTACAATACCAGAAGACTCTCACAATACAATGGTTCTCTCTCACTAGCAATCTCTTCTCATAACATAATCAAACCCATCCTAGGTCCTCTTGACCTTTATTTATATATTAAAATAGCTCACCAACAACCTTAGTCCAAAACCTAAGTGTCAAAACCCTAGATACAAAAACCCTAGGTGTCTAAAACCCTACATCAACTTGACCCACATTTTCAGGGCTTCGCCAACCTGTCTTTCCTTCCTTATCGTGTGGTGCTCCAAAGCATCCAATGGTGGATTTTTTCACTTGCTGAGTTGTCCACAATATGTATTCCTTGTTGATCTGTCATCCTTGATCTCCTCATCCAACGAATTGCTTTCTCTCACTTCACTCCGTCTTTTCTGCTCTTTTTCTCACTACGACCCAGTCTCAATCACTGTGTCTTCCACGCAGTTCTCCTTTTGCCTTTTCTACCTTAATCTTCACTTACTTCCATACCCAAGGGACAACAGGGCCCCAACAATCACATGTGACTTGCCCCGAGGCACTTCAGATCTGATCCTTCTATTTTACTTCGACTTCAAACTACACAACATAGTCTGTGCCTTCTTCTCTGTTCCTCCGCATTGTGTGCAGACTGTTTTTTCTGTGTATGGTACCCATTTTCAACTACACCTGGTACCTAGACCCTTTTCCTTATGCTTTTACTGAGATTTGCGAGGCATCTGGTTGTCATAACACAATTTCAATCGGCTTCCGTTCACCAAACCTTCCTTCCATTGTCTAGTCAAAGTATTCAATTGTGCAACTCCTCCTTCTGTAACATAGGCAACCTCATATGGCCCAAGCCAATGTGTCCTGAACTTCCCTGGATGCTTCATGAACTTACTGTCATAGATCAATACCAGATCTCCTTGCTTGAACTCTTTCTTCTTGATATGCTTGTCATGGTAGGCCTTTTCTCTTTTTTTTTGAACTTGCTGATGGAATCCTACAATAAACATTTCCCTAGAAAAGATGGTTGGTGCATTCTTCAATCCAAACACCATCACTATATACTGGTAAGATCCCCATTTTGTTGCAAATGTGGTCTTATGGTGATCCTCCTTGGCAATCCCGATCTAATGGTATCCTGAAAATCCATCGGTGAATGAGTAGACCTCCTGTCCTCCTACATTGTCTAACACTTTGTCAGTGAATGGTGTAGGGAATGGGTCATGCAAACATTCATCATTCAACTTCCTGAGATCTACACAAATCCTGATTTCTCCAATCTTCTTATCCTGCACCACCATAGGGATTATCCATTCTGACTCTTCAACAGGTTATATGATTCCTGCTTCTAACATTCTATCTAGTTCAATATTCACTTTCTCCTTATATTTGGGGTTCAATCTGTAAGGTCTTTGTTTGACTAGCCTCGCATCTGGCTTCAAGGGAATCTTCATCTCTCCCATGGGCCCTTTAATGCCCTTCATATCAGTGAACTTGGTTGGAAACAAGTCCTCATATTCATGTAGTAACTCTGGTATCTTATTAATAGTGGAAACATCCCAATAATCTCCAACATTAACAAGCTTCGGTGTTTGTTCTGTTCCAATGTTGAATTTCTTTATTTTAATTGGTTGTCCAATAAAAGGTAGCTCAACTCCTGGTCCTTCTATGTCTCTTTGGCTTTCTGTTTTGGTGATGTTCACCTTCCTAGGATCATCATCTTCATCAACATTGATATTGTAACAGCCTTGCGGTTTCTGAAGAGGCGCAGTCCATTCATCCTCGTCTTGTTCTAAAGGGAGGCTAGGTGCTTCCTCAAATACTTTCTGTCTTATAGTCTGTAATACTTGATCCACTGTAGGATATTGGCTTTCAAATAAAAAGGTAGTTACAAAGTTTCGAGTCGTACCTTCCCAATCGGTAGTGATGAGGTGCAGTTTTGCTTGAAGGTACCAATTGATAGGGGTTGTGTCCAGTATGTTAATGAATTTGTGTACCCACTGCTCTTGAGGAATGCTTCTCCAGACTTCTTCGCAACTTCGTACATGGTCCTTCGGACAACTCTGACCTATGTATCTAACTTCCCAGCCTTATATTTTTTATGAGAACCGTGTTGTCATCAAAGTGCGACATTGTACCCAATCTGTAATGTTGTGTTTGTGTGTCCCCCACCATCTTGCTGGATTTTATTTCAGGGCCTCCTCCATTTCCAAGAATCTTTGTTGTATTGGTACAATTTCTTCAAATTTCAGCAAGAAAGCTTCTAAATGATTTAGACCATCAAAGGTGGGTAATTTACTTACTGTTGTGCCGATTTAGCGAACTTCTCTGGTCAATCTAGCACATCTCCTTGTATATAATTCATACATTGTGTTCTTACATTTCTCTAGTGCTTCTTCTGAATCTGATGAACATGCGTTGTCACTTCGCCAGCTTAAATTTCCATCTACTATAGGATTAATGTAATCCTGTTGTCTGGTTGTTAGTTTGTATATGTTTTCTAGTTCATATGCACGATCTTCTTCTCTGATGGGCTCTGTGTATATGGGACCTTTGTCAGGATCCAAAGGTGCGATAACCCTAAGGCCATCACCTTCAAATGCCATTCTTCTTTTGTTTAAATCAACCACAGTGGAATTATTGAAATTCCAATCAATTCCTAACAACGCAGGGTAAGGGCAACTATCATCAACTATCTCAATGACCTCGAAGTCCACAAATGTTCTAACCCCATCAATGTCTACATGGGCATGTTCCAATCTTCCAAAGGGGCTCACAGCTTGTTGATTGGCCATCCTAAGCCTGATAGGGGAATATATCAACTTAGGTTTTCCCATCAGTGCCTAGGTCTTCTTCATCATGACATTGACCTCTGACCCTAAGTCGAGGACCACATAGTCTATATCATAGTCTTCAATTTGAGCATTCAGGTGTAGTTCCTTATTTGTCCTTCTCTTTTTAGATATTTTGTGTACTTCTCTACTCAACAAGGAGTCTACCTTCCCTAGCTCATATTGTCTAATCAAGTTTTGTAGCTCTTGTACAATGCTCTCATCCTTTAGAAAATTAATGCAAGTGCATAAAAATTCCACGAGCTTACTTACCTTTTTTCCTTCTCCTGGAGAAGAGGACTGATCAAAGGCCAGGGGCATTCCATATTCTCTTATTTCTGGTCAAGCCTTTGATGAAGAATCCTGGTCTCTCCCGAATTCTTTTCTTTCTTCCTCAAATGTTTGTTTCTCTTTCTTTGGATAAAACTCTTGTGTATTCTCTGCAATGTTTTTGACTCTTGATTGTTTTGTAGGATTCCCTTGGGTTGCTTTGTCTTCTCCTTTAGCAACGCCTCCTATAGTGATAACAATGAATTAGGGGTCCACTTCGCGAGGTTCTGTTGTGATTAGCTGTACTTGTTGGTTTCCTCCTCATCTTTCCTAAAGTTTGGCTAACAGTGCAGGACAATAATCTATGCTATGTTCAAATGAGTTGCAGTAACTGCAAGTGGTACAAGGGTTCTAGTAGTCCCTTGCCAAATGTCCTGGCTATGCACAATTATAACAAATGATCTAGCCTCTACCTTGACCCATACCTCCTCCTCTTCCTCTTCCTCTAAATCCAGCGTGAGAGTTGAAGTTGCCTCTTCCTGGGGAATTATATAGTGTAGTGTTTCCTTCTTGTTGTACTTTGCCTTGAATCTTGTATATGTCTCTTGACCTTTCATGCATGAGGTCATAGGCCCTACAATCCCTATCATCATGCCCTATCAACTTACATAATGTGCAATACACATTTGCGGGTGTCTGAACATATTTTTTCATGTAGTAGCATTCACTAGGGCAATGTCTATTTCTACATACCTCACACCAAGGCAGGGTAACTTTCTTTAAAGGAATCGAGGCTCCAGATGCCAAATACTCATGAAATAGGGGACAATTCTCCTTGTCATGGCCTTCTGATTTACATCTAATACACCAAATATTTTCTCTTTTATCTTTTCCCTTTTCTTTATTCATATCTTCAACCTGTAGAGATAAGCTAGTTAGCCGACTCAAGATTTGACTCATACCTAAGATGGATTCTCCCATAGGGACTGATTCTAAATTCATGGAAATCTCCAGTGCCTTAGCCTAGGAAGCAATCTTTTGTTGCATCAGAGGAATTCTGATGTGTGGTAGGAGGGAAGCAATGAACCATTCCTTATTTTGTTCATTGGGATCTGAAAAATCAAATGGCTTGTTAGGGTCTTGAACCTCTGATAAAAATACCAAACATGTTCAACTACTTTATGCTTAATTCCCTTCAGTTTTGTAATGCACTATGACTCCGATTTGGGTTTTTTGAACTCTGCAATCAATGCAGTCTTGATTTGGTTCAGTGGTTTTGACTGGGCAACCCCTTGGACAAACTTCATGTACCAGCTTAGTGCACGGTCTCTTAGGGTAGTACTAAATTGATCTCGTTTAACAGCTTCGTCGGTGATATTATTAATACTTTGTACAACTTCACATAGGAACTAGTGCTGCTCAAGATCTTCAGATCCATCTCCCCTAAATGTGGGTAACCTCATCTCATCTGCCATAGATCTTCCTAGGTTTTCTGATTGAGTGTGCACTGAACCGCTTGTACCAATGCTCTAAGTGCTCTGATAACTTAGGTTACTCTGGTTACTTAATGTTGTTGAAGCAACATGAGGAGCAACAATACTTACTTCAATGATCTGCACAGTTCTTGAAGTTTCTGGCTCTTCTCAACGAGGTTCTTCAGTCTTTTCTTCTCTTGGTCCAGTGGAACCTGAATGTTCTTCACTCAGTAGATCTTCCTCCTCTCCACTATAAAAACCTTCTTCTAGTAGAAGAGGTTCATGATCTTGCTCAAACAAGTTCGCCAAAGGAACTTCTCTGAAGGTCCTTCCACTATGCGTGTGTCCAACCTCTATGTCGTTGTCACTGCCTGAATTCTTGAACATTATATTTTCAATCTGACCCACTACTATATCTTCAAGATTTTCTTCTCATGCAATAGCATCTTGATATTTAACTTCAGAAATTGTAAAAATTTTCCTCTAGGTCCCTTAAATAAATATCTCTCTGCTTGGCTATATTACTCTACTCTGTCAATAACAAACTTGGTGATATACCCTCCGATGGTAATATAAAACTAGTGATCCACTACTCTTGACACGATGTTATAAACTCTCTTAACCTTCTTGATCAACGCCGACATCCAAATCACAGGTCACTTAGATCTGATCTCAAACTGGGTATCTGCTAATCTGGCTAACCATTCGTGTAGCTCCTTATGAATCCCTCCAAAGAAATTCTCGTGTATATCAGTAAAGTTATATCTTCCTAACCAATCCTCTATACCAAGATTTGGGTTCTTGTTCTGGGCTTCAGCGAAGTCCTTTTCTTGATCTTCTATCCACTACTGAATCTCTGTCTTCGATGGAAACCACCTTGACATTCCCTCAAGAAGGTCTCGGTCCCGACAAGGGAACCATTTGTTGGCACAGGGGCAACCCAGGGTTCAATAATCAAGAGCGCACCAACAATCCCTAACTATTGGCCCTTTCGGCAACACCTGCAAGGCAGATGGATTCTCACCCGAAGTAGGTATATGGGGTTGCAAGACACACGTGTCTACAACCAAAAGGAATGCAAAGTGGATTCAAATCAACAACACACAACAAGTTAGTATTCTTTATCTTCCTCAAACCTACTGCATAAGTTATATCTCAGGTCTAACACAATATCACAATAACAACATACAAAATGACAAAGAACACAACATCAATCACACACATTCTAGGATATAGATGGTTCACCCTCTCCCTAGGGATACATCCACATATCTATTCTTTATAATATATTAGATGAAAGCATACAGATCTATCTGCGCTCTTAGCTAGTAGATCTTCTCTCTCTTTCTCTCTTCTCTCTTTCTCCCTTCCCTACACACCTAGCTGCAGGGTTGATCTTCGCACCCAGCCGAAGATCTTACAATATCAGAAGATTCTCACAATACAATGGTTCTCTCTTACTAGCAATCTCTTATCATAACATAATCAAACCCATCCTAGGTCCTCTTGACCTTTATTTTTATATTACAATAGCTCACCAACAACCTTAGGCCGAAACCTAAGTGTCAAAACCCTAGATACAAAAACCCTAGGTTAACTTGACCCACGTTTTTAGGGCTTCACCATATTGTCTTTCCTTCCTTCTCGTGCAGTGCTCCAAAGCATCCAACGATGGCTTTTTTCGCTTGCTGAGTTGTCCACAATCTGTCTTCCTTGTTGATCTGTCATCCTCGATCTCCTTGTCCAAAGGCTTGCTTTCTCTCACTTCACTTCATCTTTTCTTCTCTTTTTCTCACTTCGACCCAGTCTCAGTCACTGTGTCTTCCGTGCATTTTTCCTTTTTCCTTTTCTTCCTTAATCTTCTCCTACTTCCATACCCAAGGGCCAACAGATCTCTTATGTAACTATGTAGTGGGCCGATCAATAGGGAAATAACTCTCGATATCTACCATCCATCATTCATTTTTATTTATATGTGAACACCCTTAAAACCAAAACAACCAATCACTTTCATCATTTCATTAATAAGTCAAGAAAACAAAAACACCCACTCATCTATATATTTTTGGTTGGATATTATTTTGATTTTCATTGAATCAGAGCTGATAAGTCCCCCTCCAAGTGAGAGACCTTAGCTTACGATATGGGAGGGGGTATCCCCTACCTTCTTTCCATGCGTATAGAGATAACAAGGCCCTATACCCTATCAGACACATCGAACAAGGGTAAAGTGGTATCAAGCCCCTTTCCTTACTTGCATCCTCATATTTCAGTTCTAGGCCAAGACAAGGTCAAATAATAAGTGTTATATTTACCATGACTTCCTTGTATTACTATTTAGTTGGAAGGGAGGTTATGATGCGATCGTAACATTATATAAGAAAGTGGGTGCTCTCCCTAGAGTAGGCCTCAATCAATATATCTCCTAGAGTAATCCTTAATTATGTTGGCATGTTTTACAGGTAGCATTTGCTTGTCATTGATGGCAAGATCAGAGTATGTAGCGAAGGAAAAACAAGGACAAAGTAAGCTCAGGAGGAATTAGCGCAGAGTCGAACGCAGTGCGTAGGTGCGCACCAGGAATGAGGTTAACACATTGCCAACGCTCAAGAGAGATAGCGTCAGGCGGATCAAAGGTCGAGGCCTTTGACACTTAGAAATTCTTCCAGGTAAGCAGAATGTGTAAGCTCGGGAGGAGAAGCGTCAGTGATTGTTGGATCCTATCCTGACTTCTCGATGGCTGTCAGATCTAAATGTAGACAAAAAGAATGTGCAAAAGAGGAGGACAGATCTCAGGCGTCAGATCTGAGCATAAGATCCAACCATCGTTGGATCAAGGAGAACCTGCACGTTCATTAAAGAGCACGAAGTGATGAAATCACGAAGCGGGGAAATCACGAAGTGGCGAAATCGCGAAAAGATATGGACTGTCAATACACCAAGATTCTGGACCGTTGATCTAAGCTCAATCTCAGAGTTTCGCCTATCGCGAGTTGGAGTGACAAGAACCTCCATCGAAGGAATCGTGAGATGTGAATTCATGATGAGATCTGGACCATAGATTCATTGAGATCGTGGACCGTTGATCTCAGCTCTATCTCAGAGTTTCACAAATTGCGACTTGGAGAGGCAAGAAACAATACCACAGGATTTCCGAAATCGCGATATGAATCTGAGCCGTTGAATCAAGATCACATTTGGACCGTCGATCCGACTCACGTCAGCAAACCACATCAGCTAAGAACACATGGCACAACCAGGCAATGACAAGTGTCAAACTGATTCAACATTTAAGGCACATGTAAGTCACGAATCAGAGTGACACGTGGCAGTTATTGGACACGTTTCAACCCACGTGTGACGTCAATAGGTTTACATCACTTCGGAGTTTCGGAAATGAGAAGTTGGAGATGCATAAGAACATTCACCACAGAAATGCCGAAATCGCGATATGTGAAATCGTGATTTAATTGTAGCCGTCAGATCAAGGTGCGATCTGGATTGTCGATCTGACTCCATTTCGAAGTTTCGCGAATCGCAATTTGGAGAGGCAAGAAATCCTACCATAGGAGTCCTAAAGTCGTGAACCCCGATATCGCGATATACAAAATCACGAAGAGATCAAGACTGACAAATCACTTAGAGTGTGGACCGTTGATCTGACACCATTTCAGAGCTTCGGATATCGAGACATGGAGCATCAAGAGACTGTACCATAGGAGTGTCGAAACCCTGAAATGATGAAATGCGAAATGAATAAATAATGATAGAATTAATCCAACAATGCTGGTAAATTTGATCACGATCAGAGGGCTAATGTTGCCCCTCGCAGACTAACTGCTGGAAACCATTGATGATCTCTGCCAAAGGATTCGAAGAGACTCTGTGTGATCACCAGAGGAGATGAAGAGTTTCCAAGATTTGTCCAGTGAAGGAAGACAACTCTTAGAGGGATTGACAGGTGGATGAACATTGAAGTCTGTAGCTGAAAATAGAAAGAATAAGCTCGTCGAAGACAGAGAGGATGAAGAGCCTCAATTTCTAGAGAAGTTGAGACAAAACACCCAGTGATGCTGAACGCGTGGGAAAAAATGTCAAAGAAGTTGAAGAGTCATGATGATGATGAGGCAGAGCACTCGAGATGTGGAGGAATGTGGCGTAGAGTGAGCATGCAGAGGCATTGAGAATATTGCATGCACAAAGAAAACAAAGACTATAATAATGTTGAACAAAGAAGAAATAAGTGTTGTTGCTGTGGAGGAGAATTTAGGGGTGTGCAAGGAGGCAGAGCGCAGGAGCAGAAATGCACAGTCGAGGAATGGTGCATTGAAGGGATATGACACATAGAGCATAAAAGGAAGAAGAACAGAAAGTACAAGGGGTGTGTAGAAGACATTGATGCAGACAGGGCAAAGCAGTGTAACAGAACAACGACAAGGCTGGTAAGCCATTGAATAACTTTATATCGCTATAATAAGTTTTAGTAACAAAGAGTTTATAATTCAGGGTGGTTGGGAGGTGCTAGGGAAGAGTTTATAATCCGGTATTGAGGGTGCTAGGGATGGACTAGTGTCTCAGAGGTCTGGCGGCCCCGAACATCGTGGAGCTGGTGCTTCCTCTATTGCGCTCATATGCATGATAAATGTAAAGAATGTAACTATTCCTTATCATATAAAAGAAAGAGGTTCCACCGATGGATTTCTCGAGAAATATCCCTCTACATGTTTCCTACATATGGACTGGATGTTGAACGGCCATTGTTTATTTCCCCAAGATTATTGTCATCATTATTGAGTGCCTTGAAAAGTTTTAAAAGAAGCAATTGTTTGCCAACGTAACAACCTGATTCAATTCCCCCACCCCTGTCCAAACAATTGGTAATGAAAGTAGGCCCCTTTGTCTAAGGGTAGACCCTGTGAGATTAAACATGTCAAGCCATGAAGGGAAATCAACCGTCAAGGCCCCCTCTGCTCAATGGAACAAACTTTGCCTTCCTCGAAAGTTAGAATGAGAACCTACATAATGTCAAGAAAAGTGCAGATGTCCGGGATGTGGTAGATATTGGTTAAGTGTAGCGCTTGTGCTAGCTAATAAGGATGACAAACTAGAATTAGCTTCAATGCTAAGGCTATGAATATATTCCTTATGGGTTTATGTATGTAATTCAGAAAAGTTATGCACCTAAGAATTAAGCCAAAGAAATGGGACAAACTCAATAGCGCTATGAGGGGTAATGAGAAGGTAAAGGGGATGCAAAGCTTCAAACCTACGTAATACGCTTGACAAATTGAAGATGAAGGAAGATGAACCGATTGGAAAACACTTTCCGAGTAGAAGAAATGGTAAATGCAATGAAGGCACTTCTAGGAAACAATTGGGGAACCTTCTTGTCTTAAAATCTTGAGAGATCTCTCCCGTGATAGTTCAACCCGGCTAAGGTCTCACTATAGAAGAACTTAATGATCTAAAAACTTGCGCTTTGATCAACTTCTAGGAACATTGACCCAGACATGAAATGAGAATATTAAAGATAAACCCACCTCCAGAACATCATATAAAAGCACATAAGAATGAGGATTTTGAGCCTCATGAAATTGAAGCAACATTTGTGAAGAGATCGAAGAAGGATTAGCAAATACAAAGGTAAACTCCATTTCACAAATGCTTTAATCCATGGTATGATAGGTCATTTCCGGTAAATAAATGTCCCCACAAAGGAAAGGATCGACTTGTGATGATGAGGATAAATACAAACATAGAAATTTCTTTAAAAAAGAGTAACTTTAAGAAGAAAAATTCTTTGCATAAACAATGATGATGATCCTTTAGATGATGAAGACAATGATTCATCTATTGAAGATAAACTAAAATGACTTCATACCTCTGGCGGCCAAAGAGGACTAAGGAAAATAATGGCATGTGGAGTGATGTTAATGAAGAAGAAGTTGTGGCGTTACCATGGAAGGAGAACTGATTAGTGCATTTGAAGAGATTGACATACTAAGAATCAAGAATGTAAAGCAAAGACAATTGTTGATACGCTTCGAGAAAGGCGGCAAGTAAGAACCTGATGAAGATCTTTCCTACTAAAAGTAGAATTGAAGAGGGTAAAGAAAATCAAAGAGATTCTAAAACAAATGCTCTACTATCTAAAAAGAAGGCAAGATGTGAAGCATTAGAACAAGAAGTAAAGTGAAAATGAGGAAAGAAATGGAGAAGTTTCAAGCCTTGTATAATCGAATCATTGGCATCAAAGCCCCGTGGACACATACCATTTCGAATCAACAAAGGAATCCAAAGCTGAAACCTGGCTTGGGCATGAAGAGGGATCAAGCAGTTGGAAGCCGAGATGAAGAACCCATCAAGTTTGTCAAAGTTCAACCAATGACAATAACTATCCTACATAAAAAAAGGAAGACACTCCGCTTCACCCAGTTGGAGTAAGGTAAAGAGGCCGATATAAATCAGAGAACAAAGAAGTATTGCACATTGTCAACGCATGTCATCGGCCTAGAAGAAATCGATTTGCACAAAGAAGACAAACCATTTTCTATGTACAAAGAATTCTTCTATGGCCATTGTTTCTACTATTCTAACTTTCTATCACACAGCTATAAATTGTTCCTTAATATTTAGACATGAGCAATTAAGATTTCAAAGGAATAAATACTTCTGCCACAACAAAGAATGATGTCACCAAGTAACAAACCTTCATTGGATTTTCAATTGCCAAATTAAGTCCAAGGACATGCAATTAAGAGGTCAAGAAATAATCAACAACAATGAGTAGACAACGTACCGGCGACCAATAAGTTTGACCTGAACAATGAGATTGAATGCTACATCCGCCATAACTATGGACACAAATCTATTGATCCGCCGCTTAAGGAATAATATGAACCGATTAAATCTCCCTCGGCTGAAAATGTCAAGCCTTTTGGAAGAAGAAGAAAAGTGGACAAGTGTGGATTAGTGTTTGTCCGCTCAAAGAAAAATGAACCCTTATTATATAAACAGTGGATGCCCATAATAATATTGACGGAGACAAAGGCAAGTTTCATCTCTAAGTGAAAGCAAATCAGAAAACATAACCTTTGGAAATGATGCCTAGGGAAAATAAAGGGCAACGCTGGATGGTGAGCTCAAGTAATGGAAAGTAAAAGCCCAAGATGTTCTAATTTGGTGGACTGGCCAAACATAACTGGACGTTGTAATCCAAATGCGACGAGGATGTATGTTGTTCACGCCCAAGGACCTAACACATGTTCCCTGTAAACCTCAGGATAAGGGTGGGCCAAAGGCATAAGGACAAAGAATAATGCATATAGCCGAAGAAAATAGAGAAGAACAATATCTAAGAAAACATGGATGAAACTGGTTATGCATAGGAGACTTGTTCATCTAAACTTTGACCAATTTAATCAAACTCAAAACCTTTAGGTAGTAAAAGATCTCCGAGAATATCAAAGCCCCAAGATTCAATGTGTAAACCCCCGGCCAAGTAGGAAAGCAAAATAGGACACAAATCAAGTCCAAGAGCTTTACTTCAACATAAATCAATTCAACTAGTTCATATGGATTTAAGGTGGACCATCAAGATAGGAAGGAACAGTGAAGGAAAAATACTTTACGCTGATTACATGGATGATTACTCCAGATTTACTTGGTTTCCTCTTCAAAGAAAAAGCTAAAGCATTTGAGTAGTTTAAAATATTTAAGGATTTAAATTTAGACAAATACAAAATGTGCAAGAGGTTAAAGGTAGTAAGACTACATTGGGGAGGAGAGCTTTATGTCAAGAGATTTCAAGAATTCACATGAATCATTGGATCAAGAGAGAATACACAATCCCAAGAACCCACAACAAAATGGAGTTGTTGAGAGGAAAAATAGAACAGTGTAGGAAATGGCCAGTCAATGATGAATGAGAAGAACATTGGTCAAACCCCATCAGAAGCAATATCATCACCGCCCATGTTCTTACCAAAGCCCACCTCATACCACAGTGACAAGACACCTTATGATTGCGATACGAAGACCTCGGCCTCAATCAAAGACCCCCGTAGGCATTTTGGGAGTAAAATGCCACATAAAGAATAATGGATGAGAACCCCTCGACAAATAAGTGATGATAGGGTCGATGAAGGTATCTTCTTAGGGTATGCTACAAACAAGAAAGGATATAGATGCTATAATAAGAGGTGGCCTAGCAAAATGATTGGACCTGTATTGATGTAAAAATTGATGAAGGAATCCCAAATAAGAGAGGTATATAGTAATAGTCTCTATAGAAGACAATGCCTAAAGCTAAAGCATTTGAACAGGTCCAAGAATCAAAATGAAGACTCTGAATCAGAAGACTCGACACTGTAGTAAAGACTCCAAATCAGCAAATAACTACAAATTCTTCCTCCGTAATCATTCAAAAGAATCATCCCCGCAAGTCGATAATCGGGGAAAGACAAGGTGTACAAACCCGTGAGAAAGCTAATCAAAACCAATCAACAATATCATATATACTCATATCCATTTTGGAACCCAATAATTTTAAATGAAGCCAACAAAGATGATCACTATGTTAAATAAATGAATGATGAACTTGATCGCATTGAGAAAACAATACTGGAGATGGTTCAAAGACCCGAAGGCAAAAACGCCATTGGTCTTAAAATGGATCTTTAAGAATAAGTTTAATGAGCAAGGACAAGTTATCAGAACAAAGCAAGGTTAGTCCTCAGAAGGCTAAGTGCTCAAATAGAAGGACTGATTTTGATGAAACATTTGCTCCTATAGCAAGATTATTAGAAGCTATCGAATGTTTCTTGCCTATGCTTGTCATAAAAGGTTTAAAGTCTACCAAATGGATGTCAAGTCACTTTCTAAATGGAGATTTAAGTGAAGAAGTCTATATGGAAAACCAAGAGGGTTTCAAACCCGGCCCTGACAACCTGACTTTAGTATGCAAGCTGAAGAAAGCTTTATATGGTTTTAAAAAAGCCCCTCGAGTCCTGGTATCATAGACTACATATGTATCTCAAAGACAAAGGTTTCAAGAGAGGAACAACCTAATGTAAATCAACTATATACATTAAAACAGGATAATAATTTTGCTCATCGGGGATTTGGTCTATGTAGATGACATCATATTTGATGTAATAAGGATTCATTGGTACAAATGGTTTGTTTATGCCATGGAGTCTGAATTTGAAATTGCTTAAGTGGATAGGAGAACCGAGATTTTTCTTGGTCTCAAAATTACTCAGAGGTCCAGGGGCAAGGATAAATTCCTTTCAAGAAAAAATATCTAAGAGAAAATGCTGAAAAGGTTTCACAAATGGAAGATTCTAAACCTGTGGGTACACCTATGGTAACTGGATGTAAATTAAGCAAGGATGATGATTCACCTAATGTTGATCAAAGCTCATATCGATCAATGATAGGTAGCCTGTTGTACATCATAGCATCTCACCTAGACATAATGCATTCTGTAGGAATGGTAGGAAGATATCAGGCTGCACCTAAACATAGTCATTTGCAAGCTATCAAAAGGATATTCAGGTATTTAAAAGAAACAATGACTTATGGTCTGTGGTATCCCAGAAATCAGAATTTTCAATTAACTGCTTACTCAGATGCAGATTGGGCAAACTGTGTCGATGAGAGAAAAAGTACCAGTGGAGGAGAATTCTTCCTGGGTGATTCTTTAGTAGCATGGCTTAGTAAAAAACAAGGCTCCATTTCTTTACAACCACATAGGCAGAGTGCATTGCTGCAGCTACCTGTTGCACTCAGGTATTATGGATGATTCAGACACTTGCAGACTTGGAGGTAAAATACACTACATCGATCCCAATTCATTATGATAACACTAGTGCCATCAGTGTGTCTAAAAATCCTGTCTTCCACTCCAAGACCAAGCATTTTCCCATAAAATATCATTTTCTGATAGAGCAGGTCACCAATCAGATTGTTCAGGTCCACTACATTCCCACTATAGAACAAATTGCAGACATATTTACTAAACCCCTCGCCAAGCCATCATTTGAATATCTCAGACAGAAGCTGGGTGNCTGTTAGGGGGAGTCCTGTATTGGTTTCATATTTGATACCTCCTAAAACTAATGCAACAGCTCAGGGGGAGCATGTCTCTTCTTTGACATTGATGTCAAAGGGGGAGAAAAGAATCTGGGTGCATCTGGGTGCCTTTGTTGCCATCAATGCAAAAGGGGGAGATTTTTGGCATGTTTTACAGGCAGCGTTTTCTTTTCATTGATGGCAAGATCAGAGTATGCAGCAAAGGAAAAACAAGGACAAAGTAAGCTCAGGAGGAATTCACTCAGAGTCGAACGCAATGCATAGGTGCACACCAGGAATGAGGTTAACCCATTGCCAACGCTCAAGAGAGATAGCGTCAGGCGGATCAAAGGTTGAGGCCCTTGACACTTAGAAATTCTTCCAGGTAAGGAGGATGCGTAAGCTCGGGAGGAGAAGCATCAGTGATTGTTGGATCCTATCTTGACTTCCCGATGGCTGTCAGATCTGAATGTAGACAAAAAGAACACGCAAAAGAGGAGGACAGATCTCAGGCATCAGATCTGAGCATAAGATCTGACCATCGTTGGATTAGGGAGAACCTGCACATTCGTTAAAGAGCACGAAGTGACAAAATCGTGAAGCGGAGAAATCGCGAAGTGGCGAAATCGCGAAAAGATCTGGACCGTCAATACACCAAGATTTTGGACCATTGATCTAAGCTCAATCTCGTAGTTTTGCCTATCATGACTTGAAGTGATAAGAACCTCCATCGAAGGAATTGCGATATGTGAAATCATGATGAGATCTGGACCGTAGATTCATCGAGATCATGGACCGTTGATCTCAGCTCTATCTCGGAGTTTCGCGAATCGCGACTTGGAGAGGCAAGAAGCAATACCATAGGATTACCAAAATCACAATATGATCTAAGCCATTGAATCAAGATCACATCTGGACCGTCGATCTGACTCATGTCAGCAAACCACGTCAGCTAAGAACACGTGGCACAACCAGGCAATGACAAGTGTCAAACTGATTCAACATTTCAGGCACATGTAAGTCACGAATTAGAGTGACACATGGTAGTTATTCGACATGTGTTAATCCATGTGTGACATCAACAGGTTTACATCACTTCAGAGTTTCGAAAATGAGGAGTTGGAGATGCATAAGAACATTCACCATAGGAATGTCGAAATCGCGATATGCGAAATCACAATTTAATTGTAGCTATCAGATCAAGGTGCGATCTGGACCATCGATCCTACTCCATTTCAGAGTTTCGCAAATCACAATTTGGAGAGGCAAGAACTCCTACCATAGGAGTCCTGAAGTCGCAAACCCCGATATCGCGATATACAAAATCATGAAGAGATCAGGACTGTCGAATCACTTAGAGTGTGGACCGTTGATCCGACTCCATTTCAGAGCTTTGGATATTGATACATGGAGCGTCAAGAGACTCTACCATAGGAGTGCTAAAACCCCGAAATGATGAAATATGAAACGAATAAATAACGATAGAGTTAATCCAACAGTGCTGGTAAATCTGATCACGATCGGAGGGCTAATGTTTCCCCTTGCAGACTAACTGTTGGAAACCATTGATGATCTCTGCCAAAGGATTCAAAGAGACTCTGTGTGATCACCAGAGGAGATGAAGAGTCTCCAAGCTTTGTCCAATGAAGGAAGAAAACTCTTAGAGGGATTGACAGGTAAATGAACATTGAAGTCTGTAACTAAAAATAGAAAGAATAAGCTCGTCGAAGACAGAGAGGACGAAGAGCCTCAACTACCAGAGAAGCTGAGACAGAACACCCAGTGATGCTGAACGCCTGGGAAAAACTACCGAAGAAGTTGAAGAGTCGCGATGATGATGAGGCAGAGCACTTGAGATGTGGAGGAATGTGGCACGGAGTGAGAATGTAGAGGCATTGTGAATATTGCATGCACAGAGA
Organism: Picea sitchensis; assembly: GCA_010110895.2. Lineage (NCBI taxonomy): Eukaryota > Viridiplantae > Streptophyta > Pinopsida > Pinales > Pinaceae > Picea > Picea sitchensis. The sequence continues at coordinate 74,263 of SNQJ01S0000705.1, forward strand.
CAACAGAGACTAGAAGAATGCTGAACAAAGAAGAGATAAGTGTTTTCACTGTGGAGGAGAATTCAGGGATGTGCAAGGAGGCAGAGGGCAGGAGCATAAATTCACAGTCAAGGAATGGTGCATTGAAGGGATATGGTGCATAGTGCATAAAAGAAAAAAGAACAGAAAGTGCAAGGGGTGTGCAAAAGACACTGATGCAGATAGGGCAGAGTAGTGTAACAGAACAACGACAAGGCTGGTAAGCCATTGAATAACTTTATATCGCTGTAATAAGTTTTAGTAACAAAGAGTTTATAATTCAGGGTGGTTGGGAGGTGCTAGGGAGGACTGGTGTCCTCAAAGGTTCAAGTGGGTGCTTGAACACAGGGAGTTGGTGCTAGAGAAATCAGGGAGTTGGTGCTTCCTTCTAGTGGGTGCTAGAAAAAACAGNGCAGCTTGCAAAACCAAGGTTGTAGCCTCATTATGAGTTGGTGCTCATATGTATGATAATGTAAAGAATGTAACTATTCCTTATCATATAAAGAAAAAGAGGTTTTTACCTTGTATGGGTTTCCTCGGGAAATATCTGTCTCTATGTTTCTCATATATGTGACTGATGTTGAATGTGCCATTGTTTATTTCCCTGCATTATTGTCATCATCATTGAGTGCCTTGAATTTTTTTTAAAAGAAGCATAATTGTTTAAGCACGGTAACAACTGATTCACGCCCCCCCTCTCAGTTGTCCAAAAAATTAATCTAGTTGTAATCAATTGTCTCCCATCCCATAGCCTGTAGGTAGTCAATTGTCACATAACATGCATAAACGACCTATTCTAATCAATTTGTAAGAACCTTAACTAATGACCCTGTTGAACCAATACCACCAATGACACCAGTAGCAGTAGAAGACCTAACAACATATAAATAGCCCACAACAACAGTGGAGCTAGTGGATTCAGTAACAGATCAAGACTAAGAAGTAGAAAATCCAAATCTAGATGTTCCAAAGCCATATGCATAAGAACTTATAGAAATACAAAATTCCGAGTAGTAGTGGATCTAGTTGATTCGATTGAAGCACCAATTTCATGCCCCATAAGATATATAGGTCCAAATCTTACATACCCATATCCAATTACATTTGCAAAATTTAATTGCATCTAACCTGCTAACCACCAAGTAGTGTAGAACCATAGGCTGAATCACCAAGTGGAAAGGGGGTATTCCCTCAAGAATATTTCGACTAATATTAAGGGTCAATTATCTTAAGGGGAAAGCAAACCATTGAGTCAATATTGTTGATAAGGTGGTTCAAGCACTCCACCTAATTGCTTGGGACTAAGTATATAACAATAGGGAATGACAAAAGCAGTGAGAGCTAGGTGGATGAATACTAATAGAGCCACTTGGATAGACAACACATGGGTCAAATCTCAATGGGAATCAAAGGAGGTAGGGGATAGGTGGATAGGTGATGTGGCAAGCGGTATTGGACGATATGTTTTTGAGCAGTTGACAAGTTTTGGGAAAAAACTATCCCTATATACATGCCTTTGGTATAAAAATATTACCATACATAATATAATAAATACTTTATAATTTTAAAATTTAATTATTAAAATTATAAAAAATGCAAATATAGAATTATTCTTATGTAAATATAGAATTCCAATTATTTTATATTAATAACAAGTATATACTAGTAGTGAAAGAAATGTGATCTTCAAATTGTAGTCTTATATTAATGACATGTATATACTAGTCCTAAAAATAAATGAGATAAGACACAATATTCTTGCAAATTTTCTTTTTCAAACAAAGATATAATATTAAATGAATATACGCCAACATGAATCACAAATTCCTCCATTTGGGTTATATAAAATTTAAAATTTAAATTCTAGTTATTTTAATCTCCAATCAGATCATGCTAGTTACTTTATACTCGTGAAAAATGATATTAGTAATGTACAAATATCTATAAAATAATTTAAATTGAATATATGTGTGTCTTAAAATTGTGTGAGTCAATCCTCTTTCAAATCCCTTCTTCTGAATCAATTTCTAAATATATTATGTATTTTGTGCATTCTCAGGTTGAGAGGTCGGATCCTAATGCTCTATCGGATGGGGGTTATGTTGAACCTGTGTCGTGAAGAAGGTGTTGGAATATTCAACAATACTGATAAGGGGGGTGAATTAATATTGCACAGGTTTTAATCATTTTTTTTACCACTGTAACTAATGTTTAGAGAATTAATCAAAAGCAATGCAGAGAGTTATATAGATCAATAGAACACAAAGGCAAAATACACAAATATTTTACGTGGAAACCCAATAAGGGAGAAAACCACAAAAAAAATTCTTATATTTGAACAAGAATTACATTCTTTACAGGCACCAACCTGTGTGGGACACCAATCCCTGCAATAAACACACACTTACAATTCAATATGTCAGGAAACCAATCCTCATTGTAGGCACCCACTTATGATCAACAGACACCAAAGTGCCAAGCACCAACCTGTTAAGAATATGAGGACACCAATCATCTCCCTTGATCCACCTTTCCACCCTTAAATTATCTTGTTTTCATTCTCTGACATCCTTAAACCTCAAAGCTTTAGAGCTTCTCTTCACTTGATCCACTTCTCCTGCACTCTTCACACTTCCATCACACACACCCTTGAACTAGAGTCAAACATAGTTATTCATACATTCTATATCTTCATGACTTTGTCCACATGAAAAAGTATGTTCATGGAGTCAGCTCCAGATCTCAACAAAACCAGGCTGCGACCCTCCTTAGAGATTGGCCTTCAATTTCCCTCCATCGCATGACATCCGCTTTCTGATCTGAGTATGAACTATGATCCTCAACAACCGTAGGATCACATTGATATTTCATCTCCACCATTGATTTATTTCATTTTCTACACAATGTTCGCACAACGCATCATCTATTCTTCTTCAGATCTCAACCGTCAATCTATTCTTCTTTAGTATATCGGGACCACGGGTCTTCGACTTAAAAACACCATCTGATAAGATATTGGATTGATGTTAACCATTGATCTATCTCGATATATTCACCACAGGTCTAGAGATTATTTCTTCACATCTCCACAACCTCCATAATGAACCCTCATGTTATGTCACTCTCACTTTGCACCCATACTTAGAAACGTTTCCAAGTATTTCACCATGGGTTTATGGGACAACATGAGTCATTGTATATCTCACTCTCTAGTTCATTCGATCCATGACAAGTGGTGATCTTATGGGATATCCAATATGTGACACATGGTAACCCCTTGGAGTGTCTCATCTGTTATTCTTGGTACTGATTCATTTCTTGATAGTTATCCAAATCTCAAACTTCTTACCACGGGTCTATGGGACATCTTCATCCATTCTTATCTTTTTGACTTCATCTATCCAACTGATTCTCGACACTTAGTAATTTTTTCGAAATATTTCCACGGGTCTCCTATACTTAGTTGATTTTTAAACTCCCACCGCACTCCACGAGACATATCCATACATAGTCATTTTTCATTTCTTTGAAATCCCACTGCAGGTTCATGAGTCTACGACATTTGCGGAATTCTTGTGACCTCGTCCGTCCAACCGATTCAATATTCATACTTATCCATTTTTCTAATCTCATCACTAGTCTCTCACACTTAGTCATTTTAAATATCTTATCGTGGGTTTGTGCTCAATTATTCACATACTCCCAATCCTTCATCCTACTCACTATCTCTGTGATGTCTTGATACTTAGTCTTTTTTGAGATCTTGTGTTGGTGTTGCAGATGAGGTGGCTTCCATGTGGATATATTCTTATGCACTGGATGATATGGCATCGACATGTGTACTGACACGTGCCATCTGCAGAGATTCTTGTGATATCATTGACGTGGAATCCTTCTTATGTGGCATTCATATGATCGAACATGTGGCATTGACGTGGTTGAGTTGGCACACTAGATATCATACCCCAATATTTGATATTAACCATTGATCTATAGAGATGAACGGTCAAGATCTAATCAATCAAAAGTTAATCCTTTACGTAAGGTTCCATATCTCTTATGCTCACTTTCATTTGGACTAAGCGATGACTCCTTTTCATTATAAAACCTTTTGATCATGATTTATGCATGAATGTGTGATATATCAATTTCACTATTTATTCAGTCTTCTGTAATCGTGATTTGTCTACAACAAAACTCTTCCACATGGTTGTCTCATCTAGCCTGCTCCTCTTGTGTAGTCTCTTTTCCACTAAATTGTCTTAGTTCAGCTTCCCATTTCACCATACTTGTGTAGCCCGAGTTTTCTGGGGTTGATTGTTCACAATCTTCCCGTCTTCATATAGATCTTCATTTCCTCAAGAAATCTCATCAAGGTGTAAAAGATATTCTCTTCTTCCTCTATCTAGTTCGATCCTTGGACTTATCATTTGCAGGGGCATTTCATTCGTCGATTTCTTATTACTCCTCAAACACATCCAATTTCATTATTATTTTAACACAAAGGATTATCAATTTGTAGAGACATTCATTTGACAATAGTCAATCTCTCCCTGCCTATGATATCAATGAAATCCTTTGACATCAATGAAAACACAATTTCCAACAAACTCCCCCTTTGTCATCGATGACCACACTTAGTTATGTTGGTACTTCTTGTATGTCTCTCGTACTTCATGGAATTTTCTCATTTGGAAAATCTCCTCTTTTCTCTATACTCTCCCCCTTTGACATCAATGGAAAAGGGATGTTCTCTCCCTTTTACTATACTCTTTATTTTCTATTCTGCAACCAACCACCTTCTTCTTCTTCTTCACCTCCCCTTGAGCTAGTGCAACTCTTGTAGTTATTCAATGATTGGATGGCATGGGGACGACCCCCAACTTCTGTCTAAGATACTCGAATTCTTCTCCAGGAACAGGATTCGTAAATATATCAACAACTTGTTTCTTTGTGCCAATATATTCCATCTTGAAATTATGTTATGTGACTTGTTCTCTTAAGAAATGATACTTGATTGGAATTTTCTTTGTCTTCGAGTGCATGGTGAAGTTCTTGGAAATATTTATTGCACTAGTATTTCCACAAAGAATTAATATTGGCTTATCATACTCTACCTTAATATCTTTTAGTGTTTGTTTTATCCAGATAAATTATGTACAATAGGCTACTGCTGCAATACATTTTTCTTCTGTTGTAGATAGAGAGAGATCAATGATTGCTTCTTGATGAACCATGACACCAGGATATTTCCTAGAAATAATACTCCACCAATAGTTCTCTTTTTTGTCATCCACAATGCCTTTCCAATCTGCATCTTTGTAAGTTGTCAAAGCAAAGTCTTTTATTGTGGGATGCCATAAACCAAAGTCCAATGTGCCTTTCATATATTTGAAGATTCTTTTTACTACCAGTACATGTTTCTCCTTTGGTGTTGCTTGAAACCTTCCAACTAGCCCTACTACCAACATAATATCTAGTCTTGAAGACATTACATACATGAGACTTCCTATCATTGATATGTACAAAGATTGATTTTCTTCCTTTGATTCATATTCTTTACTTAGATTACAACCAGTAACCATGGGTGTACTAACATGTTTATAGTCTTCCAGGTTTACAGTCTTCCATTCCAAACTTATTCAATATCTCTTTGATGTATTTTATATGAGAAATTAGTATACCTTTGTTGGCTTGAATAATCTACAGTCTTAGGAAGAAAGACGTTTCTCCAAGCATAGACACCTCAAATTCGTTTTTCATTTCTTCTGCAAAATTTTGGCTCATTCTATCATCATTACTTCCAAAAAGGATATCACCCACATAAACTACAATGATTAACATCTATACATTATCGATTTTGATATAAATATTTCTATCTATTGTTCCTCTTTTGAAACCTTGTTGCTACAAATACTTGTCAAGTCTTGAATACGATGCTCCGGGAACTTGCTTTAATCCATAAAGTGATTTCTTTAATCTACAAACATAGCCTTCATTTTTTGACAATAGGAATCCTTCAGGTTGTTCAATGTACACTTCTTCCTCTAAATATCCATTCAGAAATGAATACTTAACATCAATCTGATACACCTTAAAATTCTTAAATCTTGCAAATGCCAAAAGCATCCTAGTGGATTCCAATCTTACAATAGGAGAAAAGATTTCTTCAAAGTCAATACCTTCTACTTGAGCATACCCTTTACAGACTAGTCTTTCTTTATTTCTTACTACTTTTCCATCTTCATTCAATTTATTTATGAATACCCACTTTGTACCAAACACAATTTTATCTTTAGGTCTTGGGACACGTTTTCATGTCTAATTTTTCTCAATGTGATTTAATTCTTCTTCCATAGCATTCACCCAATGTTGATCATTATTTGCTTCTGTAAAAAATTTAGGATCTATTTTGGACAGTAAAGATAGATTCACCTAATTAGAGTTGCTTGCCAATTTTATCTCGGTTTGAGTATTGACATTTTTATCACCAATAATTGAGTTTTCTGGATGATTTTTCTGCACAAACCTTGATGGTGTTTGTGTGTCTTGGTGCTATGCTTCTTCTTCTTTTTCTTCATTTTATCATTATTCTTCATCATATTCTTCTTCTTCTTCCTTGTGATAATATATTTATTTTGTTTCTAGTATGTTCTTGTGTAGTATTTCTTCATCTATTCTAACATTTACACTTTAAACAATCTTCTGCAACCTTTTGTTGTAACATCTATAGGCTTTTCTTCTTGATGAATATCCAAGAAAAATTCCTTCATTTGTTATTGAGTCAAACTTGCCTAGGTCCTCATCATTACGTTTGATGCAACAATTGTTTCCAAATATTCTGAAGTGCTTGACAGATGTTGGTCAGCCTTTCCATAGTTCGTAGGGTGTCTTGTCACCATTGACTCTAATTTTCCCTCTATTTAGAATGTAAAACGTTGTATAAATTTCTTCTCTCCAAAAGTTGTCTGATAACCTTGATGCATTTACTATTGTTCTAGCAATTTCTTACACATGTCTATTTTCCTTTGAACTAATCCATTTTGTTGAGTTATTGTGGCTGCATACCATATTTTTATTCCATGTGTTTCAAAGAATTCTTCAAAATCATTGGATGTAAACTCGCCTCCATCATCTGACCTTAAACATTTGATTTTCATATATGTCTCATTTTCAACTAAATATTTGAATGCTTTACATTTTTCGAATGCCTCAGATTTATTTTTGAGAAAGGAAACCCAAGTCATTCTTGAGAAAGGAAAGCCAAGTCATTCAAGAAGGATTTTTGTTCTTGTTGGTCCACATAGATTTGTATGTACAAGTTCTAATGGATTGGATGTTGCATATTCGTTTGTCTTTAAGCTCACCCTTGATTTTTTTCCATGTTGGAACTGCTTACAGACAATTCTTGAGGGCTTTGTGATCTTTGTCATATCTCTCACGACTTGTTTGGTACTAATTTTTACCTAGTTTTCAAAGTTCATATGGCCCATGTTTTTATGCCACAACCAACTTTCATCTATCTTCACCATAAAACATTTTTCTCCATTGATTTCATCAAGAATATATACATTGTTTAGGGTTTTGATTGGTTTTGCAACCAACTTTCCTGAATTTTCCTTTCTAATCTCACATTCTCGGGAATTAAAAGTAATATTGTGTCCTTGATCACACATATAAATTACACTGAGAAGATCGTGTTTCAAGTTTTCAACACATAAGAATTTTTCAATATTAGTTGTTCCATTGTCTAGACTGAGTGTACCTTTTCCAACTATCTTTGAACAACCATTGTCTCCAAAGGTAACACTACCTTCATTCTTCTTTAGAGTGATAAAATTTGATCTATCTCATGTCATGTGACTAGAGCACCCACTGTCAATGACCCACTTCTCCTTATTCTTTTGTGCTTGAAGTACAACTTGAATGAACATGTATTTTTCTTTATTTTATTCCTTTTGTTCTTGTTTTCTTTCCATAATTATTTGGTCTTCCTTTTTTAGATCTTTTCTGAAATTACTTCTGTAGAATTTTTCTATATTCTCAAAATTGTTGCAGTTATAACACATGATGTTATATTTCAACAAGGGGAAAAATGAGTTGTAAGTTCTCCTTTAGAATTCATTTGTATCTCTACTGCTATTCCTCATGTAATTGCTTCTTACATTTGTTCTATAATCTATTGCTTTATGACCAAAACCATTGCAAGAGTAACAATAACAAAAAAAAATATTTTTGGTACTTGATTGTGTGATTCCATTTTGATGTGAGAGTTTTCATTATTCTGTCCTTGTGAGGGAGATCTCTCTGAGGAACATACTGGTCTTTCTTCATGTTGTCTTCAACCTTGATATATCTTTTGAGTATATCAACATAATTCTTGGTCCTTCATTCACTTGATTGTTTTGAAGAGGTTTAGGCTTCTTCATGAGCAACTTCCTTCTTTTCTTTGTAACCGAGACCAGTCTCGTCAAATGACGATATTTGACAATTTATAATTTCATTTAAGGTTGTAGAGGTATTTTCAAATTTCATGTTGGTCTGTGATATTTCCAAACCCTTTCTTAGATAAATTGTTTCAGATTCTAGAATACAACTATATCTTCTTTTTATTTTAGCTGGTCTCTTAAGACTGCTTCAATTCTCTTTTCCTCTTGTACTTGTCCACACAACGTGCCCACAACACACGATATATTCTTCTTCAAGTCTAAATCGTTGATATATTCTTCTTTAGTATATCAAGACCATAGGTCTTCATCTTATAACCACCATCTGATCAGATCTCAAATTGATCTTAACCATTGATCTGCCTCAATAGATTCACCACAATCTAGAGTTTCTTTCTTCATATCTCCGCAACCTCTAGAATGCACCTTTATGTTCCACCGCACTCACTTTGCACCCATACTTAGAAATTTTTTGAAGTATTTCAGCATGAGTCTACAAGACAACATGAGCTATCATATCTCTCACTCTTTGGGCCATCCAATCCGCAACAAGTGGTGATCTTCTAGGTTTTCCAACCCGTGACACATGACGACCCGCTAGAGCATATAATCTATTATTCTTGGTACTTAGTCATTTATTGATACTTAGCCAATTCTCAACCTTCTTACCACGGGTCCGTGAGACATATTCATCCATTATTCTCTTGTCGAATCCATTCATCTGATCGATTCTTGACACTTATTCATCTTTTTGAACTCTTTCCATGAGTCTCCTATACTTAGTCTACTTTTAAAGTCTCACCGCTCTCTATGAGACATATCCATACTTAGTCATTTTTCATTTATTTGAAATACCATTGTAGGTTTATTGGTCTACAACATTTTCCCAATTCTTGTGACCTCATCCGTCCGACCGATCCAATATTCATACTCATACATTTTCCTGATCTCATCACGGGTCTCTCACACCTAGTCATTTTCAAGATCTTATCACAGTTTTACTCTTAATTCTTCACATACTCCCAATCTTCCATTGTGCTTAGTATCTCTGCGATGTCTTGATACTTAGTCATTTTTTGAGAGCTTGTGCTAGTGTTGTAGATGAGATGGTTGCCATGTGGATGCATTCTTTTGTATTGGATGATATGGCATTGACATGTGGCACTGTACGTGGAATCTATAGAGTTTCATGTTATATCACTGATGTGGACTCCTTATGATGTGACATTCATCTGATCGAACATGTGGCACTGACATGGTTGAGCTAGCCCACCAGATATCAGATCCCAATCCTTGATCTTAACGGTTGATATCTATAGATGAATGGTTAGGATCCAATCACTCAAAATTTAATCCTTTATGTAATATTCCATAGCTCTTCTGCTCGCTTTCATTCAAACTAAACGATGACTCCTTTTCATTATAAACCCTTTTTATAATGATTTCCCAATGAATGTGGGATATATCAATTTCACTATTTCTTCAATCTTCTATAAATTGTGAGTTTTCTGCAATAAAATGCTTCCAAAAGGTTTTCTCGTCGAGCCTTCTCCTCTTCTATAGTCTCTTCTCAATGAAATTGTCTTAGTTCAACTTCCCATTTCACCATACCTTCATATCCTGAGTTCTATGGGGTTGATTCACAATCATCTTGTCTTCATACAGATCTTCATTTCCTCACGAAATATTATCAACATGTAGAACACGTTCTCTTGTTCCTTTATCTGTTTCTATCCTTGGACCTATCATTTACAGGGGATTTGTTCCTCGATTTCTTGTTGCTCCTCAACCACATCCAATTTCCGTTCTTCTTTTAACACACAATATTATCAATTTGTAGAGACATTCATTTGATGATCTGTATTTAATGAGAAAAAAGAAATGAATACAGATTATTAAAAGATGCTTAAAACAAAATAACAGAGATACAGTAAAACTGGTTTTCTATTCAATAAGGAAATAAGTTGAAACTGTAAAATGCAATAGAAAACAAGCTTGTTGGAATGGTGGCAGCTTATCTCTGAGAAGAGATGTGACGGTTGCGCTCATTGGCAAGAAGATCATTAAAAGGAGGCTCTAAAGGCCTTTTTACAATAAAAAGGAATTTCAAAAACCCTAGAGATCCAAAAACCTAACCCTAGAAGATGAAGCGCAAAAGTCATGTTGGCCCCGTTTGGGTAAGTTAGTACATCAAATTCCCAGTGTCGTAACTTTTGCATACGATCTCCTTTTGAGGCGCACGATAGCCCATTGGAAAGGTCTATCCGAGAACTACACATTTTACTGCTATATATCAAAGATCATTTCTAACTGTGGCAAGCCCTAAAAACGTTGTTTAGGGCCTCAAAATGGCCCTGCAAGTGAGGGACCCGAAAACTAGAAAAAAACTACCAAACTGGAAAACTGCCAAAATGAACTAGTTGGAATAGGTGGTAGGCCATAGAAATACATATGGGTCAATCCTCTCCCCTTAGGAAGAAATGGTCTCCATTGCGTTGAGGTCCCTCATCAGATGAGGAAATTTCTGCTGAATTTGGCCCCGAGTGAACCACTTGCCTTGGTGTAGGAGCTACCCTACTTTGACAACTCGATAAAGCTAGATCCTTAGCTGTCGAGTGCCCTTGATATGTGTGTCCACAACCTGATCACTAGATTCTTGTTGCATGCAGTCAGGGTTGAGCTATGCTGGTGTCAACTTCTCTGCTATCTCTAAGGTGTCCAATAATGGTGGGAAATATGGTCGAAGGAGAGCCACGTTGAAGACTGGGTGCAGGACAAGGAAAGGGGGAATGTTGAGCGCAAAATCATTGTCACCCAAAACCTTGGTGATGGTGTATGGCCCATACTAGAGTGGACAAATATTCCGATGGGGCCCTGTAAGGCGTTCTTTCTACAAGTGCAACCAAACTTTGTCGCCCACTTGAAACTTATGTGGCACCCGATGTTGATCATGGCGCTGCTTGTACTTGGCATTGGACTTCTGTAAAATATCCTGAACTTGTTGGTGGATGTGTTGGATCCGTTCAATGAACCGAGTGGCTTTGTGAACTTTTGGTGGAGGAGGGGACGAGTCGGCCGAGGTGGTCGCCAGGGGTAGTGAAACATCCATGGGGCCCAATGGTTGGAATCCCAACCCCACCTGAAAGGGGTTGTGTTCAGTTGAGCTATGCAGGGCTCAGTTGTAGCTATGATGGACATAGGGAAGACTCTCATCCTATGTGAGAGGGTGCTTGGAATTGTACATGTGGAGGATATGTATGATCATCTGATTGACAACCTGAGTTTGGCCATCTGTCTGGGGGTGGAAGGCAGTGGATTTGGTGAGCTTAGTATCCAACAGTGACCAGAGGCTCGACCAGAATGTGTTGAGGAACTGACAAGCCTGATATAAGACAATGGTTTGTGGGATCCCAAAGTGTACCCAGACGCATTCAAAGAAGATCTTAGCAGTGGCCTCTATAGTGATGTTCTTCTTGCAAGTGACCAGAACGCCATCTTGGAAAAGAAATCAACAACCACAAAAAGAAAGTCACTGTCCCTCTTGGTGGAAGGGAGGACCGACATGTAGTCCATTGAGATGGATTCCCATGGCTTGTCAGGAGTAGGAAAAGGGGTGTACAAGTCCTATTTCTTAGTGGTCGGTTTGGAAATATCATAGGCAGTGCAGGACTTGATATACTTGCCGACATCCTATTGAAGTTTCGGCAAGTAGAAATGTTTCTGTAGCACTGCCATTATCTTTTCAATGCCAAAGTGTCTTTCCACCTGACTGTAGTGAAATTCCCAAATAATCTTCGCATGCTCTCTTGATGGAATGCAGTGATGGCCCAGACGACACAACAACCCATCTTGAAGATGGAAATTAACAACCATTGAGTTTTCTCCCAAAATTTGGTAGGTGGTGGAGAAGTCAGGGTCTGTGTCATAGAGGTGGGGCCATCCAGAGGTTTCATGGCCACAAGAGTCTAGCACTTTGGTGAGTGTTACGATTGGAGGTCAGCTGAGGCAATTGAAAACTCATTTGGTACTTCCTATTTTTTACTTGATGTTGAGGTGGAACTGTTGTAAGTATGTGGACCACTTCTGATTGCGGTCATTCTGCAATTTTCCTTGGGTCTGCATGAACTGTAGTGGCTTGTGATCAAATTGTCTCCTTCCCCAGAATGTAATGTCTCCACAAGCGGTAGGCTTGTTCAATTGAGTACATTTCTTTGTCATAAGTAGGGTACTTACATACAACATATGATAGTGTCTCACTATGATACGCCATGGGGTGGCCGTGTTGAGTGAGAACGACGCCCACAACATAGTCTGAAACATCTGTCTCGATCTCAAAGGGATGTTGTAGGTCCTGTAATGAAAGTATTGGGGATGAGCACAAAAACTTCTTCAAGTCATTGAAGGCTTGTTGTTGGGATAGGCCCCACACAAATTTTTCCTTATGGCCCGTGACATCCCAAAAAAGAAATAAAATATTTTTTGAAATTTAAATTTGCTGGAAATTTATTCCGTTTTTAGTAAATTCGAATTTGGAAAATTTTTGCCATTTATGGGAATTTCAAATTTCGAATTTGATATTTGTAATTAATTATTATGACTGTTGGGCAGAGATCTGATTTAACTCAACTAACTATTTGACTATGACACTTGTATAAAAATAGAATAATTATATTAGTTGCAGGAGGACAAATGGAACAACCATGTTAAAATCAGTTGACCATGACTCCATGAGTGGGGAACATGTTGGAACTACCTCTGGCCTGATTATTACAAGTGGCAAATCAGAGATTTGGCCATTGGTAGCCCCTGAAAATCATGGATTTAGAAAGCTGCGAAAATTCCCAAGGGAGGGAAAAAAGACATGGGAAAAATTGATAAATAACATATGTGAGGAGGCAGGACACTGCCAAGTATGCTGGGGAAAAAGATTTTGAGTTCTCTTGCTGTTATGAAAACTATGGATTGAGTGTGAGGCAAGAGGATTCTGCTGAAATGGAAAGACATTTGTTGAGGAGGAGATTCCGAGTTTGTCCTCATGGATTAATGGTCAGGCTAGGGGGTGAATCGGGCAAGAGTTTTTGGACTACCTTGTTCTACGGTTGGGAGGAACATGGTTGTTCCCTTTGTCTTCCTGCAAGTTCGTTCAGTTATGTTTCTCTACTCCTCTTTGTTTGAATGATTTTATATATGATGCAATGTATTTGTTAAATCTGAACTGAAATGATTTCCATTTTCTATTTGAATGCTCGTATATCTGATGCAGTGTATTCGTTAAATCTGAATTGGAATTATGTTCCATCTCTTTGAATTATTTAGGCACAGTTGTAATGCACCTATTTAATTCGGTATGGATACAATAACCTGGGTGAAATCTGCTCAATGTATGAAGTAAAAAAGGAAAACTGATAGAATGCCTTATGAATTTAATGTTGAATAACGTTTAACGTTTTGAGTTAATCTCCGATGAATACTAAAATTCTATCTTTTAATTGTTAGGATAATCGGGAGTAAATTATATGGTTAAATTCTGGAATAGTCCCTTTATAAGCTAGGTTATTACCACAGAGGCAGTTGTAGGGTAATTACCAGTATTTCGAAACTCCAGTGTACATAATTTATCTATTGTAAATGGAATTGAACCTGAGGACTTTATATAGGGTATTTATACTTTGGCAAGAAATTCATGCGCCAAGTTATGATAATGATTGGGGTTTGTTTGGGCACCTAATAGTCCAAAAACAAATAAAAGCCAAGTAGAATAGAAATCACAATCAATATTTCCTTT
>SNQJ01S0000705.1:112269-131897 GCA_010110895.2 Picea sitchensis
ATATAAAGATGGTCTCAAAGGTTATAAGCTTTGGAACCCATAAACTAAGAAGGTAGTGTATAGCCAAGATGTGGTATTTAGAGAAATGAAGGATGTTGTTAAAGAAGAAGTCCTACCAAGTAAGGAAGAACCAGAGAAGATATAGGTTGATTTAAAGGATGATGAAGCAGACTCTACAGAAGAACATGAATCAAAAGAAGAATATCCTCATACTCCAGTATTGAGGAGATCAGATCAAGAAAGAAGGCTACCGGAAAGGTATACTCCATTTGATTTTCATTCAATTTTTTCTTTGTCTATTACTGATGATGATCCTAGAACTGTCAGGGAGGCAGTGGATTCAGAGGATGGAAATCTCTGGAAAAGGGCCATGGAAGAAGAAATGGCATCTTTGGATAAGAATAAGGCTTGGGATCTGGTGGAGTTGCCAACTGGAAGAAATCCCATTGGCAGCAAATGGGTATTTAAAAAGAAGCTGAATGCAGAAGGAAAAGTGGAGAAATACAAAGCTCGGTTAGTAGCAAAGGGTTATTCCAAGGTTGAGGGAATTGATTTTGGTGAGATTTTTTCTCCTGTTGCCAAGTTAACCTCTATAATATTTCTTTTACCTATTGATGCTGCATTTGATTTTGAAGTAGAACAGATGGATGTGAAGACAACATTCTTGCATGGGGATCTGGAAGAATAAATCTTTATGAAGCAACCATAAGTTTATGCTATGAAAGGAAAGAAGGAGCTGGTATGCAAGCTTAAAAAATCCCTGTATGGTTTAAAACAATCACCAAGGATGTGGAATCAAAAATTTGATAGTTATATGCTAGGACTTGGCTTCACAAGAAGCAAAAAGGATCACTATGTGTATTCTAAATTAATTGGTGATCATTTGATTTATTTGGTCTTGTATGTGGATGACATGTTTCTTATAGGAAACAACAAGGAGATTATCCAGGATGTGAAAACTCAGTTGTCCTCTAAATTCAACATGATGGATCTTGGTTCTTCAAATTTAATTTTGGTCATGGAAATTAAAAGAGATCGAAAAAAGAGGAAACTCTGGTTAAATCAAAGAAAATATTTCGAGACAATATTCCAGAGGTTTAATATGCAGGAATGTAAACCGGTCAAGGTTCCTATTCCTGTTGGTGTAATGTTATCTGTAGATCAGTGTCCCAAGACACATGAATAAGAGGAGGACATGTCTCATTTTCCATATGCGAGTGCAGTTGGAAGTTTGATGTATGCAATGGTCTATACTAGACTGAACATTGAACATGGAGTGGGAGTTTTGAGCAGGTATATGTCAAAACTAGGGAAGGAGCATTGGACAACAGTAAAAAGGGTTTTTAGGTATTTGCGTGGCACTTCTAGCTATGGATTGTGTTATGAAGGAAGACCGGGATTGGACAGAGTGGTCGATATACATGGCTTTGTGGATGCAGACTGGGCTGGAGATTTGGATTGTAGGAGATCTACAAGCGGGTATATGTTTAACCTATTTGGAGGAGCAATAAGTTGGATGAGCAAAAGACAGGTTGTAGTGGCACTTTCAACTATAGAATCTGAATACATGGAAGCCACTCATGCAAGTAAGGAAGCAACATGGTTACAAATATTGTGTTCAGGTATTGGGTTGGTACAACAAGCTGTAAGGATAGAGTGTGACAGTCAGAGTGCAATTTTTCTGGTGAAGAACCCTGCTTATCATTCAAAGACAAAGAGAAGAACCCTTCTTATCATACAAAGACAAAGAACATTGATGTTCAATATCACTTTGTGAGAGACATGATTAGAAGAAAAGAAAGTATCAACGATGAAGGTGGACACTTTGAAGAATGTTGCAAACTCATTAACAAAATATGTGAGCACCGAGAAGTTCACTTATGTAGCTTTCTCTTGGTGTAAAGGATCCATGGGCATTGTTGCCCTGGATTTTTGACTATGTAACCCTGTAACCCCCTGTATGCAAAGAAAACAAAAAGTGGGAGAATGTTGGGTATGTATTATATTCTTTGCATAGGTAGGTGTCCTTGGGAAACATGTCATGTATTTAGGTGGTTTTTTCGGCACATGGTTTTTGCGGATGGTTTTCTATTTCTGGTTAAGGAATTAGGGTTTTGGATTAATCTAGGTCATTGGGTTAGGGTTTTGGATGTCGATGGCTTCTATATGTATATTGTATTGTAAACATTGTAACACAATGAATGAATATAATATATGCTGGTTTTCCTAGTTTGGGTTTCCAAGGGAAAAATCTCTGTGTAATGTTTGTATTTGCCATTGTATCTTTTCTATTCTTTTCTAAATATCAGTTTACAGTAGACATTATACAAGGTTAGAATTTACAAAAGCCACCATGCATAAAACATGTGAGTTGCACATAAGGAGTATATCTCCATGATTTATAACGATGGGACCCAAGCTTTCCTAGATGATGTCCCAATACGATTGATAAAACATGACCTTATTTCAAACATTTTATGCTAGTAAGCCAACAAAATTATTTTGATTATTTAATTATAAGAAAAAAATTTCATCATGCTAAACACACCTTAGAAATTCTCTTTGTCCTCCTAAAATTCTTGCAAGATGCCTATGAAAACTTGCATATTTTTAATCACGACTTATTTACATACTTTTAAATTAACTATGTCACTATTTTTCCAAAGGGAAAAAAGCGTAAATTTTATTAAAGAGTATAAAATTTACATTCTAAAGAATGCATGTAAAGGCATGCATTTAGTCCTGAAAGTCCCACTTCTACCAATACCAATAACTAAAGTAAAAAAAATATACAATTCACAAAAGAAATGCCACTTGCTAGTCTTTCTAAACAAAAACATTATAGGACTAATAAACTGGGGAAACATGAAAATTTGCATCATATAAAAATAATAGTTGGGGAAGTATGTGTTGGTCATTATTGCTCGCCTAGGGATCCCTACCAAGTCTGAGAGAGTTTCCTTTTCCCACCTTCCAGGCCATCCCTTGATTGATAACATAAAATGATTTTACCAGATATTTCCACATGATGGAACCATTTTGGTGTCTTTTTTCCGGCCTCTTGATCCAATCCACCACAGAATTTGGACATATGTATTTTTGAATTAATACCTTTGACCATACATTGTTGGAGGATATTAGTCTCCACCTAGTTTTAGTAGCAAGAGCGGTGGAGAAGCTGTGTATAGTTTTTAATCCCCATCCCCCCAAAAGATTTGGAAAGGCCAGAGAATCCCATTTGATACATGGCATCACAAAACTCTCCTTTTGGCTGCCCCAAAGAAATTTGAAACACAATTTCCTTATTTTCTCCAGAGTACCTTTTGGGATCCAAGCCATAGATAACCAGTAGACTGGAATCGCCTCTAAGACTGATTTTACCAGGATCAGCCTGCCTGCTCTAGATAACCACCTGAAGCTCCATGATTTTAGCCTTTTTTCGAGCTTTACTAATAACCATTTCCAATCCGCTTTGGTGTAGAAATTTGGTTTTAGATGAAAGACTAGGTACTTTAAATCTTCATCAAGAGGTTTTTCAACAAAAGGAAAAAGGCCTTTGTAAAAAATAACTTCTTATGGTTCCATTAGATGAGTAGAGAGGGTGGATTTTGAATTGTTTATTTGCATGCCAATAGCCCTGCTAAAAAGATCTAGAATGGAGCTCAACTTTTCTGCATCTCCCCTTAAACCGTTGTAGAAAATTAATACATCATCAACAAACAACAAGTGAGTGAGGGAAAGAAGTTGGGTAAGAGGAATACCAATAAAGGTACTGTTATTTTTTTTTTCCGAGAGAGCCTTGCTTAGGCCCTCTGCCACTAGTAGGAAAAGGAGTGGGGATAAGGGGCATCCCTGTCGAAGCACTCTCTCGGCTTGGAATAAAGGTGAGGTTGCTCCATTTATGATAACTACAAAAGAGACCGATGAGATGTGGCTCATGACCCAATTTATAAAAGGAATACCAAAACTCAGATGAGTGAGTAGCATTCTCAAGAAAATCCAATTGACACGATCATATGCCTTAGAGATATCAATCTTTAGCACTTCCCCTTTTTTCTTATGTGTCTTGATGATATGCAAGGCTTCTTGGGCTACACCAATCACTTCATGGATCTGTCTTCCTTCCAAAAAACCAAATTGTTCTTGGGATATTGATTTAGATAGGATGCTTTTTATTCTTTTGCTTATGATTTTTGCAATTATTTTATAGATACAATTGCATAGAGAAATGGGTTTGTATTCATCCAAGTTGTCAGGGGCATCTTGTTTTGGAATTAAATCTATAAAGGTGGCATTAAAAGGGAGATGGATAAACCCATTGACACTTGATTATTCAATAACTTTGAGGAGGTCTGGGCCTATGAGATCATAAATACCTACAAAGAAATCCATAGACCACCCATTTGGACTTGGACTTTTATCTTTTTGGAAACTATGTAGAACTTTTTTTAATTCTACTTCAGATACCTCTACCATAAGTTTTGCATTTTCCTCCTCTTCAACAAAACAGGGGAAAAGTGGTGCCATCTGTAAAAAAACATCAATGGATACTCTTCTAGTTGATGTGTAAAATGATTTAAAATGGTTTGATCCTAGCCTATCTAGATCTTCAAAAGAGGATAACATTCTGACTGATTGATTCTTAATTCCCCAGATAGTATTTGTCAATTTCCTGCCTTTTGCATAGGCTTGGAAGATTTTTTTATTCTCATCTCCGTTGTGCAACCAAAGTGCCCGACTTTTTTGTCTCCATTCTTATTCTCTAACTTGTAGAAGTTCTCTTCTTTTCTTCTCCAAGGATAAAGGGTATCTTTTTGTGTTGGGTTGGAAAAACCCCCTTTGCCATATTCATAAAGAGATTGAAGAGCAACTTCTGTGTGGATTATGTCGTGTTCTAGTTGTTTCTTTTTCCTTTTGGCCCAAACTTTTGTAGTTGTTTTTAGGTATTTTAAATTCCTTGAAAAATGAACAGCTTCCCTCTATGAATTCCCAATGGGAGTCCAAACTTCCTTTACTAGATTTAAGAAACTTTCTTCTTTTAGCCAAGCAGAATTAAATTTGAAAGGGATTGTCATTTTTCTAGAAGCTCCCACTATTTCTAGAAAAATTGGATAATGATCAGATTCCCCTCCTGACCCAACCCATTGTCTGAAGAGAAAAGGTTCTTCCACCAGCAAGCTAGAGATCAAAAAATGATCTAGTATCTTGGAAATATAATCTTCTCATAGTATCTTATTTCTCCAAGTAGGACCGATCCTAATAGGTGCAATATCAACTAACCATGATTCTCCTAGCTTATGCACAAATAAATCAGAAATAAAATCCTCCTAGGACCATTGACCCCATGATTCAGCCACCCCCATTGAAAAATTTAGATCTCCACCCAAGATAAGAAAGGAATCTTTCATAAAGGGTTTTGCTAGGATGGTGTTCAAGAACTGGGGACAATATCGAGTAGACCCATATATAAATGTTTATTATTGTAAAATATCTCCCCAACTCTTCAATGAAGACATTCATTCCTTTTCCTGTGATGAAACCCCAAGAGTTTTCAAGCTTGATCATTTTTGGGTTCCATCCTATAGCCAGACCTCTCGAGCATCTAGAAGCATCAGAACCAAAGAAAGACCAACCTTTGAGAACCATTTCTAACACCTAAACAACCATTGCCTCTTCCCCAAGGGTTTCTTGTAACAGAATGACATCAAGTTGTGAAAGCTCCAACAACCATTGGAGGGAGAGACACTTTGAGGGGCTCACCAACCCCTGACAGTTTAAGGAGATCAATTTAATTTGGGGACCCCTTTTGGGGTGCCATTTCTCTAAGTGCCCCAGTGATAGAGAGTTGTCCACTAGATGCAACATCAATCATTTCTCGTGATTGATCTTTTGATAAGAAAGATTTTCTACCCCTACCTTTTTGAAAATAACCTAGCAAAGGGTTTAGACCCAGACCCAACGGAGGAGGGTTCACACGGCTTGAAGAGGGAACTGAACGAAACCTCAATTTGTTGCAAATGGATTCTTCATCTGAAAGCAAAGAGGAGTCTTGACATTGGGAAAGGGGCGGAAGCTCAGGGGGAGACGAAAATTGGGAAAAAGAAAGACATGAAAGAGGAGGGTTCAGGGAAAAAGCACAGAGGAGGGAGGGAAGTTTTTTTAACTTATTTAAATCCAGAAAATTATGGGAGAAAAACTGTAAAAAATTAAAATTTACAGAGAAAGGAGAGAGTGGGGGCATACCAATATGAGCATCTACACCCTTTTTGAGCTAGAGCTCAAAATTTGTAGGGAGCATTTCCTACGCTTGTAGCTTTCCCTCGTCCATTGACAAAAAACAAGTGGTATCCCTTTACCCCTGGTGAGAAAAATCCGTATACTTTTTCACAGAAACCTCTCTCCAATCCTGAAACGTGGCCCATGACTGAAGAGGAGGAGACACCAAACCCCTACCAAAGTGGAAAGAAAGGGGGGACCTTTGTTGTGAGATATTCCCTTGAGAGGCTCTATGCTTCAATGGAAGAGAGAAATCTACAGCCCTATGCTCATCTTATGAAATCTATGGCATTTGAAAGGAATTCCCTCATAATCAAGAGGCTACCTGAAAAATAAACCATCACGAGTGAGCTCTAGCGTATCGAGAGGCCATTTATGAGATTTAGGGAAACTAAGATCTGAGCCACCGTCACTTTTCCAGATGAATAAAAGGACATATCTGTGTTCATGAAGGTACCAAGGGTATTCCCAATTTTCTCAAAACATTTCCATCTCCAACATTCTGGCGGCAGACCTGGAAGCCGCACCCAAATTGGTAGTTGATCGATCTGTTCACGATTTGCATCCAAGAAAGGGATCCACCGTTTCAGAAGAAGTGGAGTTGAATCCAAACACCAAGATTCTCCTAGGATCCTATTCACATCCAAGGCTGAATGAAATTTGAACATAAACCAACCTTTTTCTAGAGTATGAACAAACGGTAAATTAATCCCCAAGTCCTTCTACGATAAGAAGACCCAATCTATTAGAAAATCTAGGATAAAATGTTGATCATTTGCACGACCCACCACCACCTTCTCTCCAAGATCAAGGACCTCTAGGATCATGATGTCATCTCCGAGGGATAAGGCGTGTGGTGGAGGGACCAAGGAAACACATGGTCATGCTTTCGTTTTCTTCAGGGTCGAGGGCTCTTGATCAAAAACCTATGACTCAACACAGCTAGGGTTAAACCTTTTGGATTGGAGAAGAGGAGAGGAACAAGGGGGCGAGTCACAATTAGTGGCACAAGGGGAATATGGAAGGGCCAAAAAATCATTCAAGTCCAAATAGGAGGGAAGACCTAGCTCATGAGGGGAGGGATAAGAAAAAAGGGGACGATGGCCAGGTAAGGGACTTACCAAGCTAGGGAGAGATAGAAAACCCCCAAAATTTTCCAGATAACCAGTGTAAGGAAAGCGACCTAGAGCTTGGAGAGAATGGTTCTCAATGGACCCTAGAAAAAAAATGGGGAAAGGATTCTAGGAGATAGGAGAAGGAACAAAGCTCCAAGATTTGGAGGGAGCCTCCATAGGGTTTGGAGAAACCCCCCCCCAAGGCACAAGGTCGACATCCGATGTGCCTATATCTCTACTGAAATAAAATAGTTGTGGACCCGGGAGAGACTTGCGGGCTGGTTCCGGTGAGATGGCTTCCCTCAATCCTTCTATAGGAGGCGACAAAAACGACGAGCCATTATCAGAGAGAAAAACAGCTGGCAGATTCTAAATGAGTTGTCCATCCAGCTAATCATACTCATAGTCAACCAAATCATCCATGATCCCTAACCACCAGAGCTAGAGAGAGAATTGCATAGAGAGGGAAATAAATCAGTTGCACCGTCCACCAGCTACCACGCGAAAAAATTCCACCGCCCCTAGAGCCTAGGGAAAATTGCAGGTCTAAGAAAAAATGTTGACAGAAAAGTAGACCGAAACCGCCTGCGGATAGGGTTTCTACGGAGCGACTTCATCGTCGACCATTCACTCCAAGTCATTGAAAAATCGACTATGTCACTATTATTATATTATAGAAATAAATATTTTAATTATTAATTAAGTGGAACCTTCCAACTTGCTTGGAATCCTCGCTAACACACACTTTAGGTAAGAGAAATGTGTTCCCATTTTCTAATGGTATTAAAACCCCTTTCACTTTCTTCTAAAAAAAATAGCATGTAAAAGAATGTGTGCACATTTTTAGTAGATCAAAACACATACATGTTTTCTTCTAAACAAACAAACAATGTGTGAAAAAAACATGAGCATGCATTTTATGTACATAAAAATATTCCTAAGACCAAGTTTTGTGCCATATTTTTTTCCTTGAACCATGTCTTTGGACATGGGGCCATATTTAAGTTCCCTCACATGGATAATCAAGTTGATATCCCTCTCTTAGGTCAATAATTATTTGTGTTAAACTATTGTAGCACTTTGGGCCTACTCTAATGGTATGGGACTAGTGTAGTGGTGGTAGCCCTTCTAGTGGAAATATGGGTGACATAACTAGGTTTTTAACACTAATGAGGGGTCTCGTGGTCATGGGCATGGTCAGGGGAGGAAACCCATGGTTAGGCCATAAATGAATCTTCTAGGGTTGAGGACCATGAATGAGGCCTCAAACCACCACACAAGACATATCTGTGAATTTTTTGGCTTTCGAGTGGGGATATAAACACCATTAGGAGGGTTTTCAAAATTAAGGATAGGTCTCATGGTCATTGAAAGGATCAATGGGAATGTGGAATGGGAGGGGCGAGTGGGCAATTTCTTTCATGCATTGCTTAAAGGAGCACAAGGGGGTGGGGGTGAGGGGCGGTGGGTGATGTGTCAGGGGATGAGGAGGGAGGTTGAAATAACATTGGGGGGTAGTATAGGTGGGAGGAGGGTCAATTATAGGAATCCAAAAAAAAAAGTGTTTTTTTGGTAATTTTTATCTTTTATTTAAATTTTTTTCAAGTTTTTTTTTTTTTTTTTTTAAATTTTAAGTTTTTTTTTTTTTAAATTTTAAAATTCATTTTACATTAAACAATATTTTTTCTAAATAAGTTTACTATTATTGTTGTTGTGATTTTTTTTTTTTAATTTGTTTTCTTATGGACCTAGTGTGTGTGTGTGAACCATGGTTTATACCCTACTTCTAGGTTTTTTCCCCTTAATTCCACACCCACCACTCTTTAGTTTTTTTCTTTTTAATTATTTTTTTCACAACAATACTAATCTTTTAGACCATGCTTTCAAAAATGTTGTAATAATAAGCCCGAAAAATAAAAGGGTGCTAAACACCTATTCTCTATTCAGGGGTGGATTTTATGACTTTGGTTGCAATGATACTGATTTTGAAGGCCATTGTTTCAAGCAAGTTGAAATTTCAACCTTGGAAAAAGAAGGAAGTGTTACTCAAAGCATAATGTTTTTATTTGAGGATTGATTTTAACGTTTTTATTTGCAATGGTACCAGTTGTTAAGACCATGTTTGTAAAAAGTTGTAATTTTAACCCTAAAAAAGGGGGTTAATTTTAAGGTTTTTGATCACAACCTTATGGGAATTAAAGGTCATGGTTGCAAAAGGTTGTAATTTTAACCTTGAAAAAAAGGGGATGATTCTAGGAGCACCACTTTTCAATTTGGGGTAATAACAATCATTAAATGAGACTTTTGAGAAAATGAGAACTCTAGAGGGTTCTCATCAAGTAGGTAACATTGTTTCAAATCTATAATCCTTTGAGATAGCCTTCTGTACATACATAAGAAAAGCTATACATGTAGGATGGAAACTATATTGGGTATTTGAGACCATATCCCTTTCCATGGTTGTTTTAGAACGTTTTGTCTATTTTATAGTAACATATTTCTTATTTAGGTTTCCATTGAAGCCTGAATCATAACTGTTAGGCCTCATTTTAGTTTAATTTGCAGTTTTGTTTTTAGGATTATATGGAATTCATGCATATATTTTCCTTATTCCTACACAATCTTGTGGTTCGACTTTCGATGCCCACAAAATAAAGTCACTTAGTAGACCAATGTATGCCCACATGATTGTGCTACTATGGCTTCTACATCCTTCACGACCCTTGTCAATTTCAAATTTTTGATAGTATTTTTCTTTGCTAGAAAGTTGATGTTCACATTTTATGTTAATTATTAGCTTCATTATCTTTTTTTTCTATCACTCAATTGCTAAAAGTTAGGGAATTATGTGGATAAATAATGAAACCATTTATTTCAATTATTTATCACTTTTGTTTCTTTCCTTTTTCACAATTTATTTTTAGCATTTTATTTTCAAGTCGAAGAACCAAAACATTTTTATGTACCAGATTATTATCTTCACCTTTATCTCTTACTAGTTTAGGTGATTCATAAATGGTTGAGAGAGTGAAATACCTCCTTAGGCACTCCTTCATACACATCAGGCTTGGTAATTCATGCCACTAAGCCAAGACTTTTAAAATAAAATACTTAATCTAACTGACTAAATCCTCCCTTGAAGAAAAAAACAATTTATAGTTTAGGTTAGGATCATGGTGTTAGGAATCCATACAACAGTCCATGGTTGTTTCTCATTGAAACAGATTAGTTCTCCAAGAGAACTTAAAATCCTTTATAGAAAATGCATTTTCCAGCACAAGGGATGCACTCTTATTTGAGTGTCAATTCTTAGGTTGGGGTCATTAGTTTGATGAAGTGTCCAAACTCTTTCAAGATGATTTTCTCCTCTTAACTACTAGAAGTGGGTAATCCCTTGGTCGAGGAAGAGGTAACCTAGTGACTAAATCATAGGTTTTCCACCATGCAGTTTTCATGGGATTACAAGAGTGCCTGAGATAGATAGTTGTTTCCCCCTTGGATTTCATCGCCTTAGACATTTCACAATAACTTTCTCTATTGTAGCTTCACTTGCCTTAATGGATTTCATAAATATTCCATGTGAGATATTTGGAAGGCTTAGTGACATGGTGTCAATTTCTTGAAGTTCCTTCGCAACTCCTAGGAGGGTGTGTTTTCTCCATCAAGAAAACTTGTCACCGTAACCACAATTATTCACCATCAAAAACACACTTAAAACCAATGTTGTTCCACTTGCACATACGTTCCCTTTGGAGATGTCAATTTTGTGAGCCATTTTTATCACAAATTACTTTCATCACTCATCAAATGATTTCACCTAGACCCATAAATTTGAACTCCATCTACCTCACCACTTAGGTGCATCCTTGATAAACACATCACAAACTCTTTAACAAATATGGATAGAATAGGGGGACCCAATGTTCACCAAATCATTCCATTCATGGCCAATTGAACCTTCATGACTTATCATGTATCATTGATGATCCTATCTAATATGATGATACTTTCCTAATATAAGGTGGATCCATCCAACCTCATGATAAGCTTTCATCCTTGGTGTTCCTTCAATAGCATTACATAATACTTTGTTTGTCTCTAATTTTTTTAATGGATCCTCATAGGGATTGTTGCCAAATGGTATATTGAATAACTGTAAGGTACTCATACCACTTTTGATTTCATTTCCATTTCCCTTTTTTCCTTTTTCCAATTTCCAATTTTCCATGATATCAGCGTTAGTGGAACTAACATCACAACCTTTGTAGAATTGAACTTAAAGACCTTGTCCTCTTGGATTGGTTTATGAAATAACCCCTTACAACCATATCCAAAGATATGGCCTCCACCATGGCCCAAACTAAAATAAGATTTAATATTAATCCCAACAATTTAAGCTTATCTGAAATGTACCTAGTAACCCCTGTACAGTATTGAGGCTGTGAGGTACCTCAAAAACACCATAAAATTTTGTCTCTAATACCAAAATAATTTTCTCTGGCTTAATGTAGAATTCAATATTATAAGGAATTCTACAACAACCTTATAATTCAATTCAATATTAAAACATGAATGAAGTCCTACAATGATTTCATCCATAATTATGCAAATTAAATCTATACACATGTAACTGAACAAACTAGAAAATAACAAAATGCAAAACATAAATTTAAAGCATGGCATTTCATAACATAATATGATTAATTATCTTTCCGGGAACATCCTCCAACATGTTGTAAATGCAGGATGTTCCTCCTAGAATTAGGCTATTTGTCACACTTAATTTTCTATGACAATGGTCTCCTTGGAGCTGAGGCTATGAATTCACAAGGGTGAAGCTCTAAATTCTAACTCTAAATATTCTTACCCATCCCACAACCCATAAAAATAGCATAGGAAAGATACCCTTCTATAGCTATCCCTATATACCATCACTCTTCCCCTTGAGCTTGCACAACACCAAGAATGGGATCCCCTTTTCTCTTCTAAATAGTCCCTCAAGCTATCTCATTTCCCTTCCAATTTTCTAGCACAAACTAACCATGGAATATCTTTGTTGGGAATCCAAGGATTCTTAATTGTAGGATAGGTTTTCATCTTATAATAACACAACAATAATTAGCAGAAGTAATTTGGGTAATAACATAAACCTACATGAAGGTACACTACAACTACCATAGTACCATCACAACCCATACTATCATTCATATGATCACAATAATAATCATAATAATCCCAACATGTCAATCACTTACCTTGTGGCCTTCATGCGAAGCCCACATTTCACCCTTAATCCCAAACTTGGGATAACTTAAATCAAGGTTATACTCAATGATTAATATTCAAAGGTTTAATGACTTAGGATATATCACTAGCTAAGGTTTTATAACCAAGGGTATAAAGACTTAAGATAAATAATTTAATAGGGTCCTCTCTCCCTTAGCCCCTGCTTTTCACTTCCCTTTCTCGTGGAATTATAATCCCCTATTTCTTTTTAGTCCTTGTTTGTTTGCAGAAGTTAGGGCTTTCATATTATAATCAAATGTACAATAAAGTTCACATATGATCTTGGCTTACAACCATATATTCATTACATTTACATTTATATTTTGGGGTTAAGAATTGGGGAAATATATTACACCACCCCACCCCACCAACCCCAACCCCCAGTCATTATGCACCATCCTTTGTGCATATCATCACTATATACAATACAATAACAAAACTTTACTTCAAAATTTCAAAATAGATGCGACCATGCCTCCCACATGGCATCCTTCAGCTCCCATGTTGCATAATCAAGGTTGCAATGGGTCCATTGGACCTTTAATTTCACTATTGCTTTGTTCCAAAGCAACGTGGCCTTCTTTTCCAGGACACATATTGGTTGTACCTACATATCTCCTTCTAGTTCCACTGGAACCAAAACCAAATCAATAACATGGTTAAGGTCAAGTACATACTTTTTTAATAGTTATACATGAAACTCATCATGATATTTTATGCTAGCAAGTAATATAAGTTCATATGCAACAAGCCCTATCCTAGCTAAGATCTCCAAAGGTCCATAGTATCTAGTTGCCAACTTAGGACAAGTTCCCAACTTCATGGAGCTCTTTGGTCTAGAGTCCAAGTATGCATGCTCCCCAACCCTAAACTATCTTGGTATTATGCCTTTGTCTACATAACTATTTTGCATGTCTTGTGTTGTCTTCAAATTTTGTTTGATCTTAAGCATTTTCTCTTCCATTTTTTTTAGAAACTCTTGGCCAAGGACTACTCTATTTATTGGATTGTTCCAACTAACTAGAGTATTACACTTTCTACCACACAATTCTTCAAATGGATTCATCTCCATAGAAGCATGATATCCATTATTATATGCAAGTTCCACTAAATACAACTAACCCTTCCACTTTGATCGCTTATCTATCGCATACATTATTAACATATCCTCAATCATTGATTAACTCTCTCTATCTACCCATATGTTTGTGAATAATAAGGGTAGTAGTAGAGATGAGAGGTCAAAGAAGTAATTTGCTCGGTGATCGGAGGAGAAGAAGGCATTGCGTCTATCCCATGATGAGTGAATATTTTTGTTGAGCCATGGACATCTACAAATTTCCTACCATCGAGTAACAGTACACTAAATATATGTATAAATAACCCTTTTGTAATTAATTTTCTGCTTAATAAAATCCCCAACCAATATGGTTTTCCCATTTGGATTTCTAGGGTAAATGTCATTGTTATGGTGTGTTTAATTGTTGTATAATGAGCATATTTGTGGGATTAATCAGTTATGGCTGTGTTAAAAAATTCTTGGAAGGAAATTATGTTGGTGCACTATGTTGGTGCTTAGATACAACATTAATTATTCATGTATGGGATCACTCATTTTACCCATAGCTTGGTTTCTCATAAATTGATGGTTGATTGTTACCCACAAACCGATTGGTAGTAACCTTCATTATTGACATCATTGGATTATCATTTACCATTGCACAACACTACCCCACATTCCCATAGCTCGATTCCATTGTTAATTGGGTAATTGGAAGCCATAGCTTTAAACCCACAACAATTCTCCCTTGACTATTTGTCAGTTTTACCTATAGCCAAATCCTCTCTTATTGTGTGTTGACTGGAAACTATATATATATATATATATATATGTATATGTATATTAAATACCTCCAACTATGAGAATGTACTCTCATGTACAATGGTTTGAGAACGAGAATAGATTTGAGTTGAATGAGGTTTGTGTATGCACCACTAAATTGTAGAGTGCACTGTAATTTGTGTTAACAGAATTGCAGAGATAGAGTAAGCACCACGAAAGTGGATATATATAATACCTCCAGCTATGAGCATGTACTCTCATGTACAATGGTTTTAGAATGAGAATATATTTGAGTTTAATGAGGTTTGTGTATGCACCACTAAATTGTAGAGTGCATTGATATTTGTGTTAACAAAATTGGAGAGACAAAGTAAGCACCACCAAAGTGGATTGGTTCATAGTTGGAATTTGGTTTGGCGTTCAAATCCATCCAATTAATTCCTAGCATGAAATATGGAATAGGGATTATGCATGCTTGTTGAAGAATAGCAAATAGAGAAGCATGATCCGAGTGAAATTGTAATTTCACATACATTGAATTGTAATTTTTGTATATATCCACGTTGAAAAATGGAAAATCCATAGGCCTACCATTTATGGATCAGAGATCATCTATATATTGATTTGAGTACATGACTAAACCTTCCATGTACAAAACCACATGCCCATAATTACCCATAAAAAGTGGATCTGAAAATTATCTTGATGGACGTGCAGTCAACTCCATATTTAGTCAGTTTCTCAACTCTCTCTAACGATCAAATCCATATTCCAACAAGGTGAGGCTACACAAAAGAACCATTTTTTCCAACAACCCCCCCCCCCCAATAAAATCATCTTGGAGGAAAAATCAAATTACTTAACTTCCCCACTTAATTTTATATGAACGACAAATGTTGATCAAAAAAGAAAATTGATCTGGTTGTGTACAATAAGAAACAATACCATCTCCAAAGAATAAATTGTAAATAGACATCATACTAATTATTCAATCCATGGTACAATAACACCTTACAAAGAAAAATCCAAACAAATATCACCCATAAGATACTTCACCCAATCTACTCTAAAATCAATGAAACAATTTTTGCACCATGTTAATAAACAAGAGCATATGAAAAAAGTAGATAAAAAAAAGGTTTCCAAACTGCAATCCAAACAGTCCTAGTCAATGAGTCGACTAGACAAACAAAACAACATATTCATAGTCGAAGATTCAACTAGAAAATAATACGTCGGTCATTGTCCAGCAATGAATTTCAATAAACTCTCAAGCGCGAAACAAACCATTTTTCAGGTTGTCCATACAAGGAATGAAGTATTTTGAAGTTCATTGAAGGACTAACACATTTCTAGAAAATGGTGAAACAATTTTTGGGAGAAGTGTTGAAAGACATATTTTCCTAAGAATCGAAAACAACTAAAGAAAATAAAGTTCACCAATATGTACAAATAAATTTGATGGGTGTTGAAAAGGGTTGAAGGGTAAGTTTTTATCAAGCATTGATATAAGAGAAAAACTAATCATGCACCAAGAGGATGATACCTTAATGCAAAGAAAAGTATAAAGCATCGACAGACAAAAAATTGAAAACGTTGATAGATCAAATCTTAATTTTCACCAATGGAAAGGTAAAGTGATTTCAACGTGCTCCAGTAAAAACAAGTTAGATGAGAAAATGTTTTTCAACAATCGTCAATAGAGTGAGTTTTTTTAAATCACCAATCCACTAAAGAAATTTGTATTCCACTGAAAATATAACATAATTTGAAAAGTGCCAATAAAGAAAATTTTAGTTTCATTGATAGAACACACTTGGAATTCGTTGAAAGGGAGTTTTGTAAACTTGTCGATGGAAAAGTGAAGAAGGTTAGATATATTGTAACCTCAACAGTTTGACTGTACACTGCCAGATGTATTGGACAACTGTACTTTCTATTTTTGTCTTGCTTGAGCATATTTAGCTCAGCTAATTCCCTTTACATTGTAACTTCGTTTTTGCACTCTTCTTCATACATTTGAATATACTGTTTTCTGTTCTATTCTTTCTCTCTGCATCTCTTGCTTCAAAATTTATCATGGTATCAGAGCTTCAACAGTAAGCCTCTTCACATAGTCCGGAGAGCAACATGATCCTCAAATAGTGCAGATCTTACACGGATTCTGAGAGCACGCGACATAGTCTTTTCACAAGGATTGGAGAGTTGTCTGTCATACTCTCGAAAGATCCTCGCAGGAAACTTCCACGAGGAAGCAAACCATCTTACATTCAAAAGATCAGCGTAAGAAGCACACGCGATGAAGAAGAGCGTACGATGCTCGAAAGATCGAGGAAGAAGAGACCGAGAAAGAAGAAACAATAAAGATTCTTCAACATTTTTCAAGAATCGTCAAAGATTGATGAAGAAGAGCTGCAGGATAGAAGAACATTTAAAGAAATCGAAGAATTTGCTCAAATTAGTTAAAGATTCATGTAGAAGGAAAAATCGTTTAAAGATTTATGGGAAATCGCTCAAATCTATCAAAGATTGTAGTAGAGAACGAAGAACTTGTGAAATTATTTCAAATCTTTGAAAGATTCACAAATTTTTCTTCCGCAGAAGAAATTCCTTCAAATTCAGCAAAGATCGCGTCTAAAGAGAAAAGAATGCATCTCATGTGCAAAGAACAGCCATTGAGGCCGTAAGATTCATTCTGTGAATGGATCCAGAGCGGGAAAATCCAGTTCAGAAGAGACGAGGATAGCGTGAAAAAGGCGAAAGCATTTCAACCGTTAGATCTTGCACAGAGGACCAATAGCCATTGGATCAACGAGAAAGTGCATGAGGTTTAATCCTCTGGAGCGCACAGGAGGAATTCTGACTTGTGAAGTCACGAAATCCCGACGTCATCTGGACCATCCATCAAGAGACATGTGGCGAGATCTCAACATTTCGTTGACTCGCAAGGAGTAAAGGTCAGAAGACTGCCGTGAGAATTTGTGAATCGTGAAATCAAAAGTCATTCTGGACCGTTGGATCGAGATAGATCGTCAGTCGTCGATTTGATCCGATCGAAAAATCAAGAATCGGGAGTTGGACGAGCACAGGAAACTGCTCTCCAAAACTCCGATACGTGAAATCCCGACATCACGTATCGCGAAATCCCGAGAGGATTGAGAGCCATCCATCTCAAAGGAAAGATGGCAGCAGATCCAAGCCATCACTCCATCGGCATTTCAGAGTTCACAGTTTTGAAAGACCGTCGCAACACAAGTTCGAAACACGTGAAATCATGATTCACGAAATAGCGATAAGATCTCAACCGTCCATTTGTTTGGACACCTGGTGGACATCGAGGAAACCGTCGGCATATCGGCTACCGAGGTTTCAAGTTGTCAAAGAACTTTAGCGTCGTAAGTCGCAAAATCGTGAAACGACACGGACCATCCATCTTGAGGGGACGCGTGGCGTAAATCCAAGTACTCGGAAAAGTCCTGAAAGAGGAGAGTCCATCGACACATCGGGATTCAACAAATCGTGAATCCTGAGGACAAAAAGCACGAGCATTTTGGAACTCCGAAGTCCGAAATCCCGATAGGAGGAAAGCTCCGTTGTGGGGCCCAACTGATGGCATCTTGTCAAAATGAGGGATCGAGAATCTCCATGGGGAAACCCCCGAAGCAAACTTGAGTCATCCATCTATTGGGACACGTGGCAGAGATCAAAGGAATCGAGAAATTTCCTGAAAGGAAAGTGCCATCGGTAAATCGGAGATCGGGGAATCGAGGAGTTAGAAGAGCTTTTCATCAGGGTTCATGAAGTCCCAATTCACGATATCTCGATAAGATCGGGACTGTCATATCACAGGAAGATCTGGACCGTTAAATCGTCCAAAAGCAAATTTCGCATTTCGGCAATTTGAAAGGAAAAAAACCCAAAAATCCCGTAGCGCTTTAACACAAGGCGCATGGTCACATTGCACCATGACAAAGGTCAATTCAAGGCCGATAATCTCCCATCGACAAATTGGCATTTCGATGATTAGAGGTAAATACAAAATTTCCCTCTATTGTTTTCTGAATTTTTTTTCAAAAAAATATGTCGTCTATCAACTTAGGACCAACTCAGGGTTCGATTCTTCTTGGAAAGAATTACGAGTTTTGGTCTCTTCGAATGAGGTTGTTCTTGCAAGCACAAGAGTGCTGGGAACCAGTGGATCTTGGATATGTGGAACCAGATCCAGCCACCCTCTCTGCCATGACAAATCCGCAGAGAATTGCTCAGGCAACACTGAGGAACAAAGAAAATAAAGCAAAATTCTGGATTCAAAATTCTGTGGATGATTCGATTTTCTCAAAAATCACAGGCACTGGTACTTCAAAACAGGCCTGGGACATCCTTAAATCTTCCTACTAAGGAAATGACAGGGTCAAAATAGTTAAACTGCAGACCTTGTGGACACAATTCGAGACTCTAAGGATGACAGAGTCTGAAAATGTGGATCAGTTCATGACCAGAGTCATGGGCATTGTGAACCAGATCAGATTGATTGGTGAAACCATCACTGATCAACGCATTGTTGAGAAAATTCTCAGAAGTTTACCAAAGAAATTCGAAATGGTTGTAACAACAATCCTTGAATCCAAGGATCTGTCAAGTTTTTCAACAGATGAATTAATTGGTTCTCTGGTGACACAATAGACCAGATTGCATCTCACAGATGAGTCAATCTCCAATGCTTTGAAAACTCAATTCTCCTTCAGCAGAAGGAGAGGCAGAGGAAGAAGCATAGGTCACCAAGGAAGAGGGAACAATCAAATTTACCCTCACTCCAGTGGAGGTAACCGACAACAGTATCCGAATCAAAATTTCCAAGGTCAAAGACAACAACAACAAAATCAACATCAGAATTTCTATCCTCAAAGAGGCAGAGGGAGAAGATCAAATGAAAAAACAAGAATACAATGCTATTACTGCAAAAAGTATGGGCACTATGAATCTTAATGCAGGAAGAAGCAAGCAGATCATCTCTCAGGCAGAGCATATGTGTCAAATCACACGGGAGAAAACTCAGGAGGTATGTTTCTTTCGTGTCACAACACTGAACAACAACCTAAAGATCTCTG
>SNQJ01S0000705.1:136842-161265 GCA_010110895.2 Picea sitchensis
GTTTTCTATTTCTGGTTAAGGAATTAGGGTTTTGGACTAATCCAGGTCATTGGGTTAGGGTTTTGGATGCCGCTGGCTCCTATATGTATATTGTATTGTAAACAATGTAACACAATGAATGAATATAATATATGTTGGTTTTCTTAGTTTGGGTTTCCAGGGGAAAAATCTCTGTGTAATGTTTGTATTTTCCATTGTATCTTTTTTGTTCTTTTCTGAATATCTGTTTACAGTAGACATTGTACAAGGTTAGAATTTATAGTCATGATGAATCTAATTTCCATT
Source organism: Picea sitchensis (assembly GCA_010110895.2). NCBI lineage: Eukaryota > Viridiplantae > Streptophyta > Pinopsida > Pinales > Pinaceae > Picea > Picea sitchensis. The sequence continues at coordinate 137,128 of SNQJ01S0000705.1, forward strand.
TATTTCTGGAATTTCTCTTTTCTCATTGGGTTTGGAGGGATATAGGTGGACAATTGGGATTAGATCCGTTATGTGACTGAGACTCTATCTTTGAGTGTTTCCGAGAGTTTTTCATTCGTCTCGAATCAAAAGAGTATAAAGTGTCTGGTTATGTCATGGATTTGGATAGATAGAAATGATAGCATTTTTTAAGACAAGGGACATCCCACGTTCAAGTTTTTGCAGCAAGCTTTGGGTCTCTTTTCTTACTAAAATCCTAATTAGAAGTTGAAACATGCTCAACTTCACAGTGATGTGGTGATCGAGAAATTTATGGCGTGGGGATAATTCGATGGGGCTTTCCAAGGTATGGATAGATATTGCAATGTGGGTTTTGTTAAAAAATAGGATGTACATGAGTCACGGTTCTTCAAATTTTTAAAATTTTGTTAGTTTAGTTTGAGAAAGATACCATTAGTCTTTGTCAGTCATGTGATCAATCCTTCTTGTATGAGTCATTTGTTTAATCTTGTAGGTTTAAGTCATAGCGTCATGTTTCATGTCAAATAAATAATGTTTTGATTTTATCTTAATTCTATAAAGATGATCAGAGTCCATTTATGAAAGTCTTGGTGTCATGATGGTGGTTGTCATCATTAGCAAAAAAGGAAAAGTTTTGGTCATATCTTCATAGTTTAAAGTTCACCAACAAGTGTTATGTCCAAAAAAAGTGTGCAAGAGTTCTTAAAGATCTACCCAACCGTTTAAGTGTTGTGTCAGTTGTCAAATCACATGTTTTGCAAACTCTCCTAAAAGTTCACAACGATTCAAAAATAGATCATGCACCAAATATTTCATGATTATCATTCTGCAAATGTGTTTGATGATGGATTCTAGTTTTCAACGCCATCTCCTCATCAATAATCTTCAAAGGGTCAGTTTCAAAAGGAGTTTTTTATGATTTTTTTTACCTTCATTTCCATTTGCAAAGAGTGCATTGCAGACTGGTTCAATTCACTGCAAACTGTAAGTGCATTGCTAACTACTAGTCATTACAGACTCTTGGTGCTGTGAACTCTCCTATAGTAGTTAATGGTGTATTAAAAGATTAAAGGAATTTTGGTTTGATTTTATGCAACAAGAAGTGATCTTTATATACCAGGTACTTCTCTTGATGTTCAAATTGCACTGCCTGAAAACTTATTATCATAAAACCCTAGTTGCTGCAAGTTTTCTACTCACTGCAAACTATAGGCTTTCCTTAATTAGTTCATACCCTCTCATTTTCAAGCCTTCATGCAATATTTTGTTACATGTTCTCATTATCCAAATTCAATCTTATATTTCTTTCGTGTAACCATTTTATATTGCTGCTAATTGTTATTGCTACGAACTGTTAGCGCTGCAAACTAGTTTATACCATTGGTGCTGCGAACTCCTCTTTGCTTGGTTAGCTTGCACATTCTTGTCCTTAAAACCTTTATGCAGAGCCAAGATACATGTTTTTTTAGTCAAAGAGTAACTTGTATCTTATTCTTGCAACCATAACTTCGTTTGCTACAAACTCCTATTCACTGCGAACTACACTTGTTGCTAATTGTTTGTGATCTGAACTGGATGCACTATGAATCCCCTGTTTTTCTCAGTTGATAAAACCTTAGATAACCACGTTTTCACTCAAGATCATATTCCTTTCCATACCTTTGAAATTTCAAATCCTTTTGATGAAAACCCTAGTCTAAAATGTGTTGCTACAAACTTAATTAGCGCGTTGGGAACTGAGAAATTGTGCTACAAACTCCTTGTTTTACACAGTTGCTCCAAGATTTTGTCTATTTGAGATTTCATCCAATTTTGGGTTGTCATATTTTCCTCCAATATCCTAGCTTTAGTATTATTTCAGTTTTTGCAGTCTTGCTTTAGCATAAAATCCTTTTGCCAACAAACCCTAACTTTTTGCAAAATCAAGCAATAAAACCCTAAATTCATCAGTTTATATCACATACTCTGGTAGAAAATATTATCAAAGGGGGGGTTTTGACTTAGTTGTCATGTACACTCAGCAAGGGAAGAATATTCATAAAGAAGGTGATACTGTTAGGGCTGAGCCCCATGACCTACAACTAATCAATTCAGATCCATTTTTCAAAGAGGCATTTCAGAGATAGGGATTCCTAGTGTTTTGTGAGAATATGCAGAGAGGACACCCTGAGGTTGCAAAGCAGTTTTCATTGAGTTTCAATGGGGTAAATACCAAAGTTGGTATACTGGAGTTTAAGGTTAAAAATAAGTCCATTTCTATAGCTACAAAGATACTAGTTCAAGGAGAAAAACGGTTCAAAGCCATGTCTATGAAGTCTACATTTTCTAAGGATTTCTTAAAGCCTGAATGTGAAGAAGATAACCTATCCAAGGGAGTGCCTAGAAATCATATGCTAGAATATTTTGATAAGATGATCAAAATAATTTAGAGGTATTTTACTTGTGAAGGTAGGTTTAATATGGTCTATCAATACCATGTTAGATTATTGATGCATTTACTGGAAAAGAGCCCTTGAATCTACCCTTTTATCTACTCAGAAGCCTTAGGAAGATGTCAGATATTGTTTAGACCAACTCCAAGTAGGTGGATACCAACATCTTCCATTCTGGTCTGATCAAGATGCTAGTGTTAGAAGAACTAAAAAATACTAATAGTGATTGGGATGCTTTCTTAGTTGCATCAGGTTTTCAGCCAGATGTTGTGAACACACCACAAACAAAGAGAAAGACACCTACCTCTGTTGAAATTATTGTGTACATAAAGTCCAGTAAAAGGATGAATATGGTTAAAAAGGATAAGTCATCTCAGTCAACTGATAAGATAGGTGAAGGCCCTTCACAACCTCTTGATGAAGAAACTTCTCCTATGGTAGAGTGTTCACCTATAGAGACATCCTCTAGTAAAGAAAGGAATCTAAAGGGAAATAAACTTGTTTTTTCTCCACCCGTTTCTATAGAATCAGATATGACTAAAAGACCATTCACTAGATCAGTAGAAAGGCAGTATGTCTCTGTGGAAGAGGGTGCATCCAGAGCACCATCTCAACAAACAGTCAAAATCAAGCCTCTTAAAGAGACAATAGAAAGTATTGAGATCAAGTCTCCTTATGATGAAAGAGATCCCACTTTCAAAAGGCTTAGGAGGCAGCTCAAATATGTAAGGGTTGAGAATGAACAGTTGAAAAAGGAAAATATGCAGGCCAAGATTCATCTAAAGGAAAATATAGATATGTGTGAAGAAATTGTTGCAAAGGCAAAGCACATGGTTAAGAGATCCTTACCTCTGCATAGGAAAATGAAGAGTGTGTACAGGAAGAATAGATCTTATCAAGATTAAAACAAGAAGTTGAAGCAAGAAGTGCAGTAGTTGAAGGAATAGATTGCAAAAAGGAACTTGGACATGTTGGCTCAGGTGGCCACTAGGAGACGAAGATGAAGCATCATATCTGCATCAATACACTCATTTTTGCTATGGTGTCTTATATATGAAGGATTATAACCCTAAGGAGTATTTTTGTCTTATGCTACTATAAATATGCCCATATGTTATTTTTTCAAGTCATTTTCATGATTTAGAGGTTTTAGCAGGAATTAACAAAGATTTTAAGGATTCTTACACAGTTTTGGCATCAATTTCTATGTTTGAAGGAAAAAATGACATCTACAAGAAAGTTCATAGTGCATCATGCTAAAGGCATTGCAAACTACTAAAATTGAAACAGTTTGCAGTGCGCTCACTGCGAACTTGACAGTTAGTTGGAATTTGAGTTGTAGGAGGGTTGCCACTTGTCAGAAGAGGTTCAAGTAACTCCTAAGAGATTAGTTAGAAATAAAGGGACACTTGTGCCTAACATCTATCTCCATTAAATATTCATGCAATGAGTTGGCTGTAGTTGTATTTATTACTTCCAACAACCTCTTGAAATCTAGCAGCTTGTTAGATTTTGGGTTGTTTATCTACTGCCATGCCTGTCCCCTCCCAAGTGCAAAATCCAATGTAGGAGTTAGGTGGCGAGTTCTAGAGGGAATTTTGATGATTTTTTCTATTTAATATGTAATCCAAATCCATAGGAGGGTTCAAGTGGTTTTAGATGGAGACTCATATCTTTTTCTTTCAACTGTAAAAGTTTGCATATTGTATGTAATCAAATTTAAGACTCTTGGATAATTGAAGATCAATTTCTTCTCCAATTTTCATATTCTATGTTTTATTCTTGCTTTGATGATAGATATTTATCAAGGACTCGTGTTTAGTACTTGTTCATGAATGCAGTGAATGATTTATTGTTTATTTATTGGTGCAAGTGTTGCCAAAGTACATTTTCTTATTGATTAGGAGGTTCCTTCTTGATAAGATTTCTACTGTATATGTCTCTTGATGTAACCTAGTGCATACACTTCATATCTTTCTTCTCAGTCTTCCATCTTTCCATTGATGTTATAAATACTGGTATGAGATTATTGAAGCCTTGCTTGCTGGTGTATATTTTGTGGAAATTTTGTGTTAATGTTTTAAACCAAGTTTCTCATCCATTCATTATGCTTGAATTCAAATTTTATCCTTTACAAACCTAAAAATTTCTGATGGGTATTAGGCTTACACCTACAACAGTATAGTTTTGAATTCTAGTGCTAACATTTCTGGCACTATTTTTGGGGAGGAGAAATTGAATATATTTCCTTGGGTTGTACGACAAAGATACTACTGGTTTTGATGGTGTACATAAACCAATAACATAAGAGACTACATAGTGCACCTGGTGACTCTAGATTCATCTGTGGTTCCTAAGAGAAGAATAATAAGAGCTAATCCACATTCACCTCTGGCCACACCTGTACCAGACCCAGAGAAAATCATAAAGAAGGGAAAAGATTTGAAAGGAGCCTCATCTTCTAGATCTTCAGGTACTACTGGAAACCTACCTGATTCTTTATTTCATACACCAATTGTTATTTCTAAATATATTAATTTGCATAAGGTTCAAACCCCTGTAAAATTCCCGTTAGAAGTTCATTCTCTTGAACACACACATCTTTATTTTCATTTGAAAGAAAAGAGCCTTGAATTTTTTTATTTCCTCACATCACCTGAAGTTGTTAAATGGTTCAGACTTGAAAGTTTAGAATATTTCCTAGCTTTAGGATCTCCAAATACTAATTTACTCAAGTCCATTAAATCTAAAGGAAAATGAACTTCCTTCCATTAGAAGACCTCAATAGAAACATCAAATACTGGCCCAATACCTATCAAGTATGAGTCTTCTAATGTCTTGAAAGAGAATCGTTTTAGTTAAATTATTTTTCCTCTTCCTAGATTGGAAGAAGAAGGCTTTGAGACTTTTGAATTTCCATTAATTTTTTAGTCTAAAAAAGAATCTGTATTTGAAAAGTGTGAGGAAGGATTAGAGTGGGTGGATTTGGAATCCCCTTTTCTTGATGTTCTAACTATTGATTGGCCTAAATTTTTTCAAGCTGAAACATAGTAAGTTCTATCCTCTACTCAAACTCTATTAGGATCACCAAATTCACAACCCACTTCTCCTCATTATACTTTGTCTGCTAGTTCCTCTATTGTAGCCTCATTAGCAAATTGAAAGATCCATAAACCTCCTTCTCCTAATATGGAAGGAGCGAATACACCTCTAAACTGAATGGATGCCATTGTGGCTGCTAGGTATGCACCATTAGTGCTTCCTAAACCCATGTGTTATCACTCTGTAAATTCCCATAGGTTGTTAGGAGGTAAAAGAAATTTAACAAAGGTAGATTTATCCAACCACTTTGAAATTGGGATCTAGCCCTTCCAGTTTCAGAGAGGGATCTCTCTGTAAGATTTAGATATGTTTGGGTATTAGGTATTAGGCTAGTTAGATTAATAGGAATATGTTGTTTTGTTTTATAAAGATGGCTGAAATATTTCTCATGCATCCATTGGGCTATGGGGTTTGTGTTAAGGGTTGATATCAAAGAACATATTTTATTAGGTTTCTTCATAGGGCAGGATAATGAAAATGTTGGATCCTTTAAAATTAAAGCGATGGAAAGATAGAAACATGTGAGATAATCGATCACAATAAAGAAGCATTTAAGAATTTCTTTATCACAATATCAAAAGAAAAACATTTAGATCTTTAAAATACAGAAACAGAGTATTCGAGATAAATTATGCAGTTAAACTTCTTTTAAATGATCATAGAAAGAAAACAGAATGATAACAAAATTAAGATAAACATTTAACAAAGAAAAGTAAACATCACCAACATTAACTCACAGGAATCCTCTGAATCGTCCTTTTTATTATTGGTAGATATCTTCAAAAAGATTACATATTACAACTTGCTTGGGTGTAAAGATAAACCCTCAATACTTCGAAGTCTAAAGTATTTATAGAAAAATTACATTGATCCTGTCATTAATGATCAAGATATGGTGGAGAGAAAATCTAACTAACTAGATTACATTTACAGAAAAGTAGAAATGTTGAATGATCCTCTCGACTCCTTAGTGTTGATTCTGAGGAAGTTGGTTGATGGTTCATATTTGACTTGACTATGACTAATCCTCCTGCTAACTTGGATTGTACACATCATCTCTTACTCGATCAAAACACACAGGTCATCCCATCTCTTTTGACTAGGAATGGTAACTTTGAGTAACCTTCGGTAAACTTCGTCCATCTCTGTGTACTTGACGAAGGTGGGCTTGGTGATGAAGATGTACTTGATCTTGTGTTGGATGATAATTTCCAACTATAGAGTCTCCAAAAATGCTTTTCCAGTAATTCTGCCCTGTATTCCTGCAAACTTAGAGCTTTCTTTTGCCACTGTGACAATCTTTTGTTTGTAGTCTAAGAGGGTAATTAATTTGTCATTGATGAAAAATAAACTTGGGATCCCTTTCTTATGCAGTGAGTCTATCTTGCTGAAGAATATTTGTACTCTGATGTCCATTTCTTGGTATATTTCCTCCAGTTGCATCATTAATCCTCTTTTGGTCAAAACTTTCTGGACCTCAAGGATAGTTTATGTCCTACCCTAAATCTCCAAGACCTCTAGTTCCTCTCGTGTTTTAGAATTCAAGAACCCGATGATCTCATTTTCCTTTGTAGGCCTTTCTCACAATTCTCCTCATGTCTTATCAATAACCAGTCTGCTTCTCTGCACCAGTTCATGCTGCTCAAACATAATCTGTATGAGTGGCCAAACCTTTGTTATGGACTTGCAGATGTCCATCCAAATATTGTCCTTGGCCTTTGAGAGTGTTTTGGCCATGACTGTTTCTTTTTGTATATTCTGCAACTCTTTTCCAAGTCTCTATGTTGTATGCATCTCTGTATTGTAACTAGAATGAAAATTTGACTTCATATTTTGGAGGTTATTTATCTCATCTTTCATTATTTGGATTTCGTGTCCTTGAAGAGACATGTCCTCCATGGATTTTACCAATTTTTCTGATGCATCTGTGGTTGTTATTGAGGCTGCTACTGGAATTTCCCCTTTGGTTGTTGTTGCTGCTGTACTGATACCTGTGATGGGAACTGCATTCAATGGGATGATTTCCATTGACACATTCTACTCTTTTTCTTTAACTAGATTCTACATCTTGGCTTCTATCTCCTCGATCTATGCATTCTTCTCAATGATTAACTTCAACATTTCTTCCTTTTGGCCTTCAATATAGTCCATTTCCTTCACCTGTGGGTCTTCTGTAGCATATATTTTCAGTTGTTTCCTCAAGGAGGCTATGTCAGCATTCTTCTTCTTGAGGATCTCTTCTGTTGCTTAGACATTGGATGGATCATATCCAATTTTCAGCACCATCTCCTCCAGAGATTTTATATTATTGTCTTTTTCCAAATAAGACACCTTCTCCAGCTTCAGCTAAGTTTGGACATTGTTCAAAGAAACCTGCAACTTTGCAGTAGTCGTGGAGGTATTGTCCAGGGTGGAGAAAATCATTTCTCTTGTCTATCTTTGCAGATCCATCTGATGAGTTGGATGCACATCTTTGTTGTCGAACTCAAATGTTGACCTTTTCTAATCAGAATTTGTTTTGGGTTGGGGTACCTAATCCTGCAAGTATGCTATATGCATCATCCTTTTTTCTGTGTCGAAAGTAGAGAGACACCTATGCTGGGTTGTAGATGTTTTCTTCCAGAATTGAGCATAGGTATTATTTGTCAACATATCATTTTCGTCTTTATTAAGTTATACTTCTCAAAAATGCTGAGTCCTGCAGGCTCCTGTGAAGATTTGGTTGTCAACATTGTATCGGTCTTCTTCTTTGATGAGGAAGTAGACATCATTTGTTGTGTTGTTGAGAAGAGAGGTGAATGTTATCTTTCCATTACTATAGTGCACTGGGTCTCTTCTCCTCTATACCTGTCAGGTGTATGACTAGTTTTGGGCCTCTTTCTGTAAACCTGAAAGTCTTCTGCTGAGACTTCAATGAGTGAGGGAGAGACTTATTTCCTGGGCCTCTTCTCTACTAGTACATGAGGAGTAGTGGTATGTGAAATACTGGTAGAAGGAGGTTGTTGTTCTGTGTCTATCAGAGTGTTTTCCTGCAACTCTGTCTGGTTCATGAACTTCTCAACTTCTGGTTTGGGTACATGAGCATATGGGGAAATTTTATTCTTCAATCTAGTTTCTACAATAATCCCACATGGATCATAGTGCCAAGAGAAACTAAGACTAAAATTCATCTCTTTCAAAAGTTTATTGGCCTCTTCCCCTGCAACTCAGCTATTACAGATAAAATATCATATCTGTCCCTTGATCCTCAACTGTTGTTTCTTTTTGAAGGCCACAAATTGAATGCCATTTGAATTGGTCATCTGTCAGATATATTCCAGAGCGAGTATCCTGATAAGTAAGTATTTTGGAAGTTTGTAAGGGGTCAACTCACATCCGTAAACTTGGATCTCTGTGTGATCCCGGTATAGGTACCAGTCACCCATTTTAGCAAGGTCTGAAAGGTGCTTGATCCTTTGAATTTATTCATTTATCCTGGGTTCTTTTCATACACTTAGCATACTTACCACTGGGTGGTAAAATTGATCGATGAACTGCTTAAAACTGAACTCAGATGATTTCTTTCTCAATAATGATGTCCATGATGTGATAGGTTTTGGATTACCATCTTGGTTGAGCTTCTGTAGGGATAAGGAGAACTTCTCTACTTGGAAAAATACGAACATGTATGCCAATATCGAGGAATGCCTAAACATTCCCTCTTTGGGAAACTTGAAGAGATGCTCATGAATGTGATCGGCCATAAATTGGCTAAAGATGAACTGTTTAGTCACTTTCTCTTCGGTGGAAAATATGGATAGAAAACCCAGGATGGGTTCATCTACCCACTCATCTGAATAATATATGAGCAAACATCACAAGGATGAAATTACCAAGTTACCTTTTGCTGAAAAAATGGAGGAGTGGTAGGGGAGATTTTTCTTGGGTAACTGGGCACTTTCAGGGAGGAAAAGCTCGAAGATTTGAGCTCTCTGTGGGAAATATAGCTTCTGGTACATCTTGGTCAGAATTTCAATGGACAGAGGGGAAAGGGAGTCATTTCTGGGAATTTGCATCATCTGGTCTATTGCCTCTAGGGTAATGGTGAAAAGGGTCTCACTAGATGACGAAACAATGGCTCTCTGGCTAGGAAGATAGTGCGCCTGGAATTTTAGGACGAATTCGGGGAAATGGTAAATTTGAGGGAAAAGGTACAATGGAATATTGGACTCCCAGAGTCCGATCTCATCGCTGTGGTCCAAAAAGGTATCTCTAATACATATGTGCAATTCATACTTTAGATCTACAATCATGTAATATTTATCAGCCAGAGGTGTCTGATCCAGGTCGATGGGAGGTGGGAGGAATTGTAACGACCCTAGTTAAATAAATATTTAAAAATTATAAAGTAAAATTAATTAAAGAAAATAATTGTGGTTAACTAAGTAACAATTTAACTACAGATCACATTTAATGACCTGTGAAATAAATCAAAAGATCAATGGAAAATGTTAAAAAACGGTTGTGTATGCAGAGAGGGATAGCTATGAATCCCGAGAGGATAAAACATTAAGGGAAACGAAGGATGAAGGATGGGGAGGCAGGTAAGGGAGTAATGAGGAATCGGTGAAGGAGGAATAAGGGAAGGAAGGAGGTTGACGGGAGGATCATTCGACGGAGGATGGATTTTTGGAGGACTATGACATTGCTGTGAGCAGAGAGTTTTGGACTGTGGCTTTTGAACAGTTGAGGCACTGAGTTGCTGGAGGTTTTGGGCACGGGGGCTAGGATATCCGTAGATATCCTGGAGCTAGGTAGTTATCCTAGTTGGCAGGGAGGACAGTAGTTTTGGGCAGTTGTTTCCTTGTTTGTGGCAGGGTTGATCTGTGTATCAGGTAGCAGGAAGGCAACAGTAAGGAAAATAGGCAACAGAAATTAGCATCAGAACCAGGTACTTTGTTAAGTTATGTATTTATTTCATTTCTACCATGAATTCAATATTTATTGATAAATCTAAGTTACTGAAGTTACTGTTATCAAAATCAATATTATGCTATGAAGTTATTGTTTCAGTTTACTAAATAAAATGCTTATGAAACTTATTGATGTTTAGATATATTGGTTGTTACAGGAATGGATTCTCTTCGATCTTTGAGGATTTTGATTTGGGTGCCATTGATCTGACTGATACTTGCAAAAGGATTGTTAGTTGCATTTACCAGGCGTTAATGGCAGATGTTGCTCGAAGAGAATGGAGAACAGTGGTGTGGCTGTGTCTAGATCATGAACAGTTTGCCAATGGTGAAAAAATGAGATTAGGAGGATGAAAATATGTTTGTTGGGAAATGGATGATGGGTTAGCAGGCCAATGGTCATGATCTCCCACATTGATTGGCCAACAGGTATCTCGGGGATGAGGTGGAGGGTAATAAATGGGTAACGGGTGTATGAAGGTGATGTGGAGGGTGGTGAGTGGATGATAAGTGGATGGTATGTGACAAACGATGGGTGAGTGGAGAATGGTACATCGACAAAGTAGTAGAACATGACACATAGGCTAAGATATTGGAGTATGATGTCAGAGAGCAGAGGCAGTATGAAAAGGTGGTTTGGCTGTTTAATTTTAGAGGGGGTAGGTGGTAACTGGTTTAGAGATAAAGGGGTATGAGTTAACACAAATGTGCCATGTTATGATGGGACCCGCCGGGGAATACCACCAACTCGGAAGATGGGACCCACGGGGAATACCCACCAACTTCGGATTGACAATCTCCCTCCCCAAAGGTAGAATGTCTGGGGTCCGATATTTCCTGCCAGCCGTAGATATTGGTGCGTTATGATGGACCGTTGAGATTTGCATGCATTTTATCATAAAGCGCCAATCATGCAATATTGCCAGAAAATTAGGATAACGCTCTTTTTTGTGTTTTTTGTGCCGCTCCCCTTTTTCATTTTGTCACCAAGGGGTTAGAATACAACATTTTAAACTCAATTCAAAGAATTTAACCAACCTTTCATCCATTTATTGAATTGAAAGCATACTAACCTATGTCCTACTCTAATCACCTAACAACATTAACCTAGATTAGATTGTTGGGCTAAAGAATTACTCTAACCTAGGACATTTGATCAAGTTTAGACAATTTGATCAAATTTATTCACTAACCTATCTATCTTGGCTAAGATTAAACTGTTTAGCCAAGTTTATTCACTAACCTATCTGCATAAATTCAAAGAAATTGACCATGATTAGACTGTATGAGTCAAGCCATTCTTATTGCATGGGGTTTTATCATTTTCTTTTCATACCCTCTTTTATTATTTTTTTATTTTTATTCTTTTCTTTTTCTTTTTCTTTTTCCTTTCTTTCTTTCTTTTCTTTTGTTTTTCTTTCTTTTGTAAATCATTTGCAGAATGAAATATTATTTGCAACAAAAATACAACTAGAAGGAAAATTTCCAGTCACCAGTTTATCCTATGAAACATAGGGTTATAACGATGGCTCCACTTGGGGATGGTGCTCTCCTTGTGAAGTGCCAAGAACCTGCTACCTGATGTTTTGGAAAATCTTCTCCATTACTTCTTCTGCAACTTGATCTATTTTATTTTGAAAATATGGTGGCACTGGTCAGTGGCTTAGGGGCTTCTCTTTGGGCTTCAACCATTTGATCTAAAACACCCACACAACCTGAAAGTAAAATAAAATGGTTTGTACAATGAAGTGGATGATTGAAAATTTGTATTCCTGTGGAACATAATGTTTGAGCATCTTGCCATTGATGGGTCCTCCTGGCAGATCTTCTCCTTCCATGTCTTTGAGTAAGAATGTGGTGTTCCCTCTATAAGCTTGGATTATGTAAGGATCTTTCCACAGGTTGTCAAAATTCCCATGTATTCCCTTGTCTTCGTTTCTAGAATCCCATTTCAATTCTAGGTCACCTAATTCAAAATCATCCTCCTTGGTTCTCTTGTCATAAATATTTTTTATGCTTTCTTAGATCACCTGGGTCTAGTTTCATACTTCTTCTCTAGACTGATGTAGTTGGGTCATTTGATTTATTCTTCTTTGGGTATCATTAGGTTCCTCCTGAACCTCTTGCAACAGTTTCATAACAGGAACTCCTAAGGAAGTGGGAAAAACTGCATTAGTATCATATACCAACTGATATGGGGACATACCAATTGATCTTTTGGTGGTTAACCTGTCAGCCCAGAGTGCATGGACCATCTTGTTCTGCCATGATTTTTTTTTTTCCTGCAACGTCTTCTTTATGATGTTCACCAAAATTTTATTTGAGGACTCAACCGACCCATTTCCTTGAGGGTAGTAGGTTGTGGAATGCCCCAAAGTAATTTGGTACTTGCTACAAAATTCTATTAGCTTTTTGGATCTGAAAGTTGTTGCATTGTCAGTTATGATCTTCCTAAGGCATCCAAAATGAGACAGATTAGTTTCCAAGAATTTAATAATGACAGAGTCAGTGGCTTGCCTATAGGGTACAACTTCAATCCACTTTGTGAAGTAATCTGTAGCTGTGAGGATCCACTTATACTAGCCTAAAGAGGAAGGATGAATTTCACCAATAAATTCCAAACCTTATTGTTGGAATGGAGCCTCTATTGAAATAGGTTTGAGGGGTAGTGGGAAAAGTTTACTTTTGCCTTCGAAGACTTGGCACTTGTGGCAGGAGGTTACCTTTTTGTGAACATTTGCAAACAAGGCGGGCCAGTAAAAACCAACTCTGAGGATCTTGTTTACAATAGTCTTCCAACTTAGATGTCCACCACAATCTCCTTCATGGAAATCTTGCAATGCCTTGTCAACTTCATATTTTAATAAACGGCTAAGTAAAATACCCCCAACGTCTTTCCAATAAAGATTTCCATCCATAATACAATATTTCAATGCTTTTAATTTTAAGAATCTAGCTTAGTTTTAGTTAGACCAGGAGGAGCTTGTAAATTGTGTAATACAAAAATGAGGTCTATGTACCATGGAGAGTTAGAGAATTCCTCTTTGATGTGTGGAGTCTCCTACTCTTCTTGTTCATCAACTGCAGCTAAGAAATTTATGTCTAAATAATGAAAATTTGTTTCAACCATCAGTTTGGCTAATCCTTGACCCTTGATTAGTTTAGTTGGTTTTATTTCTATGCCATATTCAAGGATCACTACAATCCATTTCCCTCTCCTACCATCTGGGTTATCTTGAGTCATGATATCCTTTATCACTTCATTTGGGACATAAGAAATAATATGAGAATGGAGAATATAAACTCTAAAATCCTTTATGGTCTTTACAAGGGAAAAAGCATGTTTCTCCATTATATTATATTTTAGTGCAACATATCTCAATGATTTGTTGAAGAAAGCGATGGGTTGTTCATGCCCTTCATTGTTTTTCTGCAATAGTACTACTGCAGTGGTGTGTTCATATGCAAAAGAAAATAAATAGAAGTATTTAGTGTATTCTGGACTAATCAAGACTGGGGCTTGTGTAAGTGCATGTTTTACTTGCTCAAATGATTGTTTAGATTTAGTGTTCCATATTATTTTGGTGTCTTTTTTTAGCATATTTGTGATGTTCCCGAGGAGTTGTGCAAAATTGGGTATGAATCTTCTCAAAAAATTTATTTTACTAATGAATGATTTCAACTCTTTGATGTTCCTAGGGTGTTCGAATTTCTAGATAGATTCTATTCTGCTGGGGTCTATTTTAATTCCATCTTTAGAGATTATATGCCCCAACATCTTGCCTTCTTCTAATCCGAAAAGGGTTTTCTTGGGATTCAATGAAATCCCAAACTTTCTGCACTTCTCAAACACTTGTCTAAGATGTTGTAAATGTTCCTCATCTGATTTGGAGTAGATAGTAATATCATCCAGATATATGAATATAAACCTACCAAGCTCGTCCACAAAGGCAATATCCATTTCTCTTTGGAAAGTGGCACCAACGTTCATCAAACCAAAGGGCATTTTCACATACATGAAAGGTCCCTAGGGTGTGGTGAAAGTTATTTTCTCCTAGTCATCTAGGTGGACAAGGACTTAGTTATAGCCTGGAAATCCATCTAGTAAGGAGATCCTACTGGCCCCAACTACCTTTTGTAATATGTGGTCCATTTTAGGCAGAGGGTAGTTGTATTTGAGGGAAACCTTGTTGGGGTTTCTGAAATCAATGCAAAGCCTGATTTCACCAGTCTTCTTTCTGGTAGGAACTAGATTGGAAACCCATTTTGAAAATATTAAGGGGACTATAATTTTGGCATCATACATCTTTTTAATCTCTTTTTCTATCAGGGGAAGTAACTTCAGATTGATACTCCTAAGTTTCTTCCTGAAGGGTTTGTGTTCTTGTTTTATTGGGATTTTATGTTGTATAATACTTGTGTCGTAAGACTTTAAGTCCTCATAACTCCAAGAAAACACATCTACATATTCCTTAAACAATTCAATATATTTGCGTTTTTGCTTGGGGGGTAAAGATTTGAAAAGTTTTATCATCTTGGAGTTTTCCTCTATTCCTATGTTACATTCTTCGACCTCTTAAATGGACTTGCTATCATTAACCCCATGAGGTTTATGTGAAGACCATCTAGCTCCTCTATTACCTCTTCCCCTTCATCAACATATTTTTCTTGAAGAGGAGGCCAAACCTACTAATTAGGTCCTCTTTGTTCCCTTTGGTCTCTGGGGTCTCTCTGCCTGATCTGGGTAGGGTTCCTTCTAAAGTTTGATTTTGAATCTGAGGAGCAACTTGATTTTCCTTGGGTCGATTTTTGTCGGCAATGGTTAGCCTCTCCATCATTCTCTCCATAAACTCTGGCTATGGAATCTAGTTTAGCATATGAAGAGGAGGTGGAAGGATCTTCTTTGATTGTAACCCTTCTTTCTATTCTCTTCCTGGCTCTTCTGGCTAAGAGATTTTCTTCCACACTCACTACACTTTTCTGCATGTCTTCCAGGGTGAAAAAATTCCTTTCCCTTAGTTGGTATGACATATTAGCATCAAATCCATCGAGGAATTTGATTAATGCCAAACCTTGAGGAGGCTTGATATCAGCTCGAATTGTGTTGTAAAGATTGTTGAAATGAATGCAATAATCATGAACCATCTCCCCTTGGTTCCTTATGATATTCTCATATTCAGATAAAATATGGATAGGGTTTTTATTTACCTCCCATCTGTTGAGAAAAATTCGTTGAAAAGCAGCAATGCCAACTATGGTAGTAGGGCGTAAAGTTTTGAACCATTTTTTGAATTCTCCAGTTAAACTCCGTGCAAAGAGTCTTATTTGGACGTCTGCCTCATCAACTTTCTGCAAATCAAATTAATCATTCATCTTATCAACATGTTTTTGTGCATTAAGAGGTCCAGTACCATAAAATTGAGGAAGCCTAGTTTGATAGTCCTAGGCCATGGCATGTAAGGGAGCGACCAACACCAAGGGAGCATATATTGCTACCATGATTGGTGGAGGAGGCTGAACAACAACTTGTGTTATTGGAGGAGAAGTGACAGAAGATGTATAAAATGTAGGAATGAGAGGGATGGAGTGAGCTACTTGAGGCTTGATAGAAGCTGCAGCAATAGTTAGGGAAGAAAGTTCAACTGACTATTGGAAGTGAGCTTTGTACAAAGTTTAATCAATATTTTCTACTAGATTTTCTAACTTGTCGAACTCTTGAAGAAACCATTGATCAAAGTCTGCTCTAGGAGAAAGTATTTCAGGGGTCCTAGATTGTAGGATGGTTTGATCTAGCATTGTTTCACTTACAAAGCTGTCATATTTGGTTCTAAAGAGGATTTGTTCATAGGATATGTCAAACTCAAGATCCTAGATGGAAACAAGCTTCTCTGGGAGAGAAGTGGATCTATGAAGAGGACTGTGACTTCCAAAACCTTCTACAATATTTCTCTTTCTAAGTAACTTTTCTAGAACATCTACTACCGCTACAGGTTCTAGATCAGGGTGAGATCTAGTGTAAGCTCTTTTGGGAGCCATAATTTTAAATTTTAAGAAATCTAAACTAATATATACAAACTTCAACAACCTTTGAACATTATCTCTTTGTAAGTTATATTTTATGATTTGTTTAGAAATAAAGTTTTCTTTATCTAGGGAAAAGGAATTGTAGGATGAAAGGTTTGTTCAGTACCCCAGTATAGTCGCCACTATGTTAGCACTCTGTAAACTCCCAGAGGTTGTTAGGAGGTAGAAGAAATCTAGCAGAGGTAACTTTATCCAACCACTTCAAAACTAGGATCTAGCCCTACCAGTTTCAGAGAGGGATCTCTCTGTAAGATTTAGATATGTTTGGGTTTTAGATATTAGGCTAGTTAAATTAATAGGAATTTGTTGTTTTGTTTTATAAAGATGGGGTCTGTGTTAAGGGTTGAGATCAAAGAACATATTTTATTAGGTTTTTTCACAGGGAAGGATAATGCAAATGTTGGATCCTTTAAAATTAAAGCAATGGAAAGGCAGAAACATGTGAGATAATCAATCCCAATAAAGAAACATTTAAGAATTTCTTTATAAAAATATCAGAAGAAAAACATTTAGATCCTTAAAATCCAGAAACAAAGTATTCGAGATAAATTTTTCACTTAAACTTATTTTAAATGATCAGAGAAAGAAAACAAAATGATAACGAGAGTAAGATAAACATTTAACAAAGAGAAGTAAACATCACCAACATCAACACGCAGGAACCCTGTGAATCGTCCTTTTTATTACTATTAGATCTCTTAAAAAATATTACAGATTACAACTTGCTTGGGCATAAAAAACAACCCTCAATACTTCGAAGCCTGAAGTATTTAAATAAAAATTACATTGATCCTATCATTAATGATCAGGATATGGTGGAGAGAGATTCTAACTAACTAGATTACATTTACAAAAAAGTAGGAATGTTGAATGATCCTATCGAATCCTTAGTGTTGATTCTGAGGAAGTTGGTTGATGATTCATCTTTGACTTGACTATGACTAATCCTCCTACTGACTTGGATTGTACACGTCATCTCTTACTCGATCAAAGCACACAGGTCATCCCATCTCTTTTGACTAAGAATGGTAACTTTGAGTAACCTTTGGTAAACTTCGTCCATCTCCGTGTTCTAGGAGAAGGTGGGCTTGGTGATGAAGATGTACTTTATCTCATGCTGGATGCTGATGCCCAACTGCAGAGTCTCCAAAAATTCATTGCCAATAATTATGCCCTGTATTCTTGCAAACTTAGAGTCATCTTTTGCCACTGTGACGACATTTTGTTTGTAGACTAAGAGGGTAATTAATTTGTCATTGATGACAAATAAACTTGGGAGCCATTTGTTATGCAATGAGTCTATCTTCCTAAAGAATATCTGTGCTCCGATGTCCATTGCTTGGGATCTTTTTTCCAGTTGTAGCATTAATCCTCTGTTGGTCAAAACTTTCTTGACCTCAAGGATAGTTTCTATCCTATCCTCAATCTCCAAGACCTCTAGTTCCTCTCTTGTTTTAGAATTCAAGAACCCGATGATATCATTTTCCTATGTAGGACTTTATCCCAATTCTCCTCTTGTCTTATCAATAACCAGTCTACTTCTTTGCACCAGTTCATGTTGCTCAAACATAATCTGTATGAGTGGTCAAACCTCTATTATGGATTTGCAGATTTCCATCCAAACATTGTCCTTGGCCTCTGAGAATGTTTTTTCCATGATTGTTTCTTTCTGTAGCTTCTACAACTCTTGCCTGAGTCTCTGTGGTGTATGTATCTTTGTATTGTAACTATACTGAAAATATGAATTCAAATTTTGGAGGTTATTTATCTCATATTTCAGTCTTTGGATTTCCTATCCTTGCAGAGACATGTCCTCCATGGATTTTGCCAATTTGTATGATGCATCTGTGGTTGTTATTGAGGTTGCTACTAAAATTTCCCATGTGGTTGATGTTGTTGATGTACTGATACCTATGATGGGAACTGCATTCAATGGGATGACTTACATTGGCACATTCTACTCTTTTTCTTTAACTAGATTCTCCATCTTGACTTCCATCTCCTTGATCTACGTGTCATGCTCCATGATTAACTTCAACATTTCTTCATTTTGGCCTTCAGTCTCAGCCATTTCCTTTGCTTGTGGGTCTTCTATAGAAGATATTTTTAGATGTTTCCTCAGGGAGGCTATGTTAGTATTATTCTTCTTGAGGAGCTCTTCTGCTGCTTTGACATTGGATTGATCATATCCAATTTTGAGCACCAACTCCTCCATAGATTTTATCTTATTATCTTTTGCCAAAGAAAACACCTTCTCCAACTTCAACTGAGTTTGGACATTGTTCAAAGAAACCTGGAACTTTGCAGTAGTCATGGAGGTATTGTCCAAGGTGGAGAAAATCATTTCTCTCGTCTGTTTGTGTAGATCCATTTGATCAACTGGATGCACATCTTTGTTGTCAAAATCAAATGTTGATCTTTTGTAATTAGAAATTTTTTTGGGTTGGGGTGCCTGTGCGTGCAATTATGCCATATGCATCCTCCCTTTTTCTTTGTTGAAAGAAGAGAGCAACCTATGTTGGGCTGTAGATGTTTTCTTCCAGAACTGAGCATAGGTACTATTTGTCAACATCTCATTTTTCTTCTTTATTAAGTTATACCTCTAAAAAATGTTGAGTCCTGCAGGCTCCTGTGAAGATTTAGCTGTCAATGTTGTATCAATTTTCTTCTTTGATGAGGAAATAGACATCATTTGTTGGCTTGCTGATAAGAGAGGTGAATTCTCTCTTTCCATTACTGTAGTGGACTGGGTCTCTTCTCCTCTAGACCTGTCAGTTGTATGACTGGTTTTGGGCCTCTTTCTATAAACTTGGAAGTCTTTCTCAGTAATGATGTTCATGATGTGACAGGCTGTGGATTACCATATTGTGTGAGATTATGCAGGGAGAAGGAGAACTTCTCTTCTTGGAAAAATATGAACATGTATGACAATATCTAGGAATACCTGAAGATGCCCCATGTGGGAAACTTGAAGAGCTGCTCATGAATGTTGTTGGCCAGAAATTGGCAGAAGCTAAACTATGTAGTGGTTTTCTCTTCAGTGGAAAATATGGATAGAAAACCTAGGATGGGTTCATCTACCCACTCATCTGAATCATATCCGAGAAGACAACACAAGGAAGAAATAACTTGGTTACCTTTTGATGAAAAAATCGAGGAGTGGTAGGGGGTTTTTTTCTTGAGTAACTGGGCACTTTCAGGGAGGAAAAGATCGAAGATTTGAGGTCTCTTTGGGAAATATAGCTTCTGGTACATATCGATCAAAATTTCAATGGACAAAGGGGAAAGGGAGTCATTTCTGGGAATCTGCATCATCTAGTCTATTGTCTCTAGGGTAATGGTGAAAAGGGTCTCACCAGATGATGAAACAATGGATCTCTATATAGGAAGATAGTGCACCTAACATTTTAGGGCGAATTCAGGGAAATGGTAAATTTGAGGGAAAAGGTACAATGGAATATTGGACTCCCAGAGTCCAATCTCATCGCTCTGGTCTAGAAAGGTATATTTGAGCTAGAAGTGCAATTCGAAGCAGTCAAATTAATACTTCGTCTCTACAATCAAGTAATCTTTATCAGCCAGAGGTGTCCAATCCATGTCGATGAGAGGCGGGAGGAATGGATTCTCTTCGATCTCTGAGGATTTTCATTTGGGCGCCATTGATCTGAATGATACCTGCAAAATGATTGTTAGCTGCGTTTACCAGGCGTTAATGGCAAATGTTGCTCTACGAGAACGAAGAATGGTGGTGTAGTTGCATCTGGATCATGAACAATGCACCAATGGTGAAAAAAAGGGATTAGGAGGATGAACGGATGTCTATTGGGAAATGGATGATGGGTCAGTAGACCAACGGTCATGATCGCCCACATTGATTAGCTAACAAGTATCTCAGGGATGAGGTGGAGGGTAATAAATGAGTAACAGGTGTATGAAGGTGATGTGGAGGGTGGTGAGTGCATGACAAGTGGATGGGATGTGATGGACGATGGGTGAGTGGAGAATGGTATGTCGACAGAGTAGTGGAAAATGATGCATAGGTGGAGATAGTGGAGTATGACGTGAGAGGGCAGAGGCATTATGAAAAGGTGGTTTGGTGGTTTACTCAGAGGGGGGGGGGGGTAGGTGGTAACTGTTTTAGAGCTAGGGGGTTCTGAGTTAACACAAACACACCACTTTATGATGGGGCTTTCCAGGGAATATCACCAACTTGGACCCCCTCCCCACCTTTAAAGGTAGAATGGTCAGGGGGCGTCCGATATTTCCTTCCATCCATAGATATTGGCACGTGATGACAAACTATTGAGATTTGCACATGTTTTAGCATAAAGCACCAATCATGCTATATCGCCAAAAATGTAGGATGGCACTCTTTTTTGGGTTTTTTACGTTGCCCCCCTTTTTCATTTTGTCACCAAGGGGTTAGAATACAGCATTTTTAACTCAACTCAAAGAATTTAACCAACCTTTTATCCATTTATTGAAATGAAATCATACTAACCTATGTCCTACTCTAATCATCTAACAACATTAACCTAGATTAGACTGTTGGGATAAAGGATTACTCTAACCTAGGAGATTTGATCAACTTTAGACAGTTTGATCAAATTTATTCACTAACCTATCTATCTTGGCTAAGGTTAAACTTTTTAGCCAAGTTTATTCACTAACATATTTGCATAAATTCAAAGAAATTGACCATGATTAGACTGTATGAATCAAGCCATTCTTATTGCATGGGGTTTTATCATTTTCTTTTCGTACCCTCTTTTATTCTTTTTCTATTTTTATTCTTTTCTTTTTCTTTTTTTCTTCTTTTCTTTCTTTTCTTTTATTTTTCTTTCTTTTGTAAATCATTTGTAGAATGCGATATTATTTGCAACAAAAATACAACTAGAAGCAAAATTTCCAGTCACCAATTGATCCTATGAAACATAGGGTTATAACACCATGAATGCTCTCCTAGTTGGATATTACCTTAAGCACATGGCCAAATTCACTAGAGAAGAAGATATTACTACATAAGAACATATTGTTGCCTTTTACAGTTATGCAGATAATCTGAACATTGAAAATGAAGATGTATGGATGAGGATATTTGTGCAAAGCTTAGATGGGGAAGCCAGAAAGTGGTTTAGAATTTTACTCCCAGGATCAATAGCTAGAATTGAGGTCTTGGATGATGCTTTCTTAAGGAATTTGGGTGAAAATAAATAATTTTTGTACTATATTACAAAATTTGGGGCCCTAAAAAGAAAAGAGGGTGAATTTGTGTCTGACGTTTCTAAAAGGCTCAACAAAATGTACAATAAGATTCCTACTGAGATTAAGCCCACCGAGACTTATGCAAAAATAAATTATGCAAGTGCATTTGACCCAAATTTTTATCTATTGTTGAGAGAAATAAGGTCTGGAACATTGGCTCATATGCAATATGCTTCCCCAGAAGTTGAATAAAATATACTAGCATTAGACAAGTTGAGGGACAGATCTGATATGGAGAGGAGAAAACCTAAAACAAAAGCTTCTCCTTCAGATACTTCAGGTAAAAATCCAAAAGTTTATGAGTTAACCAAGTTGGTCAAGTCATTATCTGTAGATATGGAGAGATTAAAACTTGAAGGGAGACAATCCAATAGAAACCCTCAAGACTTTGGAAACATGAACCAGTTTAGAAGGAAAAATAATCCACCTCAAGTTTTGCAGAGAGACCGTAGGAACAATGAAGATCAAAGAGTTCAAGTCCCTTTCCAGAATAATCTATTTGATGAAGAAAATTGAGAAAATTAGGTGGAAGGAGTATAACCAGAGATTCATTATGTTACAGATAAACCTGCCTCACCTCATCTTACTCAAAATGAGTATGAGGAATACTTGGTATGTAACCATATAGATGAATTGGCTCAAGAAGATCAGTTTTATCATATAGAAGGTCAGAAAAAATATAACTTGAGATCAAAATAGAATGTTGAGAAGAAAACTACATCCCCTTGGTCCAAAAAGATAGATGTTTCTGTGAAAGCAACCCTTTCCAAAGAAACAAAAGAACAAAACAAAAAAAAAGTGATAAAAGCTTCTGCACATGAAGTGAAAGATGCGGAAAAATCTCTGTCTAATTTCAATTTTGAGCATGAAATTGAAAAAATTAAGATTCATGTTCCCTTTCTTGAGCTAGTAAAAAATGAACGGTTCAAAAAGTACCTTTTGAAGGTATTGTCCTGATTGTTCAATCAATCATAAATCTTATTTTTTAATGTTTCCATCTTGCACAAGATTTGAATTTATTTCAATTCTTAATGAAGTTTTTGTGAATTAAATAATGACATTACGCTTACACAAGTGACAGTTGATGTGGAAGGGACAATAAATGTGATGGGAAGTGGTGATGTGATGTTGTGGAAGAAGAAAAATGTTAAGTATGAGAGTGGAAAATGAGCAATAAGAAGCCCAAATTGTATAATACAACATTGCGAACTTGTAGACATGTGGACACAGATATGAGGAATGGTAAGGAGGTATGCACTGATACTAGAAATCTGGTTAAGTATTGGAATGATTCATATTGTGTATTGAATAAACAAAAGGTGCATTTTGAAGAACACGGGACTTCGTACATGAAAACCTAGAAACTAGAAAAAAATTTGATTGGTAGTATGTAGCTTT
This sequence comes from Picea sitchensis, assembly GCA_010110895.2. NCBI lineage: Eukaryota > Viridiplantae > Streptophyta > Pinopsida > Pinales > Pinaceae > Picea > Picea sitchensis. The sequence continues at coordinate 160,382 of SNQJ01S0000705.1, forward strand.
GCATCTGCTCTTTATGAAAATTGGCTGAGTGTTGAAAAAATGAAAAAGGTACAATTTGGGAAATAAAAAAGTGAGAAGTGTGTTTCAGGGAATGATGTATTATGAACCTACGGACTTGGTGACTCAAGAAAAATTTAACAGACAGTATGTAGGTCTGCATCCACATTTCAAGAAAAATGACTAAGTGTGAAAAAGGCAAAAAGGGCATTGTGGAGGACGCGGAAGTAAAAAGGTGAAAATGAGTGTGACATGTTTGAATACCTTGGACTTACAGACCTAGAGACATGGGGGTCCAATAATTGATCTACTTTCGCTCTGCATTTCTTGAATTTGGCTAAGTGTTGGAAAGATTTCGATGGAATATAAAATGACTGAAAGAAAAACAAACAAAAGAAAGACAAGGAAAAAAAATATATGGCTGGTTAAATGGAAAAACAATTTGATCATGAATGTGGATCAACAATACCTAACTTAAAAAATATTTTTAAACATATATATCTTTCGCACAGATATATCTTCGGCATAGACATATCGTCCACATAAATATATCTTCCATACCTCTGCATTGTATATCCCCTGCACATCCAATAAAGCACAAAAATCTTCAATAAAACATCGTCGCTACATTATGCATGAGGAATACACTATGAAGCAACAGACTTCAATAAAACACAATAGTTGCATTATGCATGAGGCATACACTATGAAGCAATAACTAGAGGAACTAATTGCACCTAAATATTAATATTTATTTTACACACATAAAATAGTTATATAAAACAAATTTATTTCATTGATAATTAGAAAATATTAACACCAAATCCTTTTAAATTTTTAGATATTTCAATTCTTTTATGTATACACACATATTAAAAAATAAGTAT
>SNQJ01S0000705.1:161344-174155 GCA_010110895.2 Picea sitchensis
ACACATATATATCTTCAACATAGACATATTGTTCGCACATATATATCTTTAGAACCTCCGCACATTCATAACCCTCACACAACCAATAAAACACAATAAAATTCAATAAAAAATCACTAGTTGCATTATGCATGAGTTATACACTATGAAGAAACAAACTTCAATAAAACACATCAGCTGCATTATGCATGAGGCATACACTATGAAGCAAGAAGCAAATGTATTAACTGCACCTAAATATTAATATTTATTTTACACACATAAAATAGTTACATAAAACAACTTTTATTTGTTAATAATCAACAAACATTGACACCAAAGTATTCTAACGTTTTAGATATATAAATGCTTTTACATAGATACATATATTAAAAATAAGTATTTAAAGTGAACAAATGCTTTTATGCATATGCCTAACATAAAAATATTGTTAAACATATATATCTTCTGCACATATATATCTTTGACGTATACACATCATCCACACAGATATATCTTCCGCACCTTCACACAAAGATATCTTCTGCACCTCCACACATGTATATTCCCCACACATTCAATAAAACACAGTAGTTGCATTATGCACGAAGCATACACTATGAAGCAACAAACTTCAATGAAAAATAGTAGTTTCATTATTCATGAGGCATACACTATGAAGCCAAAAGAAGAGGAACTAATTGCACCTAAATATTAATATTTGTTTTACATACATAAAATATTTACATAAAACAACTTTATTTTCTTGAGAATCAGAAAACATTAACACCAAGTCCTTTTAACGTTTTAGATATCTCAATGTTGTTATGTATATACCTATATTAAGAAATAAGTATATAAAGTGAACAAAATGCTTTTATACATATGTCTAACTTAGAAAATATTGTTAGGCATATATATCTTTTGCATAGATATATCCTCTACACAGATATATCTTCGACATAGACATATCGACCACACATATATATCTTCCACACCTCCACACACTTATATCCCCTGCACAACCAATAAAACATAGTATCTTCATAATGAATGAGGCATAAAGTAATATACCAGATATAAAAAGTATGCAGAATAGAAATAAAATGCTAGTAATGGTAGAATAATAACAACATAACCATAATAATCACCACAATAGCAATGAAATGATATAAGAACAATAATAGAAATAACACTTTGATTCTGAAAGCAATGTTCACAGGCCTCTTCGAGGGGGCAACCTCCAGTTGAGCAATGCTCTATTACAATATTATCCAAGCTAGGGTTCTCATACCCTCGAATCCTATTTATACTAAATATTTCTATTAAAAGAAGCATCTAGAGGAAGATCCTTCTAGAAGCAGAAGCTTCTATTAGGTCTTCTTACATCCTCCTTATTCTATTTTATTGAAAGGACTTATTAATATTGACCTTTATTACATCCGAATATATTATTCTACCTATGTGCGGGTTAGGACCCTAACATGTTTGCCCCCTTAAAATCAACCTTGTCCTCAAGGCTTGAGATGAGGAAATTGCTGCAGAATGGTAGCTGGTTCCCAAGTGGCATCTTCTGGAGTTGTATCTTTCCACTGGACTAGCACTTCCTTGATTGTTCTCTGACGTAGGTGACGCTCACGTTGTTCCAAAACTGCTTCTGGCTGTAGCCAAATGGATACTTCTTCAACTAACTCGGGAAGGTTGGTTTGAACTTGGCACTTAGCTGTAATCACCTTCTTTAAGCATGAAACATGAAAAACAGGATGTAGCTTTGAATGGCTGGGAAAAGATAACTGATAGGATACTTGTCCCACATGCTTGAGAACCGTATAAGGGCCATAAAATTTGGGTGCTAGCTTTTGACAATGATAGGCCTTGAGGGAAGTTTTCTCGTAAGGTTGCAGTCGAAGAAACACCTTATCGCCTTCTGCAAATTGACGTTCAGAGTGACCTTGATCTTCTTGTTGCTTCATGCGATTCTGTGCCATGACCAAATTCTCTTTGAGGGTACAAAGAATAGCCTCTCAAGCTGTAAGTGTTTGGTCAACCGCCTGGACCTTTGAGGCACTTGGTAAGTATGAGAGAACTGAAGTTGGATTATGTCCATATACCGCTTCAAAAGGAATCATGCGTGTAGTTGTATGGTATGAAGTGTTGTACCACCATTCAACTAAGGGTAACCATTGAGTCCATTGATTTTGCTTTTTGGAGGCAAAACACCTCAAATATGTTTCCAAACACTTGTTGACAACTTCCGTTTGGCCATGAGTCTGGGGATGATATGATCTGCTGAGATGCAATTCGGTGCCTTGTATCTTGAACAGTTCTTGCCAAAAATTTCTTGTGAAAGTTGGGTCATGATAAAAAACAATAGAGTGCAGCATTCCATGAAGCTTGAAGACCTGATCCATGAAAACTTGAGCCACCATGGATGCTATAAACGGGTGTTGAATGGCGCAGAAATGAGCATACTTGGAAAGGTGATCAACAACCACCATGATGGCTGATTTATTTCCCAATTTGGGTAAGCCAGTAATAAAATCCATAGAGATCTTCTTCCAAATAGTAGGTGGAATCGAGAGTGGTTGTAGTGTGCCCGAAGATTTGACTGTTTCTCCCTTGTTGCGTTGATACACATCAAATTCAGTGACAAAATTACGAATGTCCTGTTTCATACCATCCTAGGAAAAGGAACATTTGACCTTGTCATAGGTTTAGGTGAACCCAGAGTGCCCTATTGTGAGTGTAGCATGAAGCTCAGAAAGTACCGTGGATTTAAGCTTTGATTGTTTACTTAAATACAAACAACCTTTGTATCGAAGTTCATCATGGATCCAAGAGTACCCTGGGGAAGCTGGAGCATTGGACTGCAATTGTTGGATCAGATGCGAAATTTTGGGATGTTGTAGCCATTCTTGGCGAATGGCTTGGAGCCAATCTGGTAGAATGAATGAAAGAGAAAAAATGGATCCTTCATCTTCATATTTTTGGGAAAGTGCATCTGCAACCATATTATCTTTTCCTTTCTTGTAAATGATCTCATAATCATATCCAAAGAGCTTAGTCACAAATTTTTGTTGTTCTGGGGAGGAAATGAGTTGTTCCAAAAAATACTTGAGGCTTTGATGGTCTGTCTTAATTTGGAAACGTTGCCCCGATAGATAAGGGCGCCACAGATCAATGACATGCAAAATAGCCAACATTTCATTTTCATAGATGGATTTGCCCAGATTTCTTTCAGATAGTTTTTTGCTGGTAAAGGCCAAAGGTCGACCCTCTTGCATAAGAACAACACCAATTCCTTTCCACGAGGCATCACATTCCAATACAAAGGACTTTCTGAAATCAAGAAGGGCGAGGACTGGAGTGGTGCACATGGCCATTTTCAAGGTTTGAAAATCTTGAGCAATGACTGGAGTCAAAGTGAAAGAGTTATTTTTAAGAAGAGCAGTGAGAGGTGCTGTAATCTTCCCATAATTCTTAACAAACTTGCGATAATACCCTATTAAGCCCAGAAATCGATGCAAGATCTTAAGAGTTTTTGGGTGAGTCCAGTATTGTATAGCTTCAATCTTTTTAGGATCTACCCTGACGCCATACTTGCCAACCAGATGACCCAAGTATTCTACTTCTAAGGCGCCAAAAGCACATTTAGACTGTTTCAGGAAAAGTTGGTGCTAAGAGAGTAGATGGAGAACTCGATCCACATGAGGAAGATGGCCTGTCCAGGTTTTTCTATAGATGAGGATATCATCAAAGAAAACTAAGACAAAATGGTGGAAAAAAGGAAGGAAGACATGATTCATGAGGTTTTGGAAGGTGGAGGGGGCATTACACAAGCCAAAGGGCATGACCAAAAAATCATAGTGGCCCTCATGAGTTTGAAAGGTAGTCTTGGGAATGTCCACCTCTTTCATACGTATCAATTTTAGGTGGTAGCCTAAACAAAGATCAAGTTTAGTGAAGAATTGGGTGCCACTCAATTCATCCAGGAGGTCATCAATGACAGGAATGGGGAATTTGTCTTTGATGGTAAGTTTGTTGAGGGAACGGAAGTCAGGACACATTTGCCAAGAACCTTCTTTATTCAGGACCATGAACACAAGAGAAGAGTAGGGGATCGTACTAGGGCAACTAACTACTGCATTAAGGAGTTCCTGGACCATTTTCTCAATTTCAACTTTTGGGGAAAAGGGGTGACGATATGGATGGATATTGGGAGGAAGGTTTCCGGGTACAAGAGGAATGGAATGATCATGCACACCATGGGAAGGAGGCAGTCCTTGGGGAATGGAAAATACCAATTGATGTTTAGAAAGGATGTCTTGGAGGTCTTGCGGGACCAAGGCTGTCTTTGTTGCTTGTATGGCATGGAGTTGGGAAATAACACCAGAATGACCTTTTTTGAGCAGCTTTTCCATGCGATGGGAACCAATGATATCAAGTGATCCAGCAGTGATGCCTTGGAAATTATATTGGTGTCACTCCTGGTCGAATTGCATGGTTAATTCTTTAAAATCCATGAGAATGTGACCCAAAGTCCTTAGCCAGTCTGCACCCAACACAATGTCACAACCTCCCACGTCGATAGCAAAAATATGGGATTTCAGGTGGTAGTCACCAATTTGGAGACACACATTTTCAAAACACCCACCACATTTCATGGAACCACCATTGGCAATCATGATTTGGAAATTATTGATGGCATGGATGTAGCATTGAGTTTCTTGGGCAATGCGATGATGAATAAAATTATGGTTGCTGCCACTATCAACCAAAATGATGACCTTTTGATGCTTGATGTAACTGATTAGCTTGAGGGTTTAGGGAGCAGAGAAGCCAGTGAGAGCATTGAGGGAAATGACTGGTTCTACTTTGGGAGGGTCTGAGGCAGGGGTTATGTCAGTGGATTCAGGTGACTCAGACACAAGAGGATTTTCTACATCTTCTTCTGAAATATCCTCTTAGATGGACATAAAAAGATTTTTTTTTTTACACTTGTGGCCCAAGAAATATTTGTCATCACAGTTATAACAAAGGCCTTTGAATTGGCATTCAGAGATTTTAGCCCTGGTCAATTTTTGGATCTTTAGTGGAGCAGAGGGAGTAGTGGGATTTACTGGTTTAGGGCGAGGGAAAAAGGAGGGTTTTCGATTTTGAGAAGATACAACTTGTTGTGCTTATTTATCTCTTTTAGTAGCCTCCACTCAACTCTGAGGCCGAGCCATGATGACATGGGCCCTAATCTCATCCTTGAGGCCATTGATAAAACACTCTTGGAAAAAGGCATCAGACATGCCCTCTGTTCTAAAATCCAGGTGCTCAAGGGAAGCTATAAAGTCTTCCACTGTTCCTAATTGTTTCAACTTTATCAAATGACCCAAATGGTTGGTGTTAGTGTCAAAGCATTCATAAATCGTTGCCACAAAGTGTGTCCAAGTAATATACCCTTGACGAGAAGTTTTTCTCTATTGCCACCATTGCCAACGTTCTTGATCTAGATGGAGAACACCATACCAGAGTTTGGCCAAGTCATCTGTAATGCCGTATAAAGAGAAATAATGATCCATTTGGGTTACCGAACCAGTGGGGTCCGAGCCATCAAATTTGGTCACATCCACTCGTGGAAGGCATATGTCACGTTGAAAGTGATGGTTCTGAAAATTATGGGAATGAGAGCAATGGTCACCTTCAGTATGTGGAGGTGAGGAAGAGGAAGGGTTATCTGTTTGATGCAGAGTGCCGAAAAGACAGATTCAAGCTGGGTGGTGAGGTCTTGTTTGATTTCCTCCATTGAGGACTGCATGGTTGTATTCATGGCAACAACATTGGCACTGATTTGTTTCACTTCTTATTGGGTCTCGATGAGACCAGATTGCAAGGTGTTGAAGTGAGCTTCCAAGTCATGGCTATGGGTATGGGCCATGATGATTTTTGGGGAACTGAAAAGGGTCAGGCGGGGTCAATTTTTTTTCTGAAAAATGATATGGATGAATGTGATAAGGGAAAAGACATGAATCCAATGGAATAGGTCTCAAATAATGGTGAAAAAATTTCCACAGTTTTTTTTTTAACACCTGCACAGTTATACTTCGATCTGAAGAATACTGCAGTGATGAAATGCCCAAATGCTTAACTAGGAAGAAATGTGTAGTGATTTGGCAACCCGAACATAGTTGCGTGACAATAGATCTTGTATGTTTTAATTTGTTTATGTTTTTGTCCCCAAGGGTTAGGTATTCAAGGGTTCTACAGACAAGGGTTTGCCCTGTGCTATAGCTCTCTGATATACATGTGGTGTCCAATAGTAGTACTCAACCCAATATCTTAGGGCATTAACTAAGGAGGATAGACTGTACCCTTAGCCATACAACCCGACTACCTAGGTACTAGAGAGTATCTTCCCAAGTGTTGTTCTCGGTGACACTATAGCAGTCAGGCGATCGATCGGTTTATCTAAAGAGGGCTTCATGTAATCTAGGCTGATCCGTACACAGGTATTGTCTGATGCGCTACCACTCAAAGGGGTACCAACAGGGGTTACAAGGGTGGCCAATAGATGTGCACTTAAGAACCACTTGTATTTCCTGTGTGTATGAATCCCTCAACCATGGGTTTATGCGCGTAACGACAGATCTTTGTGGCTTAAAGACGACGGAATATGTCTCTACCCTGAAAAAAAAATTAACCCACACTTTCTGCCGAGGAAAGTGCTCTGATACCACTTGTAATATACCAGATATAAAAAGTATGCAGAACATAAATAAAATGCTAGTAATGGCAGAATAGCAACAATATAACCAGAATAATCACCACAATAGCACTAAAATGATATAAGAACAACAAAAAAAATAACACTTTGATTCTAAAATCAATGTTCACAGGCCTCTTCAAGGGGGCAACCTCCAGTTGAGAAATTCTCTATTACAATATTATCCAAGCTAGGGTTCTCATACCCTTGACTCTTATTTATACTAAATATGTCTATTAAAAGAAGCATCTAGAGGAAGATCCTTCTAGAAGCGAAAGATTCTATTAGGTCTTCTTACATCTGCCTTATTCTATTTTATTGAAAGGCCTTATTAATATTGACCTTTATTACATCTGAATATATTGTTCTACCTATGCGCAGGTTAGGACCCTAACACATACACTATGAAGCAACAAACTTCAATAAAAAACAGTATCTGCAATATTCATGAGACACACACTATGAAGCAATAAGAAGAAGAACTAATTTCACATAAATATTAATGTTTATTTTACACACATAAAATAGTTACATGAAACAAATTTCTTTTGTTGATAATTAGAAAACATTAACACCAAAGTCTTTTGACTTTTTAGATATCTCATTGTTTTACGTATATACATATGTTAAAAAATAAGTATATAAAATGAACAAAATGATTTTATACATATTCCTAACTTAAAAAATATTGTTAAACATATATATATGTTCCACACAAATATATCTTTCGAATAGACATGTCATCCACACAGATGTATCTTTGGCACCTCCGCACAGGTATATCCCCTGCACAACCAATAAAACACAACAAAGTTCAATAAGGCACAGTAGCTATATTATGTATGAGGCATACACTGTGAAGCAACAATATTCAATAAAACACAATAGCTACATTATGCATGAGGCATACAATATGAAGGAAGAAGTAAAGAAAGTATTTTCACGTAAATATTAATATTCATTTTAAACACATAAAATAGTTACATAAAACAACTTTCTTTTATTGATAATTAGTAAATAGTAACACCAAAGCCTTTTAACTTTTTAGCTATCTCAATACTTTTACGTATATACATATATTAAAAAATAAGTATATAAAGTGAGAAAAGAACTTTCATGCATATGTATAACTTTTAAAATATTGTTAAACATATATATCTTCGGTGCAGACATATCATCCACACATATATCTGTAACATATAGTTCCATTGATCATATTTTACACTGACTTATTCTTTGAGGACACTTGCGAGCAAGTGATCCAGTTATGGTACATTATGATTTCTGCTTGATTTGTGGTACATTATGATTTCTGCTTGATTATGAGTTATATTGTATGACATTATGAATATATGTTAAGTTATAGATGCATATATATTGACATGTATTATTGATGAGTTATTCTAAGTGTGTAGGATACATGATAGGTTGAGGATGCTGATGGAATCAGTGGACTTCCTTGGAATCTAGATTGAGTTAGGGAGTGGATTTTATTTGGCTTGATTATTTTATTTACATGCATGAGTTACATGGTGATTTCAGTATGGATGTTATGTATATGGATGATTAACAATGTTATTGTTAGTGGATGAAGGCTTGGTGACGCTTGTTAATCCGAATCGCATAAGTAGTAAAGGGGTCATGCACAAAAACCAGACAGATGAGGGAGAAATGTGGCAGCATCCTTGTAATATCCTACTAGCACTCCCGTCGTGATCTGAACTATAGGTTAACAATTACCTAGTTCGAGAGGTCCACAATGTCATGAGGGAAGACTAAGATAATCGCTCATGAATAATTATAAGGGGCGATAAATAAGGAAGAATCATTATTCCTTAGAAATCCCTTAGTTTCTCACAAGGTTGACCGAGTGGAGTGTTCACTCCAAGTGTCTGAAAAACTTCCAAAATAGTCAAAGGAAAGTGGCACCCTTGAAGCACGGAAGTGCGTCTTGAAGGACACGTCACATAAACAAATTGTGAGTCAATAAAAATCTAGATGGCATAGAAAATATAATAAAAATGTTTAGACCTTGTTAGAACATTAAAAGGGAATGAAGGGAATTACACTATAAATCTAAGTGAAAGAATAAATAAGAATAAATTTGGGTAAATGCACATGTGTGCATTCAAATAATATAAGGTATTTTTAAAATAAAAATAAATTAAAACATGAGAGATTAGGTGGTCCACATAGAGTAGCATCTTCAGTAAATCTACCACCAATCCTAACTAAAAGAAGACTCCTAATCCAACTCAAACTAAAATTTAGTTAGGGGACACAAAACAAATGAGGGATTGGGAAACTAAGAGACAAGTAAGAGGAAAAATAGGAACAAATTGGGGATTGTGAGGGAAAATGTATAATAAAATAAAATAAAAAGGGAATTAACATGTGAAACTTGGGGAGAGTGTGACAAGTGTAGTGGGCGAATAATCCTTGATTAAATTATTAAAAAATTATTTATTTTTGCATGAGAGGACAAGTGTCATTGCTAATTTTCCTATAAATGAAATGGAGAGGAAGAGAGAAAGGACCTCATTTTTGGAAGTATTGTTATGCTGCCAAAATGTTTCTTGACTATTTTACTTATGGAGAGTTGGGTTGGCAAACTTGTGAAAGAGGTGCAAGAGTTTCCTTGCAAGGAAATGTTTGTGGTATTGTGTTCTTGGTTATTTGTGTGTGGCCTCTTTGTGGCTCAGGGGGCTAAGGAGGAAGAAGTGTACCCTTAGATTTGGCTAGGAGGTACCAGTGAAGTCTCTAGATTGGCAAGCGAAAGGGAGGACAATGCATAAGCTATTCGGATTGAGGATAATCAACTAACCACTTTTGTTGATTACAATATTTTTAAAATTTCAGTTGTACTCTTATGTATGATTTTGATTGTAAGAATTGAGTTCCATTACTGGTTGTAATTATCTTGGATGATCATGTGCGAATCTAGTGTTGAATTAAATGAAAATTATTTACATCTAAAAATTATATGTATTCAAAATGTATAGTTGCTCATTCTTCAGGTGCTAACTTTTTTCCTCCATAATTAATTATAAAACATTACATGTGGATGGAGGTTTACTTTTATGCACAAATAGAATTATGATTAATTTCAACAATATATATTTACCTCTCACTGATGATAGTATTTCATNATATATATATATATATATATATATAATTGGTTTCTCTAGAGTATGGAAATATAGGTTTACTAAATTGTATAAATCATAATTTTAAATTGTAGAAAAAATTGTGTTTTTATTGTGGACGTAAGCTTATATAGAGGAATGGCTATAATCTTAAACCATTACTGGTTTCATCTGGTCAAATTTCACCATATATGTTGATAGGTGAGTTCCTTAGAGTTTAGTATTATTTTAATTATTTACCCACTACAGTAACCCCCTTATCCTTCCTTTGTCCAGTACATCTTTAGGGTGTAATTTTCAACATGTCATGTGTGATAAAGATTGTACCTTCCCTCTATATACTATTGGGTGTGTTGCGTTACTAGTAGTGATAAGATGGTGGATACTTTTCGTAAGTCGAAAATACAGAACCATTTATTTGTATCTTAATTTACCCCAACCATCTAATATCTACCACATATATCTCTTACCGTTATCATGATGTAACTGTGAATTCTAGCATTTAATCCAGCGTCTCCTACTTACTAGATATGTATAGTGGATCATTATTTTTTGGTCATTAGGTTTGAACGTGCAAGCTCAAGTAGAATGGGGTAATTGACGAGATGTTAACGAGCTCAGGAAGTTATGTCGTGATCAAATGCACTTAAGATCACCACTGTTAGATATGAGTAATAGTGAACTGATGTAATTACAACGTTGACACAAGAATAACTTTATTTCATTAAGTAATAATAACAAAGAAATTATTGAATTAATGTATTAGTCGAGGGTCATTGTAACCGAAGAATACAAATCAATGAAGTTCCTTTCCTTAATGATAAATTGAAAGATAATCATGCCATTACACGATAAATCAATGTAAAAATAATGATGGAATTAACATTCTTCTATAAACTCTAGTTATCTAAAGAATTTGTAACATCCCCTCCATTACAGCTAGGAAAAGCGAAGCACAATAGCTAAAAAAATAAATTATTTTTTTATTTTTTAAGCATTAGGAAAATTAGCGTCAACACATAATTCAACAACGCATAATAAACGACATTTTAATTAAAAGAATTACAAGCATCTCATCGTCATAATCAATAGCGTCACAACCAACACATCAACATAATTAGTAATGACACATAATCAACACATCATCACATTTAAATAACGTCACATAATCAACAAGCATCATGAATGTCAACGCAAGATCAACTCATCATGATCATCTGGAATCATCAATACTTTTAATCGCTCAACTCATCACAAAAAGATAATCATCAGATAATACAAGGGTAACATGAGATAACATAACAATAACACAAATATCATAAAGATACCATAAGTATGACATACGAATACTACCCACCCAACCTACCCTGCAATGTTAGAACCTCCAAGACAAATAAGAAATACTCAATCCCATGATTCATCCATTTGATTTTGACCACTTAAGGCCTCAGGGTAGCGACTGTTTTGAGGAACAAGGAGGTGTCTAATTCCCACTAATCCAGTCATAATCTGATTTCCAGACTAGTTTATTAATCATGATTAACATCATTTCAACATAGTGCAAGGAATAATCTACTCTACTTAATCAATCCTTCAAGAAAAATAAGTGTCATTGACCAAGTAGATAATACATAAGATTAATAAGAACCACAAAGAAAAAATTGCAATCTAAGTATCGGACACAAATCCCATTTCTAACATCAATTAGTAACCTTTCAAGGTCAACATCATCGAGGGTCAAGAAACATTTATTAAGTGTTGCAAGCTATTGTAATAGGTGAAATATTCAATGCAGCCCAACTATATATCTTAATAAAATGGAAAGTCTTGGTTTAATAATACAATAATAATTTGATACTAAACTACCTATCTCCTTCCTTAAACCCTAAGAATATCTCCTTCCTTAAACCCTAAGAAAATTGACCATGTTTAAGCATTATTTAAGAATTCATAAGTCATCTTACATCCTATTATTTATGAACTAAAGGTAAATCATCATAAGTAAATGATAATAATTTAACTTCTTAACATATCCATTTATACATATTAAAAGATTGAGTATATTAAGCTATAATAAAGGATCCACATAATAAAATCTCATACCCCTTTTAGGAACTCAAGGAACCAAAACATAATTAAGCAATATAAGGATCCAAATGAAAAATTACATATTCCCTTAAGAACTTAAAGGAATAAAAATATTAAATCAACCATAAAGGGTGCAATGCTATCCTAAAAATCTCATTAAAAGAGATAAGAGAACTTGATATTACATTTAACAATAATAGATAATTAGAAGTTAAATTTCAACTCCCAAGTGTTACACATTATTTTGGTCACCCTAATGATGATTTCACAAACATGTGTTCAAGATCCCAACATGACTTTTTTCCTGAGAAAAGAAACTTCTTTCCTCCTCTACAAGGCTGCTTTTTAGAAAGGGTCTGCAGGCTGCATATATTACATAGTGCAGAAATCTATGATTTTCGTAGGCTGCTCTATAGTTGGCCCGCGGGATTTCCACAAGCTACTATATAGGTATGGTGCGGCGGCGTTCCAAAGCTAAAAGCGGAAATAGGTTTCACGGAGTTTCTAGAAGGGGAATCTGTTGAAAAGTTGACAAGAAACATGTGTCTAATTTACTTTTCCCTTAAATAAATTAGACAATAAATATTGATCTATTATTTCATTCATAACTGAGTGAGTTGGATTTGTAACAGAATTATAAGTGTAGTTAAGTGAGTTAAGATCAGTTGTACTAGTTGTAACTAAACATGCACTAGTGAGAGTTAAGTGAATCAATGAACTCACATGAAAATAAAGATTCACCACGGTTAACTACATGCATGTCAGATATAGTGGAGACCCAGTGGAGATAACAGGTGAAAGGGATAGTTTAGCTATCAGTTGTGATTTGATCACACATGCAGTGGAT
>SNQJ01S0000705.1:178163-199266 GCA_010110895.2 Picea sitchensis
AGGGAGATACTGCATAAGTTTCACATGGAGGGATGCAAACCCATGGATACTCCTCTTCTAGGAAACTGGAGGAAAGAGGATGCTACTTCTGGAGAAGTAGTGGATGCTACTGTCTATCAACAGTTAGTGGTTTCGCTAATGTATTTAGTGAACACGAGACCGAACATTTGCTATGCGGTTAACCAACTAAGTCAAACGATGGTTAAGCCTACCAAACTCTTTTGGAAGGCGGCTAAGCATGTCCTGAGATATCTGAAGGGAACATATGAGTATGGATTATGGTACAGATAGATGGATGAGGTGAAGTTGCATGGCTTCATGGATGCAGATTGGGCAGGCAGCCCAACAGACAGAAAGAGCACATTAGGGGGGATCTTTATTATCGGATCTACAACTGTTTCTTGGTACATTAGGAAACAGAGATCTATGACACTTAGATCAGCGGAAGTGGAATACATGGCAGCCAGCCAAGCTACATGTGAGGCTATCTGGATGAGGAAGATCTTGGTTGGTTTGTTTGGTTCCCATTTAGATCTGACAGTGATTTATTGTGATAATCAGAGTTGAATTAAACTTTCGATTAATCCTATGTTTCATGACAGATCTAAGCATATAGATATACGGTATCATCATCTCAGAGATTGTGTGCAGCGGAAGATTATGTTGCTTCAATACATTCCTATGGAAGATCAGGATGTAGACATTTTGATGAAGGTGCTCACTAGGAGAAAATTCAAATATCATAGAGACAGGATTGGGGTGAAGGATAATCCCTTTCTTGTTGAGAGGGAGTGTTGAAAAGTCAACAAGAAACATGTGTCTAATTTACTTTTCCCTTGAATAAATTAGACAATAAATATTAATCTATTATTTCATTCATAACTGAGTGAGTTGGATTTGTAACAGAATTATAAGTGTAGTTAAGTGAGTTAAGGTCAGTTGTACTAGTTGTAACTAAACATGCACTAGTGAGAATTCAGTTAATCAATGAACTCACATGCAACCAAAGATTCGCCATAGTTAACTACATGCATGTCAGATCCAGTGGAGACCCAGCTGGGATAAAAGGTGAAAGGTACAATTTGGCTATCAGTTGTGATTTAATCACACATGCAATGGATATGCTTATGAGCATGTGCAAACTAGGCAATTCGTTAATGATTCGATTGTGAGAATTCGAATTGTAGAGATTGTGCAGAGGAGGCAAGATATCTGAACAAAGGAATTAGCACATGTATTTGTTGATTTGTGTATGACATTTTGAGACGATTGTATTGTACTGAGATCTCTTGGATTAGATTTTTGTATGAGATTGTTTCATGATTCATGATATACATAATATATGATAGTGGGGTTTTTAGCTTTACGCTTTCCTGGAAAAACTTATGTGTTATGTGTTATTGATATTTCACTTTGTGATTGTGGTTGTGATTGTGGTTTAATTTTCCACAAGAATAATAGTAGAAGAAATTATGTATTTAACAGTGGCGTAATTGTTAAATCAAAAAAATCGCAGGAAATACTTAATTTGTATTGAATTTTCTACATAATCTTCTAGAATGTGAGGTGGCTTCTGTATGGTTGTGATCCTACTGGTTTCTCTGATTTGGTGGGATCATCCTCATCCCTTTAACCACTTCACCTTCTCCTCTATAATCATGGGCTTCTCATGGAAAAGTTTAATCAAGATTAAGCAGAGAATCGATGAAAGAATAGGATGAAGACTATGTGAAGAATCATGTTCCTAGTGATGCTTGAGGCCTCTATTTGTCTATCAAGATTTTGTGGATTATCTTCATGTGAATTTTGGAGAAAGTATATGTGTGTGTTGGAACGAAGGACCACTAAAAGGGAACTTGCAACATCAAGACAATTCGGTTGTATCTTCTACTTTTCATTAATATAATATGGTGGCATGTCTCTTTCCCATAAAATGATGAGTATTTTATTACGTGATTCCTTGATCACATGTTCAGGTTGTCATTGAATTCTACTATTGCTGCTTTCACATTGGTTGGTTTGTGTTATCGCAGATATGATTCCACAAGAGAACTGGAGTGAATAAAGTACAACAAAGATATAAGGAAGCGATTCATAAGGTATGTTAGCTATTCCTCCTTTGGTAGTAAACTCAATGATCACAACTTAGGGAAAGTGTCTTGTTCCATCTCATTTTGTTCTAGATCCAGGTGGATCTAGGGGGATTATTTCATGTCTTCATATACCAATTTACCCAATAACAAAATTGGCGACTACACTGGGGAGAACAACTTGATTGTGGTTTTTTGTTGGCCATTTGTTTTGACCTATTCTTTTTACTTCAAATCAGTCTCTGAGTCTATGGGAGATCCATTTAGACTCTCTGGGTTTGAAATTCCACTTAGATGCTTTGCCCTTTTCTCCAAATTTCTTGATTTTTCAAACACTTTCGCACTGCACCTTATCGATAGCCTGCAAAAACCTTTGATTTACGCACCCTGGTGGTTTATTTCAGTGCACGATTTCTGCACCCTGTCTGTTTCTAGCCTGCGGAAACTATTCATTTCCGCACTATGTTATACTGCCAGCCTCCGACAACGTTTGAGAAATTTTTTGGGTTGGGTTTTGGCCTCTGTTGTTACCCAATTTTTCTTTAGTCAGTTGGGAAAGGATTTTTAATGCCAGTTCTTGAATTTTTCTAATTGTTTAAGCTTGCTCTTGATTGGTTTCGGAGATTAAACACCTATCTTTTGATCTTTTTCCAATTTTTGTTTTTGATTTTTGTCAACAAGTCTATAATCTCTAGATTTATGTCTGAGTGCTTGCTCGATTAAAAATATTCGATTGGATTTGAAGTTTTAGGTTGGTTACACATTCTGGATTGCTTAATGATCAGAAGACCATTTTTTATTCACATTTGAAGAAACATTTTCTTGTCATTTTTATTTTTATCTTCGTTGAAAGATCGATTTGGGTTCTTGTTGAGTGTTTTATTTTCATTGATTGCTTATCCTTTCTCAATTCCATCCCTGTTTTGGTTTTCAAAAGAAAAAAATTGAAGTCTTTTAGTCTTTTAGGTAATCATTTATCCAGAAAATATTGGCATTCAAAAATTTGAAAGAGAACGGATAGTGAAATTACATTGTTGATGATTGTTTGGTATTACATTAAAAAAAAAAGGAATTTTACAACGTAGTTCACATTGTTCCAGAAAATACCTTCTCCCTACTATAGATAGAATTCATCGAAAGAAAGTTTGCATCATTCATTTCTATTTTCACGTTATTGGGTCGAAGTCTTACACAACATTGGTTTCATTCCCATCTACCTCTTAAGTAACAAAAGCCTCTAAAAAACATTGCGAAATTTAAAACTCAAGTAGTAACTTTTATTTTCTAGGGCTATTTTACACCATCATTAGCTGGGCTAGAGCTTTGGAATAGGCAGTGAGACACAGTCTCCAAAGCACAAAACACATAATAGTATCTTGTGATAGGGAGTGTTCAAATCCATTTGCAACATTTTGTCCTGGGAATCCCTTCTCACACAAGGGTCAAACCTGAAGTTGCATTAAGACTAGCAGAGTTATTCACCCTACTTTGTTGGTATTGGTGTAGATATTGCATGTATTATGGGGGTCACTTAAAAGCTATACCCACAATGATGAGTGGAATCCTTTTGAGTTGATTTCAAGCTAAATACCCTGCCTTTGCGCATGGATCGGACTGTCAACTATTTCCCTAGGCACACTGCTGTTATTGGTAACCTTACTAGCCTATCTTCTTAGGGTCTTACATGAGGTGAATGTGGAGGGGAAAGTCTCCACAGTACCTTGAATCAATGTCGGCCAAAATCACTCGAGATCCTTGGAGGGTATACCCACGATTATGTGTGGGAGCTTGCACCAGGGTGTTAGTCCATTAAGAAGGTCATCAATGTAACTTTTCCACCCGCTCTTCCCTAGACCCTTTTTGTCTTGACTTCACGACATTGGATTTCATCACCAACTAGTGATTTCGAAATAAGAAGGTTTTGTTTGCTTGGTGTGATTCCTAGATTATTTTAGGGAGTGCTATTGTTTTCATAGTTGGCCATAGATTTTTTTTGCAAAGTTTTTGGTTCGGGCAATATTGATCCTCCACCTCATTCACGTAGAATGCAAGGCCTACCTCCAGAAGATCTGGAAAGTTCTTAAACCTTGCCTACTAATCCACCAAAGGGCTCTCCTCAACAGAGTGAGGTTCAAGACACTGCCACTCCAAAAGTGGAAAGAACTGAGTCTTTAGACAATTTTCAAACTTCTTCCTCTCTAGAGTCTTTTTGACTTTTTTCGGTTCTGAGAGACATATTCTTCAGATAAATTCATCCGGAGATCTTGTTGTTCAAACTTCTGGACTACCAACTAGACCTTTCGCAGGTCCTGAAGGCCAAGATCTATTTTGGACTACTGACATATCTAGACAGGATATTTTCCGAGCTGGGTCAAGTGCTGATCTACTTGCCATACCCGAGTTACCCAAAACATCTGCTAAAGACACGATACCCCTAAATCATTCTCTCATTACAACTACCTATTTGTTCACTGGTTTAGACACCCTGTTAGTTGATCCTAACTCAACCATCCCCCTTCAAATGGCTGACTTTACAATGGTCCCAAATGCTACGACTATTCCCACCAGAGCTACAGTGGCTATCCAAGCTCCCATTGGCACACCACTTTCACCTAGACCTTCCCCATCGCTTCCTCTTGGGTATAATACGTTGAATGCTTCTATCCCCATCCCTTCTCAGGTTTCACCTAGAGCGTCTGGAGTTTTTAATCCTCCTGGGCACAATCCTGTTGCCTATTTCATTCTGACACTTCCCCAGCGCCCCTCTAGAGGGTCTTATCCACCTTTCACCAGAGGATCCAGCCCTAGTGGAATTACTCAGTCTTTCACACCTAATTATCATATTCATGTTGGTGGAGAATTCAAACCTGGAGGCCAATAACAACCCCTGTTTGGAGGTCAAACCCCAATTGGGACACAACCTCTGGTTGGAGGAAAACCCCCACCCACCACACCCTATGGACAGAACATATCGGTAGCTTTGGCCCAGTATTGGAATTTTCTTACCTAGGGTAATACTCAATCGAATGGGGGGAAACAACCTCAATTCATCTCTTTCATACCCCCTAGTATGGGCCAACCATACCCTGGGACTTCCAATCCCATTTGGGGTTCAAACGTTCAATCTAGTGTCCCTTTCCAAGGGAACATCCCTAATCAGTACAACCCCATGGGCTACATGCCTCCACACCCACAACCGAATCTGCCAAGATCTTCACATCATATGAAAACTACTTATGGTCCTACTGGTATACCGATGGGACTTCCTCCCCAAAGTCACCAGTACCCTCACGTGAATAGACAGTTACCCTTTTTAGCCACTTTGGATCTACCCGACTTGTCTAGGATTTTGAATGACCCTATCCATCACTCTCCTCATTGGCCTGTCATACTGGCCAAATTACCATCATACATTCCTAAGTTCGATGGTAAACCAGGAGAGGATCTGAATAATCATGTAATGACTTTCCACCTTTGGTGTTCATCCAACTCTTTGATGGATGACTCCATTCAGTTACGTCTTTTTTAAAGAACTCTCACGGGTTCAGCCGCGAAGTGGTATATGGAATTACCAAGAGGATTCTTTGTCGACTTTAATATCCTAGCTATGGATTTCCTCACCCACTACTAGTTGCCAATCCGTTATGAAATGGGAACCGAGATTTTGAGTTCTTTCAAGCAAAATAAATCCACTCATATCTCCAATCACATTCATGAGTGGAGACGAAGACGATATTTAATCAAAATCGATCTTCCTGATGAGTTATTGGCATAATGGTTCACGAAATCCTTCGTGAATGACATATATCATGACATTTCCATGGGTGGAGTTGTCATAGAAGAACAAGCGATCAGTCGCGCCCCGTACCTCAATCTCATTTATTCACAAACGGGTACTCTTTACGATCTACTCCCTGACGCAGCTCGTCCTTCTACCACGACCACCTCAACAACCCTAGCAGCTTCTCATACTGCTGATGGTGTGATAGGTACTTTCCATGATCAACCTCAATTCGCACAGGCCTCTCACACCACTCCAAAATCCCATGCTTCTAATGTTCAAACTGCTCTGACTCCCACTCCTCCCACCAGTAAAACTTCATAAGTGAACGTTGTTCAATCGACTCCTACCGGTAAGAACAAATCTAAAAAATGTAAGGGTAGGAATAAGGAGGATAAAAATAAAAACCCACAATCTAGCAAGACCAATTCACAACCTGCTGATGATAAGGACAAACACAAACCTCACTAACCTTGCCTTATCTATGGTGATGATCACTACACAAAGGAATATCTATGATGTGCTGAGATCACGAAGTTCCTTCAAGGGACCCCAAAACCTCCTACGCCTGTCATCTTGTCTCAGCCCTTCCCTTCTCAACAACAGGCTCAATTGGTCATCCATGATCAACCTTCTTCCTCCACTAGCTCCTACATACTTATGTGTAACGGTGATTCAAAGAAGAATGACATCACACTTACCACTTGTGCCAAAGATTACTCTTCCTCCAAGGAGAAAGTTGACGATATACCACCTTTGTTGGTTCAACAATATCCCTCGGCTCCACCTTCCAATGGTCCTCTTCATCTTGAACGACTAAATCCTGATATAGTCCTTTACCCTCCTCCCAACGGCGTGGTTCGAAAGTTTGCTTTCAATCCTCATGCACATGCTGCCCAGAACTACAGTATTGTAGAGGATCTGGCACAAGCACCATCCGCAATGTCAGCCCTCGAAGTCCTTCAAAGTTGTCCTACACAACGAAAGGCACTGTTAAAAGCTATTGGTGGAATCGACCCTACGGATATGAATTTAATGATATTTGACTTGGAAGATCACATTCCGAGGTTACCCCCTCAGCTCGCATTTCAAATACAAGTTTTTGTTGCCGACAAGAACATTTGTGGAACAGTTACTGACGAGGGTGCCTCAACGTGTGTCATGTCTATTGCCTACTGGAAATCCATTGGCTATCCTTCCTTAACTAAATCACACAACATGCTCAAAGACTTTAATGGCTCTAGCTTTAAACCTTCAGTGTACTCCCTTCGTTGCCTATTACGTTAGAAGGCAAAACGGTCAACGTTGAAGTTGAGGTCTTTGACGCACCTCTCGATTACAACTTTTGCTTGGCCATAGCTGGATCGATTCCATGCATCCAGTCGTGTCTACTCTTTTATGTATTGTACATTTTTCACATCAGGGAAAAGTAGTTACAGTAGACCAACTGGCCTTCTTTAACTCTGATACACATACTAGCAACGTACCTTTCATTGCAAAGACACCCCCTAGATACAAGAATGTCGGTGTGGGTCTACTAAAAGATTCAACTCTGATGGGTACGTTTCCGATCCCACCACTCGACGTTCCACCTCCTTTGGTTGCCTCAATTAACATGATTTCCACCTCCGTCCATGAAAATCCTGTGTCTT
The DNA here is from genome assembly GCA_010110895.2 of Picea sitchensis. Lineage (NCBI taxonomy): Eukaryota > Viridiplantae > Streptophyta > Pinopsida > Pinales > Pinaceae > Picea > Picea sitchensis. The sequence continues at coordinate 185,687 of SNQJ01S0000705.1, forward strand.
CTAACCCGTGGATAGTACCTAAACCCAATGATTATCTTCACTATGGCGACCAGATTCCTTTAAGTCCGATTGAATCTTCTTACCAAGCCATTCAATCGACTGACCCTTCTACTCCCTCTCTCGGTGAATTGTCTCCTGAACCGTTCCATGTTATTTTTCCCATGGACGAGATGATTATGTCGGTTATGTCGATGGAATATACCCCTTGGGATTATGGGCATCATCATTCCATTCTCTTTCTCAAAAAACACACCATCAAGAGTTACCAACTGATCTCGACTATGTCGATCATTTTCGTTATTTCTCCAGTTCCTGAATCCACACACGATGTGTTATATGAAGGGAACTTAAGTAACATTTCACCCACCATCCCCCTCGACATATCTATTAAACCTGGAGTTGTCGAAAATGTGCACATCGGAGCTTCATGTTCTACTAATGAGGTTGTCACATATAAGTCACTTTTTCAAGAATTTCATGACATATTCGCATGGAGATACAAAGACATGCCATGTATTGACCTTGATATTGTTATACACAAAATTAATACCTACTCGAACGCTAAACCCATCCGACAGAGACTTTGCTCAGTCCACCCCCATAAAGCAAGTGCTATCAATCTTGAAGTCAAAAAACTTCTTAAAGTTGGCTTTATTTATCCTGTGGCTTTGACTGATTGGGTATCCAATATAGTTTCGGTTAACAAGAAACAAGGTACGATCCATGTCTGTGTTGATTATAGGGATATCAACAAATTTTGCCCTAAAGACAACTTAGATACCCCCTTTGTTGACCAAATCATCGACGATTGCGTCGGAAGTGAAATATTCTCTTTGATGAATGTTTTCTCCAGATATAATCAAATCAATATCTTACCCACGGATCAACACAAAACCACTTTGATTTGTCCTTGGGGCACCTTTGCCTACCAGAAACTACCCTTCGGTTTGAAGAACATCGGTGCGACATTTCAACGTGCGATGTCTTACGCTTCCCATGATATTAAGCATATTGTACAACCATATTTAGATGACCTACCAGTGCATTCCATGCATCGTAGTGATCTTCCGGCCGACCTCCGAGCCATTTTCCTTTGTTGTCGGTTCTATCGTATACGCTTAAACCCACATAAATGTGTCTTTTGTGTCAATTCTGGTCAACTCCTGGGATTTATTGTGTCATGTCAGGGGATCAGGGTAGATCCTTTGAAGGTCGAGGCAATCCTCAATCTCCCTCCTCCTTCCTCACTTCACTAGCTACAAAGTTTGCAAGGGAAGGAAAACTTTCTACATTGTTTTATCCCAAACTACGTTGAGTTAACACTCGGATTTACTCAACTAATAAAGAAGGGCTCTGAGTTTGTAAGGGACACCACTGCCAACAAAGCCTTCGACGCTTTGAAAATAATTTTAACCCGTATCCCACCCAATTATAGTTGAGATTATTTCCTTTATCTCACTTCTTCAGACTCTACCATTGCCATCGTTCTGGTCCAAGAAGATGATTTACACGATGAACATGCCATTTATTATTTGAGTCGAAGTCTCACGATTACTGAAGCTAAGTACTTACATGTTGAAAAACTGGCCTTGGAATTTATTCTGTCCAACGTTTCCGTCACTATATTCTATTACACAAGACCATTGTCATTTCTGATTGCAACCTTATGCAGCACATTCTTACACGCCAATTGCTAGGGGCAATTACTCCAAATGGATCATCATCCTCCAAGAGTTCGACTTAGAGTTTGAGTGTGCTAAGTCGAAGAAGTCCCCGGTCTTTACCGAATTGATATGTGACCTTCCCTCTGCTGAGACACAAAATGTGGCAAAGGATTCCCTACTAGATCAATTCATTTTCTGATTGGTTCCGATGATGCTTGGTATGGAGATATTATCATTTATCTCTAGACTCAAACTTTCCATCCATACCTCTCTAGTATAGACCATTGTTGTATCCGCTATCAAGCCCGTCAATACATGATTCTCGGTGACACTCTTTATCGCCGTGGTGTTTACTCTATATTTCAACACTGTATCACCTTTGATGAGGCTGAGAAATATTTGAATGACTGACACTCCGGAGCATGTGGAGTTCATATGTCGGGGTATGCCACTTCCCAAAAGATCTTGCGAGCAGGGTATTTCTGGCCTTCTTTATTTAAAGATTGTATAATTGTCATCCATAAATGCCATGCTTTCCAAACATACAATCATAAGATAATATCTCAACCCGCTCCTTTACACCCTGTAGTTTCTGTTGGATCTTTCACTAAATGGGGTATCGATTTCATGACCTGTAACCCTCACTCGGCTGGGGGGCATGGATACATTATTGTAGCCGTGGATTATTTCACAAAATTGGCTAAGGTGATGCCTACATTCGACAATATAGGAAAAACTGCAGCCCTGTTCATATTCAATCACATCATCACACGATTTGGAATCCCATAGTCTATCGTCACTGATCATGGTAGCCACTTTCAAAACTTCATGATGTCTGAGCTTATAGAAAAGTTGTGTCTTTGACATGAAAACTCAACCCCCTACTATCCATAGGCCAATGGCCAAGTTGAAGTGATCAACAAGGTTCTTATCACCATGCTTCGATGGATTATAGGAATTCACAAAACGAGTTGGCACACAATATTGTTTTCATCATTATGGGCCTATGAGACATCCATGAAGTCTGCCACGGGGTTTACACCCTTCCAATTAGTTTATGGTATAGAAGTTGTCCTATCGATTGAATGTGAGATTCCATCGTTAAAACTAGTCGTTGAACTTCTCCCAAACACCTCTGTTGAAGAAGAACATTTGTTATATATTATGCAATTGGATGAAGCCCATCATGATGCCACCCTAGTTATTGAAACCCAGAAGAAACGTGTAAAATCCCAATATGACAAGGATGTCAAGCCACACATTTTCTTTGAGGGTGATATAGTTCTCCTCTATGAACAAGATGGTGATTTGCTAGGATCCGAAAAATTCGAGGCTATGTGGCGAGGCCCTTATATCGTTAAATGAGTGTTGGAGAAGGGAGCCTATGAGTTAGTAGATTATGATGGAATTCCTTTGAGTGAACCCAGAAATGGGCTTTACTTGAAGAAGTACTATGCTTAGACTATATTTTCATGAGTGCTTGTATTTTACTGTATCATATTGTTGTGTGCTACTTTTGCGTGCTTTTTTATTATTTGGTTTCTACCCTCGACCACTTACCTTGCATTGTTCTTGGTTTCTAGATGTCAGAGTCTTCATTACCCCACTTTGGCTTCGCTGATGGCGCTAGTCGTAGCACTTAGAACCTAGCTTCCACTCTGTGGGAAATCTATGCACTCACAAACAAACTTATCAGTCTACACAGTGTTTGCTTCGGTTGTGCAACCAATAATATAGCAGAGTATAGCGCAGCCATCGAATTGTTGACTGATGCTATCTCACTTGGGATTCGTCGCCTAGTTATACGACTTGATTCGCAACTAGTAGTACTACAGTTAAGTAATGTCTATGCTATCCAAATTCCTACTTTGTTATGGGTATATTTACAAATTCGCCTCTTGGAACGTTATTTTGATGATATCGAGTATGAGCACATTCCTAGATGTCTAAATACATTAACTGATGCATTAGCTAATTATGTGTTAGATAGAAATATGAGACATTTATAAATCCAATCACACATCACATGTATTATACAAAGAAAAATAATTCAGTAGAAGCCTCATGTATATATATATATATATAATGATAAAAGTTTTTTACAAAAAAGATTGTTTTTCGTCCAAAGACCAAAGTATAAAAACATGAAGCTCATAGCTTCTACAAAATGGCATCATGGATGATGCTCATGGTAAAACACTACTGCTTGTGCTACCCTACAGAGCAATCATCTCAGTGGACCAGACACACCTACAGTATGGTGTTGGAAACACCTTAGGACCTCACCGATTGACATATCTGGAATGCCTGCAGTCAAACCCTCCAGATTCTGCTTGATTGCTTCATAATCATCTGCATCCCATCCTTCTACTACCACTACTTCCCCTCACCTATGGATAGGGGATGTATTTGGGGGTCGGAACGGCCCTACATATGCATGGTCAAAATATTTTGATTAGTCATTGGATTGAAAACATAAAAAAATGTTTAATATTTTGAAAATTTTTACAAAAACACCATAAGACATACGCATAGTCATCAATCATCAATATCTAGGGCTCCAACCAATCAAAAAATGTATCATTGTATTTAATAATGAGGCCCGCTACATGCCGAGACATGAGATCACACCACCGCTTCATCCGCGGATCTCATGGCACTGGTATATTCCAATCTACCTATAAGTGTAAGTGAAGGACTCTTTCTAGGAAGAAAGATACCAAAATGGATCCATACCCAAACTGCTTCAACTCTCTGCTCTTGCTCTTGGTATGCTGGCTCTTCATACTGTGGAGGATTCCATCACACCAGTTGAACACACGAGTTTTCGTGCATTCCACGACATACTGAAAGTAGCTCTGAAGAGCCATGTGTGGAGAAGCACTAACTTCCATCTATGCAATGGTGAAAAGAATGGTTCTGAGAGTCAGATCACAAACTCCTTCGATAGCCACTTTACCCTTGTGATGATCGGCCTCAGGTTCACAATAGCGTATGATGTATTCACTCATCGACAAACCACCACCTTGACCTCCTGTTAAGGTCACTTGCACCCCACGATGGGATAGCCTCATCAAGAAGTAAATATCGTCGATGTGCAAGGAAATCACATGAACACTATTGCAACTGGTGTTAGCGAAAATTATTTGACAGAGCTAAACTTAGCTGATTGTCACTAAAATTGGCATGTCCGTTCTATTTGACAGAACTATTGCCGAATTTGGCGAACTAGGCACCTTTTGTTTTATTACACCCAACGGAAATAACTTTGTGCATGATGTAAAGCATCTTATGACCATACAATGTGACCATAGCCCAGCGGAAATAAAATTAACACCGTTTTTACACTTACCATAATATTTCCGTTTCCATTCACCGATGGACGCGTGGGCTCAACGGAAATCCCCAAAACGCATTGAAAATTGAGCTATCCACCTTCCACTGTGACCTGGGCCATCTGTTCTTTGTTACTGGACTCTGTTCACATCTTAATCGTCCACCTCTTGGATAGTTGACACCGCCGATCCTTAATCTCTTCGACTTATACTCTGCTTTCCACCATGAACCCTGATACGTACAGAATGCAAATATCAATTCGTTTCAGTATTGTTTTTTATTCCAGGGGTATTTAAACGATATTGACAGATCGGATTTATTCTATCCACGAGAATAGAAACATTATAATCATACACAAATGAAATATGGTTTCACACGCATGAGAATGTTGCCAAAATGGACAGGAACTTTTATTAATGAATTCTCTCCTTTTTTTTTTTCTGCAACAATCCTGTGCATGCTCTCTCTCGTGCCCTCTCCTTCTCTCTGACACACTCTACTCGCCCCCCAACTTAGTTTGCTTAATACAATAATAAAGAAAAACTTAGGTTTTTAGATCCACAAAGTCTGGATCGAATCCTCTTAGATCCTACAATTTCTGCCTGTAATCCTAACTTCTCCTACAATTATTACATTGTTAGGATTCGAGATCCTTTGACAATTTATTAAATTTGAACTGAATACAACAAGTAAATTAAAGAGCACNTTTAAACGATATTGACAGATCGGATTTATTCTATCCACGAGAATAGAAACATTATAATCATACACAAATGAAATATGGTTTCACACGCATGAGAATGTTGCCAAAATGGACAGGAACTTTTATTAATGAATTCTCTCCTTTTTTTTTTTCTGCAACAATCCTGTGCATGCTCTCTCTCGTGCCCTCTCCTTCTCTCTGACACACTCTACTCGCCCCCCAACTTAGTTTGCTTAATACAATAATAAAGAAAAACTTAGGTTTTTAGATCCACAAAGTCTGGATCGAATCCTCTTAGATCCTACAATTTCTGCCTGTAATCCTAACTTCTCCTACAATTATTACATTGTTAGGATTCGAGATCCTTTGACAATTTATTAAATTTGAACTGAATACAACAAGTAAATTAAAGAGCACTCACTCTCTTTAGTAAAATTTGCCTTTGATTTTCAACAACCATAGATCTTCTAGCGCTGTGAGCTTATGCTCGTGCATCAAACACCCACATGAAATACATGTTGGTCCACGTCCCACATATGGACCAAATATTCCAACAGTCTTAGTTGGGATCTCATGCCCTAGATCTTGAAGAACTTTAACAAACCACATTGTCATAGGGCATTTATGGTTCTCTGATCATTCAAATCCATTGCATCATTGTCTTCACACTCTCTTTCTCTCGACTCCAACATTTTTGCAATCAAAACACCTACATGGAGATGAAAGAAAGAAGTTAGAACCTTCAATCATCATTTTTTGGAATTCTTTTTTGTCCAACGCATCATTTTCTTTTTTGGTTTTCGACCGCCGTGACTGGGCTTCAGTTACAGAGTGGGGTTTCCATAGGTGAACCATTGGGCACCTACAGAAATCCTTGATTTCTGGAGGCCCCAATATAGGGCACCTGCGGCGGCCCCAGCGCACACCTGTGGCCCAAAACTTCACCCAAAAAATCATCTTTTGACCGATTGAAATTAATTTTAAACCATTGAAAAGGAAGAATATTAGGTACTCACTATTTTCACGCAAACCATTCGTCGAATGATCGCCTATGCTCCCCGCAATCAACCGCTGAAATATGAGTTGAAAAAAGGGCTCTTAGACAATTTTTTGACCCAATACAAATGAAATAGTGAAAATGCGTTCTTACCCCCATTTATCTGATTTTTTACTTTTTCTAAAAATATTTTATATCATTTAAATATATTTTCTCAAAAACCTACCAGTGTAATGGTCTCATGAGTGTTTTTTTTCTCACAGATGGGAAGACTAGGGTTCTGAACAATAAAGTGTGGACAGATTTTGTGATTTGTTTTTCTTTTTCATTGCGTGTATGATTACTTTTTAGGGTTTTTAGAAAAACCTCGAGTTTAGTAGTTGTTCGTTCTCATGATGGAAAATCAATGAGAACATAACCGAGTATACTTTTGTTGTCTTTTCGTACTCGTCATGGTAACAATAAAATAATGAAACTTACGGAGTAACCTTTAATCTCTTTTCTCACTCCATAAAAATGAAAAGATTGTCGAGCGACCTTTCTCTTTTCACGCTCATAAAAGTATTTGAAGAAATTTTTTTATGGACAATAGTTTATCACTTTTTCGTTCCTATCAAACTACTTTATGAAAAAGGAACTGGGAGAGTTCTCTTTAAGTGTTTTTCAGACTCTCAAAATATGAAAAACCCCCGAGTTTTCTATCTTTGGACTCATTAAAAAAACATCGAAAGACCCACATGGGACCGAACCACTCCTTATTAGGGTTCATTAAACATACTCTGAAGGAATCATCTGAAGGATGAGCTTACATCAACAAGCATATGTTACCCTCCTCAAGATTGCATAAAAATAAAGAGGTACTCACCAGAAATGGTGGGGGAAAATTTGGGAAAGAGATGTGTCTCTGTATTTGTGTTAGTGGCAGTAAGCGTCTCTCTTGAACACAACACCCCCTTCATCATTTGAATCTAGGTTGGGAAATCCATTTTTCTCTCATCTGACTTTATGCAAGTTCATATATTGGGTCATCTTTGAGTCAATGATGCCAAGACCAGTTTCGTGCCATTCATATGTTCAAGAGAAGTTCTACCAAGCCCTCTATTGAGTCGGCCATCTGCAATTGTCAATTCCTACCATGTCGGCCTTCCTTGTGTCAGTTTCAAATCATGTTCGTACTTTTCTCTACCCTAAATCTGTTACTTATTTCATGTCATTTGATGGGGCATACATCAAGGCCTTCCTATGATGAGTCTTTTCCTGTCGACTTCATCTCATTATCTAGGAACAAGACTTAGAAATTATTTAGTGCCTTAGAGCCTACATGCCTCAATGGTAGGTTTCTTCGCTTTTGACGGTGGATTTACATCATTGATCCCTAATCAAGAGATTCCATCGAGTGTTCGACTTCAACTCATCTATTCACACTCATTGGATTGTACTATTGTACCTTGGGAGTCATTGCCATCAATGGTGATTTCCCTCACACTTGTTAACGATTTTCATTAACGACCGGTAATCAAGTGGTTTCTAACCATGTTCGACTTCAGTGCCTATAATCACATGGATAGATTCGTGCTAATGGATGACAGGATTGAAGACCCTAGACCTCATCATTTTTTATCCAGGTTGCGATGGAGTATTTGTGATTTGAATTGACACATAGATCCACTTTGTATGTCTCATGGCTATGTCTATATCTGAGTTTTCCAATACATAGATCCACAGTGTATTCATGGTGGCTATGTAGAATCTTCATGACATGGATCCATAGTGTATCATTGGTGGCCATGACTTATATTTATGATTTCAATCATTTATAGTCTGAACATGGGAATGCCTACTTCAGACAAGGTATAATATTGTGCAGATGCTTGATTGTTTGTAAGTTCCTAATTGGTGCGCTCCTTGTCCCCAACACACACACACATTTTTACAAAGTATTTTAGTTTTCACGAATTCCAACCTCATACTTTGGGGGGAATTCTGTTACACATTATTTTGGTCACCCTAATGATGATTTCACAAACATGTGTTCAGGCTCCCAACATGACTTTTTTCCTGAGAAAAACAACTTCTTTCCTCCTCTACAAGGCTTCTTTTTAGAAAGGGTCTGCATGCTGCATATATTACATAGTGTGGAAATATATGATTTTCGCAGGGTGCTCTATAGATGGGCCGCAAGATTTCTGCAGGCTTCTATATAGGCACGGTGCAGTGGCATTCCAAAGCTAAAAGAGGAAATAGGTTTCATGAAGTTTCTAGAAGGGGAATCTTCTAGAATGTGAGGTGGCGTCTGTATGGTTGCGATCCTACTAGTTTCTATGATTTGGTGGGATCATCCTCATCCCTTTAACCACTTCACCTTATCCTATATAATCATGGGCTTCTCATGGAAAAGGTTAAGCAATATTAAGCAGAGAATCAATGAAAGAATAGGCTGAAGACTGTGTGAAGAATCTTGTTCCTAGTGATGCTTGAGGCCTCTATTTGTCTATCAAGCTTTTGTGGATTATATTCCTGCAAATTTTGGAGCAAGTGTATGTGTGTGTTGGAAGAAAGGACCACTAAAAGGGAACTTGCAACATCAAGGCAATTCAGTTGTATCTTCTACTTTTCATTAATATAATATGGTGGCACGTTTCTTTCCCATAAAATGATTAGTATTTTATTGCATGATCCCTTGATCACATGTTTAGGTTGTCATTGAATTCTACTACTGCTTCTTTCACATTGGTTGGTTTGTGTTATCACAGATCTGATTCCATAAGAGCACTGGAGTGAATCAAGGACAACAAAGATATAAGGAAGCGATTCATAGGGTATGTTATCTATTCCACCTTTGGTAGTAAACTCAATGATCACAACTTAGGGAAAGTGTCTTGTTCTGTCTCATTTTGTTCTAGATCTAGGTGGATCTAGGGGGATTAGTTCATGTCCACATCTACCGATTTACCCAATAACACCAAGTGACGGAACAAAAGAAGGATCTATATAATTTACCCCAACCCTCGATATGAGGTAATGAACAAACGTTATCTGTTCCAGGACTTAACCAGCCCTCCAATCATACTTCCATCCAGACCTTGAAACAAACTCAAATTCTGAAACTCAAATTAAATTTATAGGAAGCGAATGGATTTCGGAAGGGTTAAACCTTAAATATAGGACATTAAAAGAAACAAGGCACTTAGAAGGTCATTATATTTCCATAGCCTCAATTTGTTTTCAAATTCATTCCAACATACATATATATTTTTCTTTTAAAAAATCACCCTTCAAAACTATAAAAGTCACCTTGCCAGAACGAAATGATAACAGTATCTAAAAGTCGCCTGACTTCCTATATTGGACTCAAGGAACACCATAATTGAGGGTTTAAGAAATTTCAAGGACAAGGGAGAGGAAAAACACTCGCTCAAGATGAAATTTTGAGTCGTGCAAGGAGGGCCAACAGTCACACTGAATTACAATAAATTTGAATTGCAGGAAAAAAATTAAACATGGGATTGACTTGGATTCAAACTTATTCACTACACAGGGAAACCACCCCACCTTACCTCACAGATGCACATCAGACAACGCCCAAACCTAACACAAGGCGCTAAGGAATAGAGTCGCGATGGCAAAAGATGTGCGCATTTAGTTTGGTCAATAAATCGATGTTTCTTTTAAGTCATGAATCGACGACAAATAGAAAATGAAAAGAAAGGTGAATTATCCCAACTTAAACTTCACACCAACAACACTTATACACTAGGCGACAAGGGAGATCCCATTGAAACACATTTAGATTTTTCATCTTGGGTTAAACTCTAAGGGTAAAGACAATGACTCCAGCAATAGAGAGATATGAATGACATTTCAACACCTAACCACACACGAAGGTCATACAGGATTCTACGTGGAAGTGTGAAATCAATGGATCTCTTTTGATTCAACAACATGAATCTAGAATAGAAATCCATTCATAGCAAGAAAAATAAACCAATACCACATGCCAAGAGGGGAAAAGGAACATGAGTACTAGTAGGGGTACAATGCAACACACATCCAAACATAAAACTTAATTCAAAGAAGAGGCGTTAAAGTATTGCCCATTAAAACGATGAATCCCTTTTCTTTTACACAAGAAACACCAAGAAGAAAATATGGATTGGCATAACAATATAACACCTTTTATCAACTAGATAATATCTTAGATTCATATATATACCACAAGTTATAGTAGACCCTCTATATCTCTAGTGTGTTGATCATTATCTCAAATTGTGATTTTAATTCTTGCACCATAATTAAATTCAAGTATTAAAATCTCACTGCAGATTTCCTCCCAGCGAACACAGGTAAGGGAAAATTTCAAATTCAAAACCCTCATATTAATAGCTTAATAAAATCGGCAGTCAAACTTGTATGCAAGAAGGAAGGTCCAAGGATCAGATTGAACTTATACTAAGGTTCATATTAGGTAGTAGCAATCTCTCACAAAACAATCGATAGTAAATATTCATCCATTGTGTATTGTGATAAGAAACAATGAAATTATAACATAATAGTACTTCCATTCAGTGAATCAGGAACACACACACACACACACACACACACACACATATATATAAAAGGAAAACAACCATACCAATTAATCAACCAACTTCATTGCAAGCATTCGACTAAAAAAAAACTAGATTTTATTACAAAAATTGATAACAATAAAATACTGTGACCAATGAATGCTTGAGGCTGATCTTTAGCTATTGGAATTCCTTCCCTCTTCTCTCTTGCTAATCGTGGAACTTCACCAGTACCTCCCAAACAACGCTAGGGTTACTCTTCTCCCCTCTTATCCTCCTGATCCGCAAAGGGACCACACACAAACACAACCATAATACTCTAGCTACCAGATCACCTCGCAAGGTAGAGCTACTAATCTCTCTCTAGAGCTGGGTGTCCCAAATCTCACAAGTAAACCAGTTAGAATTTCGATAACATAACCTTACTCATCACCAATGATCCTATTCCTTCTCTCATCCATTTCTTTTATAGAATTTTTCTTAGTGACAACTTGCCATTTGCATATTTAATTCAATTTTTTTTTTTTAATTTAATTAGGAATTATTCCCCCCATAGACTTGTCACTCGTTCCCTTAGTTGCACCAATAAATCCACAATTTAATTAAATTAAAAGTCAATTTCCCTCACCCATCTTAAAAGTGCTCCTAAAATCACTCCTAGTTGTCCCTTTTATTCCCTTTATTTCCCCTTTAAAGACTGACGCCTTTCTAAAACTGAGTTTTGTTTAAATGGGGAAAGTTCTCTAGTTAGATTAGACTCTAGATATCTTTCTATGCTTATACATTTTTATGCTTTGTTCCTTTCTCAGTTTAAATTCTAATTTGGTTATTACTTGCACAAGTGTATTAATCACTCCTTAGGATTTATCTTTATTTTCATTGATTCTTAATTTGATTTATTTTACCCCCTCATCATTTAATTCAAAAATTTATTTTTTAGTCTTCTCACTCACTTAGACTTAGGCTTAGTTAAATATTTATTTGCAAACTCCTAGACTCTTAAGGATTATGTTTAATAAATTCATTCTTTAATTAATTAATTAATCAATTAATTAATTTGACAAGTGTTCAAATTTTTTTAAGGTTTAACATTCGCTCAAGTTTTCTAGGCACCTAGATTCATTGACTCATTTTTTTTTATACCATGACATGCCCTTCAATACACAATTTGTCCTCCGAGGGTTCCGCTCACCTTCATTTCAAAATTTAATTACGCGATGTGCTCTTCAAGACGCACTACATGCTCCAAGGGTGCCACTCTCTTTAGATTCAAATTTTAATTACGCGATGTTCCCTTCAAGACGCATTACATGCTCCATGGGTGCCACTCGCCTTTGACTAGTTTTGGTAGTTGTCCAACCCTTGGAGTTAATACTCCATTCAAGAAACCTTGTGAGAGACTAAACGCCACTAAGGAATAAGGACCCTGCCTTATTGTGCTCCCCTTAGAATCTTCGTGAGTGACTGTCTCAGTCTTCCCTCATGACATCATGGATCTATTGAACTAGGTAATCATTAACCTACAATTCGAGCCATGACAAAAGTGATAGTAGGCTGCAACAGGGATGCTTCCACACCTCTCCCTCAATATGTGGTTGTTGTGCATGGCCCCTTTACTCCTTATGTGAGTCATATTAGCAAGCAATCATCAGTGCTTATCCATCAATGAAACACTATCAATGATCCATAAATAAAATCATAATATACCCGATCATATGTCACATATGTGACGCTGACCGCACTCCTCGGAGCACGATCGCCTCACTAGGATCTTCTCTTTCCTCACCCCCGAAGAGATGAATCGCTCTTCAAATCCCTTATCGGAACTTTTCTGCATCCACAGGATGCTCTTTACGATCTCCCTGCTGCCTTATCGGGAAATCGGACCTCACGTGATCGTGAGTCCGGGACTCACGAAATCGGGTCTTGTAAATCCCCGAACCCCGATGACTATTCACCCAAGTGTTCTCTGCTTTGATCGGGAATGTTCCCGTCGGGAAATCGGTACTTGTGAGGTAGTGAGTCACTACTCTTGTGAATGCCCGATTCCCGATCTCTGATGCACGTGAGGGCTCTCTCTCCTCCACGTCATCGTCTCCTCGACGCTCAATCGGGTATCGCAAAATCGTGATTTCTATTATAATGATTCCCTTGCCTGCGGAAATCCTGAAATGCCGAATACCGACTCTTCCAGATCCTTGGACACACGTCCCGCAGATCGACTACTCTGACAGCGTCGGAAAATTGCAAACCATGGTGTCAACTTACAAGGCTCCTGTCTCCGGAATCCCGATCCTCTGATTCACGATCCT
>SNQJ01S0000705.1:199280-240046 GCA_010110895.2 Picea sitchensis
TGGTCCTCTCGGGAAATCGCTAATCGTGATTTCAACGTGCACAAGACTCTTGTCTCAATAAACCCAGATTCTTCGACGAGCCGAATCCCGATGAGCCCCTGGCTCCTTCTCTGCTCATTCAGGCTTAAACCCAGCGCAACTCTCCTGAGATCTAATGGCTGGCGGGACTTTGCTGGTTCCTTCTGCGAATCCTGACCGTCGATTCCTTCTACTCAAGGATTCCTTTAGAAGACTAACGCTCCTTTCTCAGGACTTATCCGTGGACACTTGCACTTGCATCTCCAGCTCCAGCTTTCCTCGACCCAAAACTCTTGGGCTCTCTATCAATTATACTCCAGAAGTGCTATCCCTCCTGAGCTCTCTTACTCTGATTCTTTCAGAGGTATTTTTGCGCACTCCTTGCGGCAATCATTCAACGACTCTCCAAGTGTTGAATCCTTCGGACTCTGTGCACTTCCTGCAGCAGCAGTCTTTGAATACTTTGCTCAAATTCACAACTGAGACTTCTTCTTCAGCCTACGTACTCTTTGCATGGCTTCAACAACTCACTTCCACTTCTGGGTGAATGAGAACAAGAGTTAGACTACTGAGCCTTCATCAACGCACTCCATGCAGATGAATTCGACTGCACTCGTTGCAGGAATCTCTTGGCTCAGATAGAGAAACAATTGAAACTTATTCTCTCCCTTTTTTCAGACTTTAGTTTCGAAACATGAAATCATATGCATAGCATACACAAAGAAAATGCATACAAGAAAACAAATGTTCATGAGCATAACATCAACACACAAAGAATAGACACATAACCATGGATTTGAATCAAAGCTTTCTTCTATAAATTCAATATTTGTACATGGATGTTCTCTACACAGTTCTCTGGTTGCTCTCTCTTATTTCTCCTGAATGAATAATGTTACAATACACAAGTGAGGGTGTCTATATTCGTTTTCCCTCCTTTCATCTAAACTGTCTAATCTAGAAATAAATCCTATCTACCTGCATTAACTAGATTAAATGCCTCCTTATCTACTTCAGACAAGAGCGTATGGCTCGAGGTATGATACAATATACCAAGGCGCTCTTTCATAAATGGTGCATTTATACATTGGCACATCATCTTGAATGAAAATTCAAAAGTTTCGGCTGGACTTGTCCAGCTGTCCATTGTCTTCCTTGCTGGCTCGCTTGTCTTAGGCGATGCTCCTGCATCATACTCCTCAGCTTGAAAATTTTCATGGGCTCCTGTCCATGAGCTCCTGCATGGTCTGTCCATGATTCTGAATCATTGCTTCATTTTCCCAGTTGGCATCTTCCACTGGATGGTTCTTCCACTTGACCAAATACTTGAAGTATTCCTTTCGTCTAGTCTTTTTACTCACTCGCCTGTCCAATATGCACTCCATCTGTGGATTTTCTGCTACCGACATCTGTTTTGTCCACTGGATCACTGGCTGCTTAGTTCCAGTCTCTGCTTCCTCAACCTTATATGGATATAAGTCTGAGAAATTGAATGTCAGAGATATTCCGATGCCATCTGACAATTCAATCTCATAAGCATTTTCTCAAAACTTTCTCAAGACCTTGCATGGCCCAATTTTCTTCATTTTCAACTTGTTGTATGTTCCCCTTGGGAACCTTTCCTTCCTCAAGTGTGATAGAACCAGATCACCAACTTCAAACTGAAGTTGTCTTCGATGTTGATCTGCTCTGCGCTTGTACTGTTGATTTGAGTCTATCAATCACTGCTTCACCCTGCTATGAAGTTCTTTCATCGCTTCAGCGAATTCCTCTACGCTTGCACTGCTAGTCGTAGTATGTTCTGACTCCTTGAGTTCAGAAACTCCCCTCGGTTGTGTCCCATACACAATCTGAAATGGGCTTTTTCCTGTACTCCGATTCACTGAATCGTTGTATGCGAACTCTGCCTGTGGCAATATGTTGTCCCAGCTACTATGGTGTTCCGTCACCAAGCTTCTCAGCAAGTCTCCCAGACTTCTATTGACCACCTCTGTCTGTCCATTCGTCTAAGGATGGTAAGATGAACTAAATGCCAAGTTAGTTTCTAGCTTCTTCCATAAGTTCCTCCAGAAATGCCCTATGAATTTTGTGTCTCTGTCCAAAACTATGCTTTTCGGCAATCCATGAAGTCGTACAATCTATTTAAAAAAAATAATTTGCGATGTGCTTCGCATCGCTGGTCTTCTGGCATGGGATAAAATGTGCCATCTTTGAAAACTTGTCCACCACCACAAAGATGGAATCAACACCTCTCTGTGTCTTTGGAAAACCCAATACAAAATCCATGCTAATTGCCTCCCACGGCCTCTCTGGTATGGGCAATGGCTAATAAAGACCTGCATTCTATTTCCTCCCCTTCGAATGTTGATAAATTTGACACCTGTCAACAAACCTCTTGACATTTGCTCGCATTCCTGGCCAAAAGTATGATTCGCTCAGCTTTTCGAATGTCTTATCGTGGCCAAAATGCCCTGCCAAGCCTCCGCTGTGTTTTTCCTTTAGCAAATTCTCCCTCATGGAGCAATTTGGAATGCACAATTGATTGCCTCTGAACATCAATCCCTCCTGGATCATGTAATCTATCCAAGGACTCCGATCTCTGAGAACTGGATTCTCAACGACTTCATACGCTTCTCTG
Organism: Picea sitchensis; assembly: GCA_010110895.2. Classification (NCBI taxonomy): domain Eukaryota; kingdom Viridiplantae; phylum Streptophyta; class Pinopsida; order Pinales; family Pinaceae; genus Picea; species Picea sitchensis. Next base: position 201,937 of record SNQJ01S0000705.1, read on the forward strand.
AAATCTGCATCTCCTGGGTACATGTCCCTGAGATTTTCAAAACCCAATGTTTTGACTCGAAACTCCTGCAACAACAAACACTTCCTGCTCAAAGCATCAGCCACTTTGTTAGCAGTCCCTGAAATGTGTTTGATCAAAAACGTGAAATTCTGCATATACTCTACCCATTTTGCATGTTTCTGATTCAACTTCTCCTGTTGACTCACAAACTGCAATGCATGGTTATCGCTGTACAATAAAAATTCTTTTGGGATCAAGTAATGCCTCCACTTCTTCAACGCCTGTATGATAGCATAAAATTCCTTATCATACGTGGAGTATTTCAGCTTTGCTTCATCTAGCTTCTCACTGAAATATGCAACTGGTCTGTCTTCCTGACTCAAGACCGCTCCTATGGCATATCCGCTCGCATCACATTTCACCTGAAATGTTTTCTTGAAGTCCGGAAACACCAACACTGGTCGTTCCGTTATCTTCCGCTTCAACAGGTTGAAGCTCTTCTCAGCCTCTGTTGTCTAATGAAAATACTTATGTCGCTTCTTCACTGTGTCCATCATCGCTGCGCTAATTCCACTGAAATTCCTGATGAACTTTCGGTAGAAACTAGCCAAACCATTGAAGCTTCTCACCTCGAAAACATTTCTCGGTGATGGCCAATTCTTAATCACTTCCACTTTACTCGGATCCATCTTCAACTCATTCGCCGATATGACAAAACCCAAGTAAATGAGCTCTGTCTTCATAAATGAGGACTTCTTCATATTAATCAACAGATTCTCCTATTGTAGCTTCCTCATCACAATAGCCAGATGCTTCAAATGTTCCGCCTTTGTCCTACTGAAGATTAGTATATCATCCAGATATACGACGACAAATTTTCCGATGAATTCCCTTAGGACTTCATTCATCAGTCTCATGGATGTGCTAGGTGCATTCGTCAAGCCAAATGGCATGACCAACCATTCGTACAAACCTTCGTTTGTCTTGAATGTTGTCTTCCACTCATCGCCTTCCCTCATGCGAATCTGATGATACCCGCTCTTCAGATCAATCTTTGAAAAATAATTTGCCCCACTCAGGCAATCCATCAGATCATCCATTCTTGACAGTGGAAACCTGTACCTGATGGTAATTTTGTTAATCGCTCTGGAGTCGGTGCACATTCTCCAACCTCCATCTTTATTCGGACTTAGCACTGTTGGAACGGCACATGGACTCAGGCTTTCTCTGACCAATCCTTTGTCCAACAACTCCTGGACCTGATTCTTGACCTCCTCATTTTCTTGTGGCGTCAGTCTGTATGCAACTTTGTTCGACAAACTGGCTCCTGGTATGAGGTCAATGTGATGACTCACACTCCTCATCGATGGCAACGAATGAGATAATTCATCCATGATGATGTTAGCGAACTCTCCCAGTAGTTCTTGAATCTCATCTGGTAGGTCATCCACTCTTGTGCTAGTCAGAACAATCCTTGATTTCCTGACCACAAAGAATTGTGGATCTTCCTTCTTCTCCATCTCTGTGAGAAGTTCCTTCCCACTCATGAGAAGTATTGTGTTTCTTACTTCCGGTTTCACCTCCTTATCCTTTATTGGAAGCAACCTGTGTGTCCTCCCATCCTTTTCTAGGGTATATGTGTTCATTCTCCCATCATGAACCACATTTCTGTCATATTTCCATGCTCTACCCAGCAATAAATGACATACATCCATGGGAATGACATCACAGAGTATTTTATCATTATATCCTCCTATCTTGATGTCAACTAAGCACTGTTTGGTGAAACTTACCTAATGTCCTTTTTGTAGCCATGATACCTTGTATGGACTCGGGTGATCAGTTGTCTCCAGCTCCAACTTTTCCACCATCTTGGTCAAAACGAGATTATCAGTGCTACCACTGTCAACAATAATCTTGTATTTCCAGTCCTTGGTTTTGCAAGCTATTTTGAACAGTCTGGTCCTCTGAGCTGAGTCCTCCACCTCTTTCCCAGGTGTTAAGAGAACTTTCCGCATCATCAGTGACCTTCCACCTTCTGTGTCTTCATTCTCAACATCACGCCTCTGCGCTTCAACTATGTGAGCTTCTCCTCCATCCTTTTTCCTATCTGGACAGTCAACTTACTTGTGTTCATTCTTCCCACACGTGAAACATGTGATGACTCCACCTCTACCTCTTCCTCTACCTCTGGTACAAGGAAAAGTGTTTGCGTCAGCATAATCTCCTCGCTACTCATTATGCTGTCCCCTCTGCTCATCATATGGTTGTCCTCGCTGTGAGGTTCTACCTCTTTCAATCTTACCCTGAGGTTTCTTCCATTCCTCCTTGGGCTTCTAGTATTTATCCTGGGCAACTTCCTTGCCTCTGGGCTGACTTCTGCCTCGCCCTCTCTGACTTTGCTTATGGCTCAGATTTTCCTCGGCTTTCAGAGCCATCTAGTAAGAATCCTCCATCATTCTGATGGTAACCATGCTTAATTCATCCTGAATGTCATATCTCAGACCATTCAGATATCTAAAAACCTTCTCATCATCACTCTCCCAATGACCCGCTGTGATGTTCAGTCGATAGAATTCCTCAGTGTATTCTTTCACTGTCATCAGCTTCTGTCTCAGGTTCTGCATCCTCTGGAACAGAGAAATTTGATAGTCCCTTGGGATGAACTTTGCCTTCATCTTCGCAATCATTCGATCCCAAATTTTGATCTTCTGTTTGCCTTTGTAGCGTCTGTCAGCTTGAAGCTCGTCCCACCACAATGCTGCATGTCCCTTCAACTTCGTGACAACATGCCTAACCTTTTTATCCTCTTCGACATCCTCATAGTCGAAGTAGGTATCAAGAGCTCTAATCCAATCCAGAAGCTCTTCTGCATCCATACTTCCTTCATAAGCTGGAATGTCCATCTTTGTCTTTGAACTCATTCGGGCGATAGCTTTAATCAATCGCTCATTGGCTGCATCCTTGGCTGCAACTTCTCCTTGTTGTTCAGCTTCAGCTTCTCCTTCGAAGTCGCTCAGATCTCCAGCATTGGCTGTGCGTCTTTGCACTGCCTCCATATCTTCTAATCTCGCTCAGAGATCACGTATCTGTCTTTCCATCTATGGATTCTGTGCTGGCCTACCTCTTCTTCTCACCTCCCTGTCTTCTGGGTCAGGTGATTGTCTTTCTCTTCTGGGCGGCATGGTGAATCCTCTTCTTTGCTAAAGAAAGCAAAGATATATTCCCACTCTGATACCACTCTGACACTGACCGCACTCCTCGGAGCATGATCGCCTCACCAGGACCTTCTCTTTCCTTGCCCTCGAAGAGCTGAACCACTCTTCAAATCCCTTATCGAAACTTTTCTGCACCCACAGGATGCTCTTTACGATCTCCCTATTGCCTTATCGGGAAATCGGACCTCGCGTGATCGCGAGTCCGGGACTCACGAAATCGGGTCTTGTAAATCCCCGAACCCCGATGACTATTCACCCAAGTGTTCTCTGCTTTGATCGGGAATGTTCCCGTCGGGAAATCGATACTTGTGAGGTAGTGAGTCACTGCTCTTGCGAATCCCCGATTCCCGATCTCCGATGCATGTGAGGGCTCTCTCTCCTCCACATCACCGTCTCCTCGACGCTCAATCAGGTATCGTGGAATCACTATTTCTATTATAATGATTCCCTTGCCTGCGGAAATCCCGAAACACCGAATACCGACTCTTCCAGATCCTTGGACACGCATCCCGTAGATCGACGGCTCTGACAGCATCAGAAAATCGCAAACCGTGGTGTCAACTTACAAGGCTCCTGTCTCCGGAATCCCGATCCTCTGATTCACGATCCTTGGGATCTCTCGCCATGTGTCTCTATTGTGATCAACGGCTCTGGTCCTCTCGGGAAATCGCTAATTGCGATTTCAACGTGCACAAGACTCTTGTCTCAATAAACCCTGATTCTCCGATGAGCCGAATCCCGATGAGCCCCTGGCTCCTTCTCTGCTCATTCAGGCTTAAACCCAGTGCAACTCTCCTGAGATCTAATGGCTGACGGGACTTCGCTGGTTCCTTCTGCGAATCCTGACCGTCGATTCCTTCAGAAGACTAACGCTCCTTTCTCAGGACTTATCCGTGGACACTTGCACTTGCATCTCCGGCTCCAGCTTTCCTCGACCCAAAACTCTTGGGCTCTCTATCAATTATACTCCGGAAGTGCTATCCCTCCTGAGCTCTCTTACTCTGATTCTTTCATAGGTATTTGCACGCACTCCTTGCGGCAATCATTCAACGACTCTCCAAGTGTTGAATCCTTCGGACTCTACGCACTTCCTGCAACAACAGTCTTTGAATACTTTGCTCAGATTCACAATTGAGACTTCTTCTTCAGCCTGCACACTCTTTGCACGGCTTCAACAACTCACTTCCACTTCTGGGTGAATGAGAACAAGAGTTAGACTACTGAGCCTTCAACAACACAGTCCATGCGGATGAATTCGACTACACTCCTTGCAGGAATCTCCTGGCTCAGATAGAGAAACAATTGAAACTTATTCTCTCCCTTTTTTTCAGACTTCAGTTTCGAAACATGAAATCATATGCACATCATACACAAAGCAAATGCATACAAGAAAACAAACATTCATGAGCATAACATCAACACACAGAGAATAGACACATAACCATGGATTTGAATCAAAGATTTCTTCTATAAATTCAATATCTGTACATGGATGTTCTCTACACAGTTCTCTTCTTGCTCTCTCTTCTTGCTCCTGAATGAATAATGTTACAATACACAAGTGAGGGTGTCTATATCCGTTTTCCCTCCTTTCATCTAAACTGTCTAATCTAGAAATAAATCCTATCTACCTGCATTAACTAGATTAAATGCCTCCTTATCTACTTCAGAAAAGAGCGTATGGCTCGAGGTCTGATACAATATACCAAGGCGCTCTTTCATAAATGGTGCATTTATACATTGGCGCATCATCTTGAATGAAAATTAAAAAGTTTCGGCTGGACTTGTCAATCTGTCCGTTGTCTTCCTTACTGGCTCGCTTGTCTTGGGCGATGCTCCTGCATCAATATGCATAAAGGAAATACTCAAATCAATAAAATCCACTCCTTGACTTGATCCATAGTCCAAGGAGGTCCATTGATTCCATCGACATCCTCAATCTGTCAAATGTCCTACACAATCAGGGGAAACTCGTCAATAACATCTATCAATACATATAAATCCAATAACATAACATCATAATCCATTAGCATCATCATAAGAATCCATTAGCAAAAAAACATCCATATACTGAAACCGGATCACTTGCACACAAGTGTGCTCAAAGAATAAGTCAATAACATGTGCTCGCAAGAGAGGGATGTTACATACACCTCTTCTTGTTTTAAACTTCGTCCTGAAGTTTCACAGTATATAGGTGTAGTAAATACAGAATTTGACAATATATAAACGTATAACTATCAAACAAAAATGGAAACTGTTGTCGCATATCATATGCGTTCTCTTAGGTAGCCAAGTGTGGACTATAATTGTCCCAATGGACCTTGACCTGATCGACTGTTTGATGTCATATCTCTTGAATGTGATGGTCCAGAATGCAGATTGGCTCCTCCGTGAGTGCACCCTCGTCTGACACCTGCAAGGAACTCAAGTCAATCACATGTGTAGGATCACTAACATAATGTCTCAAAAGAGAGACATGAAAAACATCATGCATACGCCTCAAAGAATCATGCAAGGCTAGTCAAAAGGCCACATGCCCTTTATTTTCCACAACTTTGAAAGGTCCCAAAAATCTAGGAGAGATTTTAGCACCCTTTCCAAACTTGATCTAACTCTTGTTCAGTTTCACCCGCAAGAAAACTCGATCACCAACTTCATAACTATGTTTAACGCGATGTGCATCGGCATAACTCTTTTGCCGATATTGTGCTTCTTTAATCCTTTGTATTATCATTTTAATTTGTTCTTCCATTTCTTGGATCACTTCTGGTCCTACCAAGACCCTATCCTCAAGTCAATCTCATCTCAAAGGCATCCGTCACTTGTAAAGAAACTCAAATGGTGCCATATTAATGGTGCTTTGATAGTTTTTGTTGTATGCAAACTCTACCAATGGCAAGAACTCTTCCCAAATATTTTTGTGGTTGATCACGTACATATGCAACATATCTTCCAATATTTGGTTCGTTATTTTTGTCTGCCCATGTGTATCAGGGTGATAAGTTGTACTAAAGTTAATTTGGGTTCCCAAGGCCTCTTGGAATTGGAAACTAGTCCAAAATCATCTTGTAAACACCGATCCTTGATCGGATATGATCCTTTTAGGTATGCCATGCAATCTCACAATATCGTTGATAAAAACTCTAGCTATGTTTGGCACCTGATGCATCATATGCACATGAATAAAATGGGCACTCTTCGTTAGAGTTTCAACTACCATGAAAATCAAGTCATGCCTCCTTGCTGTCAGCGACAATCCCACAATAAATTCCATCGAAATGACCTCCCATTTTGACTCCAAAATAACATGTGGTTGTACTAATCTAGCCAGATGACTATGCTCATCCTTCACTTGTTGACATTCTAGACATCTCACCACGTAGTTAACTATATCCACCTTCATTCCTTTCCAGAAGAAAAAGGGGTTAAGGTATGCCTTCATCTTCATGACTCCTGGATGAGCCATGTACACTGCTCTATGAGCTTGGTTTAAGATTAAACTTCTCAAATCATCATCAGGCGATACGTAAATCCGGTTATTTTACCTCATTAAACCGTCGTTTTCTAATGTAAACCCCTCAAACTTTGGTACCAACATGGTGTCTTGGTCGATATTTTCCTTAACCAATTTATACCAATCATTGTCGCACTATAAAGTTAGAATCTTTTCTCGAAGATTCGGCTGAAGAGGTATCACAAAAAATATGCGTGGTCTCCGACACAATGCATCTTCCACTCTTTTCACTGTCCCTTTTATGTAGGTAATCACAAAATCATATTCTCTAAGCAGTTCTGACCAATGCCTTTGTCGCGCGTTCAAGTTACTTTGCGTAAAAATGTGCTGCAAACCACATTGGTATGTTTTCAGTTAGAATTTTCATCCAATTAGGTAGTGCCTCCACACTCTCAGGGCATACAGAATGGCCAACAACTCCAAATCATGCATTGAGTAGTTATCCTCATGCTTTCTTAATTTCCTTGAGATGTAAGCAGTCACTCGATCATCTTGCATCAAGACTCGACCTAAGCCTTCCTTGGATGTGTCTGTGCATACCAAGAAGTCATCATCCATGTCGGGGACTTTTAGTATAGACGTTTTCGTCAACATATCCTTGAGCCTTCGAAATTCTTCCATGCATTTCTTGGTCCATACAAACTTCTTTTTTTTCTTCTTCAATTCCGTGATTGGATTTTATATCTTCCAAAAACCTTCGACGAACCATCGATAATATCCACCTAAACCCTTGAAGCTACATACTTATGGTACGTTCATTGATGCAGGAGCATCACTCCACCTCAACACGTGCCAACTGATTAGCAGGAGTGGTGTGCATTCAAAGAAGGGAGAGGCTTCACCCTCTCATTTTTCTTTCAAAAATCTAAACCGTGATCAAGGCAATAAATGTTGACATGTTGGTAGAGCCAAGTTGTGCCTTCGCACAAGCTCTAGGTAAGGTCGCCATTAAGTGGTTGATGGTAGGATGGATTTGTATCCGATTCGGATCAAATTACCATCATTGTAATTTTCCTCATTAGTCAGGCATTTTTGAATGGTGATTAGACACCACTAGCTTAGCTTGGAGGGAAGCTCATTGAGCTGTCATGTAACATCCTAGTTCTAACCCTTATAAACTATAATGTATTATGTAAATATGACTTAGGCTGGTGAGCTGGTAAAGATGAAAAGGGGCCAGAGTGCCTAGAAAATGTAACACTTCCTATACATTAATAAAATACACTGCTGGCTGCAAGACTGACAAGGACACAAGAGATAAGGGGATATGATTCCACGAGAGAGGGGGATTGAGGGGATAAGTCTTGTTATTATTATTTTATTTACCCATAATTGATTTTATGGAGAAGAGGGGGTTACATGAGATTCTTGGGAGGGAGGCCATGTGGCTCTTGTCTTCATGTAATTATTTAAACATCCCTTGGGGGTTGTTTTGGGGTCATTATTCCCTTGGTTCATCCTCTTCTCATTGGTTCTTCTCCCTCTTCACTCACTACTACTAGTTCATGTGCTCTTGGGCTGAGCATGAAAATGAATGGAAGGGAGAGGAGAGCCATTGTTAAATGGTTGTAATGATTTACTGATCATTCCAGGAGGGACTGGATGTCTGTGTGCATGAACTTGATGTCATTTCGGATGGAATTGTCCACAACTGGGAGTCCTTGGAATTTCCAGTAGGGAGATTTCCTTACCAGTAGCACTGGATCCCTAGAGAGAAATGGAACAACCTCAGGGACTATATGGCATAGAAAGGTGTTCATTTCTCGGGGTTGTGCAGGCTAAGGGGGAAAGAGAGCTAGAAATTAGTATTGTTGTGAGGTTTGGAAACCTGAGAGCTACTTAGCCAACTACTGTGTATTTAGACTTGGCCTAGGACCCATCCTTGTGGATTCATAGCCCTGGCTCGAGTGTGACCTGCTATCGAGAGTAAATAAAAAGTAGTGTCTATGGTTGGGAGGAACGTCCCTGGTCTGCAACCAGTTGGTGAACATTTACTTGCAAAGATAAGTGCTCTTTGTGTTTTTTGTTTAATGTATTCCATTGTGTATTTAATTATCTCTGAGATATGTATTCTAATGTGCATGTCTGCTGGTTATTTGTTGTGCATGGCACGTTGTTTATCTCTTTTATGTTGTGACATGGATCTTGTCTTATGCATGTGGTGTTCATGCTCCTAACAGTGTTGAGAAACCCTTTGTCTTCTAATTAGAGATCAAATAACTAAGTCTTGGGACTGCAGTGTGCCTAGCCTACGGGTGGTTGCATGTGTTGCAGCCTGTTTAAGTCACTTAGCCTATCCTCTGGGTGGTTAGGTATGGTTGTCAAAGTCTCAGGATCGAGATCGAACTCTAACCGTGAAGTTGAAAAGCTTAGGAGGAATGGCATTGAAAAATCTACGCAGGATATAGAACGTCAGATACCCATTGTAAGGGGTTCAAAGGATCGTGACTACTTCCCTTTGAATGTGGGAGCGATCACCACTGTAGGATCAGGAGAGATCTGGGATCGTTGGATCGGAGGATAGGTGGACAAGGGTTGTCTGATGAAAAGGAAGCAAGGGCTAATGTCACAACTATTAGATCCCATTAGAGAGTGAGATTATGGACATGAGGTATTGCGGGGAACCAAGTTTCACAAGAGATAATTTCCCAAGGAGGTCCCACAATCCAAAACATGGTTTCACCAAGGGGTTACATGTCAACATTAGGAGAATTGCAGGGTGAAAAGCAGGTTAGTCCAAACCATTGATGCATGCCCCCACAAATTGAAAGGCATGCAGTGATGTGACTTTCTAGTGCTCGATCATCCAAAATCCGAATAGTCGAAGTAGTTGGGAACCGTCAATCCATAGGAGGACACACATCAACTGATTGTGTGCTCTAGGTGAAAGCACTTCGAGAAACAGTGAGCAAGGAAAAGTTGAGAATTGATATTGCCGAAGCTCGGAGAGACGAAGTGAATCGTAACCATCTGATCTAGGAGGACACATGGCAGAAATCTGTGCACTTCGGGGGAAATCAAAGGCTGAAAGTTGAGATTTCCAAAATCCGAAGACTCGAAGAAATCGTAGTCATCGATCCATGGGAGACACACGCCAGTAGATCATGAACTTTGGATAAAAAAAATTCAGAAAAAAAGTTGAGGTTTGGGTTTTTCGAAGTCCGAAGGCTCGAAGGAATGGATATCGTTGATCTTTGCAGTGGTAACTTCTGAAGTCCCAAAGTTCGAGGTTAATATGGGTCATCCGATAAGGGAGACACATGGCAGCAGTTTGGTCGGTTGGGAAATTGGAGTTCGGGACAATTGGAAGTGTGCTAGTGTGGAAACTCCCTAAGTCCTGAAGCCCAAAGAGCCAAAGTGGTGGGGCACAATGACATCATCAAGAGGTGATGTGGACCCCATAATTTCATAAGTGACGTGGCTTGCGGATGTCACCGGGGATGATGTAGACACATGGGATGTGCGCCACATGTTAGTAAGTTTTGAGAATGTGGATGATTAAAATATTATATATTACGTGACACATGTCATGCGCCTGATTGGACCACATGTCCACTTACATTATTTCACTATGTGGTGATAGATCGTGGACTCCAGAGAATTACTCCAGGAATTTTTAGTTGAGAGATGAAATTCCTGAATCCCAGAGAGCCAGAGACCCGAACTAAACATCGACTGTCAGATCGTCCTAAGTAGACCTGAACCGTCAGATTAGGAGAATAGGTGGCGTGAAGTTGTGGATTCTGGGTAAGGAACCAAAGTAAACGGTGATCGTTGGATCATCCGAAGTAATTCCCCACCGTTTGATTCAAAAGGAAACATGGAAGAATCCTGTGTATTTTGAGGGAAGTAAACTTTGCGACTTGAGAATTCCGAAGTCCAGAATTTCGAAACAACCACAACCATCGATCTGGGAGAGGTAAATTAGAATTGTTGGTTCCCAAGAGGTAGATCTCGATCATTTGTTTAGAAGAACTGTCAATACCATGAGATCAACGGTCACCTCACATTGCAGGGACAGGAGGTTCTTGGTATTTACAAAGTCGATTGTAGGCCGCAATTGAGACCACGTTTTTGGAAAAAGGACACGTGGTGGCACTAGGTGAATTGTGGGGCGAAAAGTAGTTTGGTTACAAACCACCTTTGAGCATTGCTGCAATCATGCGTCTGCGTGAGGTCACCACCTAAGGTCACATCTAAAGAGGGGCCAAGAGAAAAAGGAGATAGCGCCAAGTCTGAGATTTTTCTCAAGGATGAAGTGGAAGGTCGTGGGGGCCATCAGACCTGCACCAGAAAGCTGGAAGGGCTTGTGTTTAGATACAAAATGAAACCATCAAGGTTTCGGAGAGCCAATTCAGCTTGGGATTGAAGACCCTTGACCAGGAGGTCGTGCAGCCTTAGGATAAGGGGGTCTGCATTAAGAAACAAAGGGAAAAGAAGAGGAAATGCTCAAATCAATAAGCCCGTGGTTTTGTGCATCTAGTCATATGTAAATGGTTTGAAGGAAGAAACTCATAAAGATTTAATTTGACAGAGAGTTAACACTATAATAATACAGGGAATTGATAAGGGGTCAAAATATGATCTGTTTGTGAACTGAGAACACAAGAGAAGCATGAGTACGATATAATGAGTCGATCCATGTTTGTGATCAACTCATGAAGACAAAATAACTGACACACAGTAATGATATTAATTAAAGAATAATATTATCACTTAAATGAAAAGGTACCTGTAAATTTAATTGACATTTTTTGTATCATATGTATAGCTCTAACAAGATGGTTTCTTGTAGGTTTATCATAATTAGAGGTATAAATAGATCAATTCAAGAATAAGATTAGATGTTAGGGTCATGGAGGCATGACTTTGCTTACAAAATTTGGATGAGGTACTACAAAATAAAGAATCCTCACATGGGACATGAAGCTAGCAGGTGAATAATTTCATTTATGGGCATATAAAGGAAAAGTAAGGCTCCATAGCCTTGAAGGTAGAGATGTGTAGATAGTTGCAATCTTGATGTGGAAGGAAACAAAGATCTTAAGAGGTGGTGTGTGAATAATCTCTATGTATCAAGCATAGGAGTTCAAGGGAAGGATTTGTTATATATGACTTATCTACTGTCTAAAAGCTTAAATCAGAGTTCATAGTGGAAGCAAGATGCCAATGCAGAGGAATTGGAATGCTCTGTCACTTCAAAAGTGGCACTAAATGAAAATGGATTTCCATTGGGGAATGATACTAAGTGGGAAAGGATGGTGAGGTGGAATGTTGTTGGAAAAGTGTTCAGACCCAGGAAACCATAACGTAGATGAGAAGAATGGGAGCACACAAGGCATCAAGGATCTAAAGGAATTCAAGGAAAACTAACTACAACAAAAATAGATAAATAAATAATTGAATTGAAACAGAAATGCACTAGAGTGCATGAAGCATACAATGAAGTTAAATTGCATATGCATTAGTAGGCATGATGATAGTAAATTCTTGGTGCATATGGATGTATAATTTTGCATATGTACATGCTTGGATATGCATATAACATGTTGGTGAACTTAGAATAGTTTGTTATTATGAAATAATGTTTGAGTATGACTAAGGATGGATTATGTATTTAGGAAAAATGATACAGCAGGGTTACATATGTGGATGTTGTTGTTTCTTATAATTTCCATTGAGGTGAAGACCCATGAGGATGGAAATAATGGTGATCAAAATGATGAAGAGGGAAGTCTATGAGCTTCTACAAATATTAGTTGGTCAGACAACAAGAAGTAGGTTGGTAATAACCAAGCAGGTATGCACTTAGTTTCTGTTGATGCATACATGTTGAGAGGATCAAGGTAAGGATTCCCTCAGTTAATTTTCAGTATCTAAATTGATATGTAATGGCCGAAGGCCTAGAGTGTGTAAGTGGTGTTGATGCTAGAATGCACTTAGATAAAATGCCAGTTGCATATTATGTTATGATTGGATATGGGATCATAACCAGGTTAATTCAGAAGACATACTCCTTATATAACAATGAATATCCATAGAGCTAGTTATGTGTGAGACCATAATATGGTTGGATATGGAAGGGCTATATCTCTATGTGAGTGCTCAATGGTATCTACTGCATATATGATGTTTTGATTGCAACCTCTTTGCCAACACTGAGGAGAAATTAAGGATTATATTCTTGGTGTTGAGTTTGGGTGCAAAAGGAAGGTAACCAAATAGTTAGGCAAGCAGTAGGAAGTGTCTGGATGATGTGTTGAATTGTTGGCCAAACCTTCCAACTCATCATGGTGGAATACATGACATAGTTATGTGGTATTATGTAGTCAATGCATGGATGCATTGTGTAGATGTGACCATGGGTATTGTCACATTGATCGTTATCTTATTAACCGTACCATTATGAAACGTCTGCGTGACTGATAATACATGTGTATGCAATGATGAGTTCATTCCAATTGATAGTTGGATTAATATAAGTAATTGAATTATAATTGTAAACAATTCTGAGAGAACTTTGTGATTTTGTTTTGAATCATTGCCATGAAAATATATATCTTGTACATGAGATATTGACAATTTGTTTGGCCGAGGAATGTTGAAATTGCATGAGGAAAGGGTTCTAGGAAATGGCAGTGTTGTAAGCGCATAAAGATAACCAATGGCTATTGCTGAAAGAGTCAAATTGTTATGAGAAGAAGCTCATGTCTAGAAATTTTATTTTTCCTATATAAAACAATTTTGGGAATTATGATTTGATAATTATTGATGAATTGTTTTGGCCGAATGTAAATTGAAAAAATTGCAGGTAGAATGGTATTGGATATGGCAGGGATGTAAGCCCATAAGGAAGACTGATATCTACAGCTAAAGAGCCAACCATTATGAGAAGAAAGATCATGCTTGGAAAATTTAATTTTCCTGTATAAAACAGATTTGACATTTATATTTGAAATGGTTATAATGATATCTCATGATGATTGTATGTGTATAATACAGATGAGATGTTGGATATTCAAGCTAGAAAGCATGGAAAAGGATACTATTGTGACATGAGAACCCTGTGTCCCTAGAAAACATCTTGTGTAAGAGAAACTTGGTCAGGCAAGATGGATCCCCTAAGGGATTGCATAGCAGAAAAGGGGATGCATGAGCCTGGGCCTGGAAAGTGAGTGACCACAAGGAAGAGGAGAATTTCATAGCTCTTGATTGGGGTCATGCACACAATGGGTACATCAAGGAAAACAATGAGCCAAGTTAACAAGACAACCATATGGATGCAGATCCATGAACTACATAGATAAGTATTGTATTGGATTATGAAAATTTTGAACTGGCATGCTCGTTAATTTGAAATGTTGTAGGAAAACGATGAATGTTGAAGATCTAGAAAAGTACCAGACTATGAGAGAAAAGAAGGTGATGTTGGAGCAACTAAATGAAAAAGTAATGGAAGGAAGAAAGTCCAATGGAATTGCTACAACTGGAGTTCTGGAACCCACAACTCTGAAACTTCCTGGCCAAGTGCATTGAAGCCAGGGAGAAGTGGAACAGCCTGAGGGACTGCATGGCAGATAAAGGGGTTCATTTATTTGGGTTTTGGAAGGTTGAGAGGGAAGGAGAGCTTGTTCGTTGGAACTACTACTAGAAATATAAATTCTGAAGATCGCCATACATGTTTTGGGTCAGAATTCCTATGCATACATGTTTTAGGCTAGAGCGCCTATGTATATAAGATTGGGTTGGATTGCCTATGTGAATTAAGGCCAAAGGGCATGGAATTGTAATTTTAATAACATTAGAATGGTGTTGTGCTCTAAGTACAGTGCCAAAATAAGGGGACGGGGATGTAAAATCCTGGTTCTAACCCTTATAAACTATAATGTATTATGTAAATATGACTTAGGCTGGTGAGCCGGTAAAGCTGAAAATGGGCCAGAGTGCCTAGGAAATGTAACACTTCCTATACATTAATAAAATACATCGTTGGATGCAATACTGACAAGGACAAAAGAGATATGGGGCTATGATTCCATGAGAGAGGGGGCTTGAGGGGCTAAGTCTTGTTATTATTATTTAATTTTCCCATAACTGATTTTATGGAGAAGAGGGGGTTACATGAGCTTCTTGGGAGGGAGGCCATGTGGCTGTTGTCTTCATGTAATTATTTAAACATCCCTTGGGGGCTGGTTTGGGGTCGTTCTCCCCTTGGTTTGTCCTCTTCTGACTGGTTTTCCTCGTCTTCACTCACTACTGCTAGTTTGTGTGCTCTTGGGATGAGCATGGAAATGAATGCCAGGGAGAGGAAAGCCATCGTTGAATGGGTGTAATGATTTATTGATCATTCCAAGAGGGAATGGATGTCTGTGTGCATGAACTTGATGGTAGTTTGGATGGAACTGTGCATGACTGAGATTCCTTAGAATTTCTAGTAGGGAGATTTTCTGAATAGTAGCACTGGAGCCCTGGAGAGAAATGGAATAGCCTCAAGGACTGCATGACAGAGAAAGGTGTTCATTTCTTAGGGTTGTGCAGGCTGGGGGGGAAAGAGAGATACAAATTAGGATTGTTGTGAGTTTGGGAAACCTGAGAGCTACTTAGCCAACTACTGTGTATTTAGACTTGTCCTAGGACCCATCCTTGTGGATTCATAGCCCTGACTCAGGGGTGGCCTATTGTTGAGAGTAAATGAACAACAATGTCTATGGTTGGGAGGAACATCCTTGGTCTGTAGCCAGTTGGTGAACGTTTACTTGCAAAGATAATAGCTCTCTGTGTTTTCTGTTTAATGTATTCCTCTGTGTATTTAATTATCTCTGAGATATGTATTCTAATGTGCCTGTCTACTGGTTATTTGTTGTGCATGGCACGTTGTTTATCTCTTTTATGTTGTGACATCATAAAATCATCCATCGTTGGGAGGAGATAGGTGGAAGAAGATCGGGAGATCTGAGAGTTGGAGATCTGAGAGGTTTTCCAAGAGAAAACATAAATCTTCACGGAGTCGTGAAGAGCGGTTTGAATCCAGACCGTTTGTTCTAGAAGGGACGCATGGAAGCGATCTGAACTATTTAGAGAAGTAGTACTCTAGGAAATATCCAAGGAGGATAGCAAGAGACTCCTGAAGTCTAGAGTCCAGAGTAGATCCCAGCCATCGATCGGAAAGAGGGATGAGGACCATTGATCCTTGCATCATTCGAGTTATCCAATTTGGAGTTCGAGAATGTAGGAGTTGGTTGTCGTGAAAAGAGACAAAGCCCGAAGCCTGAAGTGATTCTCGTGGTTTGGCCCCGGGACATAGCTCGAGGACACATGATATAAAGGTCCCGACACAAAGAATGAGTGTCACCACCAATTTTCTTCGAAGGGATAGGACTCGCACTTCGGAGGAAGAAGGACCAGTGAAAAAGTACATTTGGTTCCAGCAGGGAGTCGAAGAGTAAATCTGACTCAGGTGTTTGAATGATCCTAGACCAAGAGGTCACATAGCCTCGAAGGAGGGGAGGGGGTCTGCGACATTCATCGACACAGGCCATTCCACAATATACTCTACGTTCACTGGATCCACAACTATTCCTTATTCGGAGATAACATGCCCCAAATAATGAATCCTCGATTTATAAAAAGAGCATTTCGATAGTTTCCCCTATAATTGGTTCTCTCGTAAACACTGTAGTACCAAGCGCAAATGTTCGTCATGTTCTTCCATCATTTGAGAATATATCAATATGTCATCAATGAATACTTGAACAAAATTGTCCAAGTATTCGCGGGACACCCCATTCATCAAGATCATGAATATAACTGGGGTGTTTGTCAATCCAAATGATAAAATGATAAACGTGTAATGCCTGAACCTTGTCTTGAATGAGGTCTTAGGAATGTATTCCTCTTTTATCTGTGACTGGTGATATCATGATCTCAATTCGATCTTTGAAAACATCATCATGCCTTTTATTTGGTCAAACAAATCGTCTATTCTTGGCAACGGATATTGGTTCTTGATCGTTGCCTTGTTCAATTAACGGTAGTCAATATAGGTCCTCCATGACCCATCCTTCTTCTGTATGAAAATAATAGGCACACCCCAAGGTGACACATGTGGACATATAATTCCTAGGTCCAACAACTGCTTCAGTTGCATTTTCAACTCCTGTAAATCAGGGGTCGACATCCGATAAGGGGTTCCTGCTATCAGTTCAGTTCCAGGCTTTAATTCGATGGTAAATTCCAGCTCGCTTTCAGGTGAAAAACCTGGTAACTCTTCTGGGAACATGTCCGCAAACTCTCGTACTATCGGAAGGTTTTTTAATCCTTCCACCACACCCTTTTCTTTCAGCACTAAGATTGCATATACCTTGCATCATTTGTGCATGATCTTCCATAGATGTAGGGAAGAAATGAACCTTAGGGAAACACCCTAGTTTCTTCCTACAATCACTCGTCTATGTCCCTCATCATCGGTCAAACTCAACCATTTTGTCTTACAGTTGAGTATCACATCATGTGATTCTAACCAGTCCATACCGATCATGATGTCACAAGATCCTAAGATCATGATGTACAGGTTGTCCTTTGTTACAAAATATCCAAGGTTGAGGCTACAGTCCATAACCTTTCTTCCAACCTTCTTCTTGGCACCTGAAGCCATTTCCACGTAGCTAAACTCATCCTATTTGACTGCCTTTACCTTAAATAGTTTTAGCGCTATACCAGAAATAAATCTCTTTGTAGCATCGAGATCTATCAAAATAATAAATGTCTAGCCAATGATGGTACCTGACGTATCGAGCACAGTAGACTGGTGCTCAGCCTAGAGGTTATTCACCGCGGCATGAATCTGATGGACCTTGTCCAAATCTCCTAATGTAGTATGTACGGCTCACCCAACTGCTCTGTCCCTCTCAACCAGACAGTCACATTGGTAATGTGTCTCTCCACAAGTAAAACATCTAGTCTTCAGTCTAGTACTTCTGGTCCCCGAAGTAGAAGTTGTTGGCCCACCATCCTAAAACCCTGGCATGTTCTATTAAATAGGACCAAATTTTTGTTGTTGAGAATGACATTGCTACTACTGTTGTGGTCCTATATAGGGATTTCATTGTTGAGTCGTTCATCATGGTGGTGTCATGAATGTGGATCCTCTCAGAGTGCCTTGAAACCTTGAAGAATGTCTAGCTGATGTATGATGTTGTTGCACACCATATTTTTCCAGTCCAATCAGTCTTGCAGGAGTCCTTCTCTGACCCCCATTGATCATCTCTTCCTCAACTATGAGGGCCTTCTTGACTACATCGTGCAATGTATGAGGCATTAGGATCCTCACTTTTGCATAAATGTTAACGTTAAGGCCGAACACAAACTTGTTGACCTTGAGCTTCTCGGTGTTCAGATTGTTGGCATGTTTACAGGCAGAGTGTGCTTATCATTGATGGCAAGAACACCAATGAAGACATAGAAGATAAATCTCAAGAAGCTTAGGAGGAGAAGAAGATAGTATTCAGAGATGAGAAAGCTCAGAAGAGATACAAATTTATAGAAGCACAGATGAGGTCCAATTCATCAGGACTAGCAGAAGGATCAAAGGTCAAGGCCTTTGACACTTAGAAATTCATCCAAGTCAGGAGGATGCATAATCTTAGGAGGAGGAGCGAAAGTGGCCATTAAATCACCAATCCCAAATACCTGATGGTCGTCATATCAGAAGTCCAGACAGGAGGAGCACACAGAGGATGAGATAATACCTCAGCCATCAAATCGGAGTGCGAAGGACTAGCAACCGTTGGATCTAGTATAACTATGAAGAGGATAATGGCCAGAGCCATCCTCCAATTCTGTGAAATGAAAAATCGTGATGAGATATGAACCATTGGATCCAGAGGACATGTGGTGAGAGATTGGCATTTCGTTGACTTGCAAACTGGAGAAGTCAAAGGTGAGAGTTGTAGGAACTCGCGATATGTGAAGCTGCAAAATGATCTAGGTTGTTGGATCCAGAGGACACGTGGTGAGAGATCAACATTTCGTTGACTCGCAAGCTGGAGAAGTCAAAGGTGAGAGTTGTAGGAACTCACGATATGTGAAGTCGCGAAATGATTTGAGCCATTGGATCACCGAGGATATGGAACGTTGATCTAATATGAAGTCTAAGTCCATGATATTGATCAAATTCATCGATCAAAGGGAGAGATCTTGATCATTGATTTGATATGAAGGATTTAGGAGTTTCGCAAGTTGGGAGTTTCAAGGCAACTCATAGCAAGAGTTTGCAATATGAGAAATCATGATGCACCCCTCTTGCTTGGCCCCTGGTCACAATTGGTGGTCACATTGATGAAGATTAAGGGAGGAGCTATCACATTGCTAGGCTCTACAACGGAGATCACCGAAATTGCAAAATTCCTTTTCAAATAGGGTTGTGGTCACAACCAGTGGTCACATTAGCAGAAGAGAAGTGGAAGGAGCTAGCATTGCAAGGCTCCACCTTGGAGTTTCATAAGTTGAGAGATTCGAGGAAAATCGTAGCAGGAAATCATGAAACGTGAAATCATGATTCAATCGCAATCATTGATTAAAAGGACATATCTGAACCATCTATTCAATAGCACTGTCAATATCGTGAGATTGATGGTCGTTCTCCATTGCGGGGCTAGAACATGCTTGGGCCTTAATGTTTTGTTAGTGGTCCACAATCGAAACCATGGTTTTGGAGAATGGATGCATGGAGGCTTGTGGTGAATTGCGGGGTGAAAATAATTTTGGTCTAAAACACCTTTGGATGCATCCACAATCACTTGGTCACATGGAGCTCATAGCCCAAGTTCATATCGTGAAATGGAGCCAATGCTCACTAGACAGAAATCGGGAAGCGCCTTTTGAATAAACGATTGGTCACCACTGGTGGTCACGCGAAGGAAGGGGATAGAAGCCAAAGAAGCCATAGTTGACTGGTTGTAACTGACAGAGAAGATGAAGAGTCTCGATTTCCCGAGAAGCTAAGTAATCTCAGCATAACGACCACTGATGATGAACTCATAGGCAATAAAACCATGAGAGAATACGAAGTGTTTCCATGATGATAAGTAGATGACTCGACATGAGAAAAGTGTGCGGAACAGAGAAGTGAAGGATTTTTCTACTGTGGAGCTATGGAGGTGTAAGGAAGAGCTACAGTGAAAAAACTGTAGGGTAGAACAGTGATTCTTTGAAGAGCATGCAAAGGTATTACGAATGAAGGATGCAGAAGGTGCACAAAGAGTATAAAAACGATGAACAAAGAAGAGAGTTGTGATGTTGTTGAGTGTGATTCATGCAGGTAGAAGCATGCAGTGTGAAAGAGATGAAGAGAAGAAGAAGCAAGGGAAAAAAATTCATATCTGAGAGAATAACAGAAAGCGTAGCAGACACGAGGAGAGAGACATTGATGCAGGCATAACAGAGTAGGGTAGCAAAATAGTGATGAGACTGGTAAGCCATAGATAAATGTTGTGTCACTGTGATAAAGTTGTAGAAAGAAAATATTTATATTTCATGGTGGTAGGGAGGTGCTAGGGAGGATTGGTGTCTTAGAGTTTCAAGTGGGTGCTTGAACACAAGGAGTTGTAGTGTTCATCTGGTTGTAGCCAGAAAAACCAGGGTGGTAGGGTGGTGCAAGGGAGACTATTGTTCTCTATTATGCAGGTCGGTGCCTGTGCCACTGGAAGTTGGTGCTTCCATCCAGTTGATGCTATAACTCTTAGGGAGTTGGTGCTTCCTTCTAGTGGATGCTAGAGAAACCAGGGAGTTGGTGCTTCCTTCTAGTGGGTTCTAGAGAAAGCAGATAGTTGGTTCTCTCAACAAGTTGCATCTTGCAAAATAGAGGTGGTAGCCTCACAATGAGTTGGTGCTCATAAGAATGATAATGTACAGAAAATAAAATTACTTATGATATCAAGAAGAAGAGGTTTTTTTCCCT
The DNA here is from genome assembly GCA_010110895.2 of Picea sitchensis. Taxonomy (NCBI): domain Eukaryota; kingdom Viridiplantae; phylum Streptophyta; class Pinopsida; order Pinales; family Pinaceae; genus Picea; species Picea sitchensis. Next base: position 222,629 of record SNQJ01S0000705.1, read on the forward strand.
TTATGGGTTTCCTCAGGAAATATCTGTCTCTGTATATTTCATGTGTGTTGTTGAGTATTCTACTACTTACCTACCTACATTATTGTGATTGTCATTGGGTTCTTTGTAAAGATTTTAAGATTAATCAAGATTGTTTAAGAACGGTAACAACTGATTCACCCCCCTTTTCAGTTGTTCAACAATTGGTATCAGAGTCAGACCCTTTAATCTAAGGGTAGATCCTAGAGCTTAAACATGACTAGTCATGAAGGAACTTCAACCAACAAGGGCCCTCTGTTCAATGGAACAAACTTTGCCTTCTGGAAAATTAGGATGAGAACCTACATAATGGCTTTAGGCGAAGATGTCTGGGATGTGGTAGAGACTGGTTATGTAAATCCAGTTGTACTAGCTAATAAGGATGACAAGATGTAATTCAGCTTCAATGCTAAGGCTATGAATGCTATTCTGAGTGGGCTTGCAGAAGCAAAATTTGTAAAAGTTATGCACTTAGAAACTGACAAAGAATTGTGGGACAAACTCATTAGAAGCTATGAGGGTAATGAGAAGGTAAAGGATGCCAAGCTTCAAACCTACATAGTACAATTTGAACAACTACAAATTAAAGAAGATGAAACTATTGGAAAGTACTTTCTGAGAGTTGAATAACTAGTAAATGCAATGAAATATCTTGGTGAAAAAATTGAGGAAGCCTCTTTAGTTCAGAAAATTCAGAGATCTCTGTCATATAGGCTCAACCCAAAGGTCTCTGCTATAGAAGAACTTAATGATCTAAAAGCTTTGGATTTTGATCAACTTTTAGGAACATTTACTACATATGAAATGAGGATAGGTAAAGATAAATTCAACACTAGAGAAGCTTATTTTAAAGCACAGAAGAATGAGGAATCTGAGCCTGATGAAATTGAAGAAAAATTTGTGAGAAGACTAAAGAAAGGATAAGGAAAGTATCAAGTCAAGTTTCCCTTCAAGTGTTTTGACTGTGGAAATATAGGTCACTTTGCGTCTAAGTGTCCACACAAGAAGCAGGATCAGAATTCTGAAGGTGAAAAGAAGTACAAATCCAAAAGATTTGATAAAAATAAAAGTTTATGTGTAAACAATGATGACTTTTCATAAGACCCAGATAGTGACTCTTCCTATGAAGATAAGGTAAATGACTTCATGCTTATGGCCAAAGAGGATTATGATAATAAAATCACAGGAAGTGATGCTAATGATGAAGAAGTTGTGGTTGATATAGAAGGTGAACTAATCAACTCCTTAGAAGAAATTGATAGACTCAGACTCGAGAAAAGAAAACGAAAACAGTTTTTGATGCAGTTTGAAAAGAATGATGAAGACTTTGCCTTGCTAAAAGTGGAGTTAGAAGAGGCAAAGAAAAAAGTGGACATTCTAAAACAACAATTATCAGAGAAGAAGGAAAGATTTGAAGCCTTGGAGGAAGAGGTAGTAAAGACCAGAAAAGATATGGATAAGTTCAAAGCATTGTATCTCCAAAATATTCCAAGCATTAAAGACTCAGAAGGATTAACCACCATTCTGAATCAGCAAAGGAATCCAAATTTGAAAATTTGTTTAGGTTATGAAGAAGGATCAAGTTATAGTCAACTAAGCAACAAAGATTCCATCAAGTTTGCCAAATCTACATTCATTGACAATAAAAAATACGGAGAAATAGAGGAAGATAATCAACCGCCAAGGAAGAGTGAAAGAAAAAGTACGATAACTGAATCTATAGAACAAAGAAATCATCAGCATGGAATAAATCAACCTGCTCAAAGAAGACAACCATTTTCCAGGTACAAAGGATTTTTCTATGGATATTGTTTTTTTTGTTCTAACTTTGGTCACAAAGTTGTAAATTGTTCTTTAAGATTTAGATATGAGCAATCAAAACACTCAAGGAATAGATATATACTGCAACAAAGAATGAGACAACCAAGTAACAATTAATCACAGACTACAAATCATGTTATGTTTGTAAAAAGGACACAAATTAAGAATAACAATCATTATGATTCTTTATTCAATGAACCAGAATGTTACACCTGCCATAATTATGAACATAAAGTTCCAAACCGTCACTTATAGAACTATGAATTAGATTTGAATCCCTCTGCTAAAAACATCAAGGTTTGGAAGAAGAAAGAGAATGACAAGTGTGGATTAGTTCTTTCAACTCAAAGACAAAACAACCCCTGGTATATTTACAGTGGATGGTCCAAACATATGACGGGAGAAAAAAGTAAGTTTTGTCTCTAAGTGAAAGCAAATGAGGAAATGTAACCTTTGGAAATGATGCTCCTAGTAAAATCAAGGGTAAAGGGATGGTGAGTTTGAGTAATGGTAAAGGAAAATCCCAGGATGTTCTTCTTGTAGATGGGTTGAAACATAATTTGCTCAGTGTAAGTCAAATGTGTGACAGAGGATGTGAAGTAGTGTTCACTTCCAAGGATTGCAAGATAAAGTCTGTAAACTCAGGATAAGTGGTGGCTAAAGGCATAAGGATGGATAATAATGTATATGTGATGAAATAAAATAGAGAAGAGTGTCATCTAACAAAACATGATGAAATCTGGTTATGGCATAGGAGACTTGGACATCTAAACTGTGACCACTTAATCAAGCTCAAAAATCTTGAAGCAGTAAAAGATCTTCCAAGAATATCAAAGCCACAAGACTTTGTGTGTAAACCCTGCCAAGTAGGAAAGCTAACTAGGACACAACTTAGATCCAAGAGCTCTACTTCAATAGAGAAACCACTCCAATTAGTTCATATGGATTTATGTGGACCATCAAGATAGGAAGGCATAGGGAAGGAAAACTACTTTATGCTGATCATTGATGATTACTCCAGACTTACTTGGGTTTCTTTTCTCAAAGAAAAAGCTGAAGCATTTGAGAAATTTAAAATATTTAAGGATTTAACTGAGAATCAAATAGGCAATAGATTAAAGGTTGTGAGATCAGATGGAGGAGGAGAATTTATGTCAAGTGATTTCAAGGATTTCTGTGATAAACATGGGATCAAAAGAGAATAGACAATCCTAGGAACCCCATAGAAAAACAGAGTAGTTGAGAGGTAAAACATAACAGTTCAACAAATGGACAGGTCAATGATGAATGAGAAGAAAATTGGTCAAACCTACTAGGTAGAAGCAATACACACAACAACACACAACAATCCATATTCTTAATAAATCTCACCTCAAACCACATAGTTACAAGACACCTTATGAACTGTGGCATGGAAGACTTGCTACAATCAAACACTTCAAAGTCTTTGGGAGTAAGTGCTACATAAATAATAATAATGAGAATCTTGGAAAGTATGATGACAGGGATGATGAAGGCATATTCTTAGGGTATGATACAAATCGTAAAGGATACAAATGCTATAATAAGAGGCTACATAAATTGGTTGATTGTATTGGCATAAAAGTTGATGAAGTAATCCCACTAAGAGAGGTGAACAATATTGAATCAACAACAGAGGATATAGGTGAAGTTGAAGCTGAACAGGTCCAAGAATAAGAACAAGAAGAATCTGAGTTAGATGAATATGTAAATACTTAGACAGACTCAAATCAACAGACATCATCAAATTCTTCCTCCAGAATTACTCAAAAGAATCATCCTGCAAGTCCGATAATTGGTGAGAAAGACAAAGGTGTACAAACCATGAGAAGGATAATAAAAAAAACCGAGCTATCACATATAGACTTCATATCCATGGTGGAACCCAATAACTTCAATGAATCCAGTGAAGATGTAAACTGGTTAAAATCAATGAATGAGGAACTGGACCAGATTGAAAAGAATGACACTTGGGAACTCGTTCCTAGGCAAGAAAATAAAAATATAATAGGATCCAAATGGGTCTACAAAAATAAGATGGATGAGCAAGGAAATATTGTAAGAAATAAGGCTATATTGGTTTGCAAAGGATATGCTCAAATAGAAGGACTAGAATTTGATGAAACATTTGCGCCTGTAGCAAGATTAGAATCTATCAGAATGTTTCTTGCCTATGCTTGTGATAAGAAGTTTAAATTCTATCAAATGGATGTCAAGACAACCTTTCTAAATGGATATCTAAAAGAATAATTCTATATGGAACAACCAGAAGGTTTCTAACTATCAGATAACCCTGACTTTGTCTGCAAGATAAAGAAATCCTTATACGGGTTGAAACAAGCTCCTCATGCTTGGTATTATAGACTGGATAAGTATCTTCAAGACAAAGGGTTCAAGAGAGGAATAGTTGACAATAATCTATATATCAAAATAGAGGGTGATGATTTGCACATTTTGATGGTCTATGTAGATGACATGATTTTTGGAAGAAATAATGCTTCATTAGTACAATGGTTTGCTTCTTCCATGTAGTCTGAATTTGAAATGTCTATGATAGGGGAACTGTCATTTTTCCTTGGTCTGCAAATTACTCATAGGTCTGAAGGATTATTTATCTCTCAAGAGAAATATCTAAGAGAAGTGTTGAAAAGGTTTCAAATGGAAGATTCCACACCTATGATCACACCTATGGTCATTGGATGCAAGTTAAGAAAGGATGATGACTCACCTGGTGTTGATCAGAGTTCATATAGGTCTATGATAGGCATCCTATTGTAGATCACAAAATTCCGTATAGAAATAATGAATGTTGTTGGCATGGTAGGAAGGTATCAGGTTGCACCTAAACAAAGTCATTTGTTAGCTGTCAAAAAAATATTCAGATACTTGAAAGGAACAATGGACTATGGCCTATGGTATCCTAGGAATCAGAATTTTCAACTATCAATTTATTCAGATGTTGATTGGGCTAACTATGTGGATGAAAGGAAAAGCATGAGTGGAGGTGCATTCTTCTTAGGAGATTCCCTTGTATCATGGTTGAGCAAGAAGCAAGTGTCCATTTCCTTATCAACTACAAAAGTTGAATACATTGCAGCTGCCACCTATTGTACCTAAGTGTTGTGGATGATTCAGACCCTTGCAGACTTGGAGGTAAATTATACTGCACCTATCTCAATCCATTGTGATAATACCAATGCAATTAATGTGTCAAAGAATCCTTTCTTTCACTCCAAGACCAAGCATATACCCATCCAGTATCATTTCTTGAGGGAACAGGTAACCAACTCTGTGGTTTCTTTGCATTATATTCCATCCAAAGACCAGATTGTTGATATCTTCACTAAACCACTTGCACAAGATCAGTTTGAGTATCTACTCCATAAGTTGGGCATGAACCCACTATCAACCTAAGAGAGTCCATCTTTTCAGGGGTAGTATGTTTTGGTTGAATATCTGATACCTCAGAAAAATACTGCAACAACTCAGGAGGAGCATGTTTTCTTTGACATTTATGTCAAAGGGGGAGAAAAGGTGTGGCTGCTACAGTTGGAGGTCTAAGATGAATAGTGCAGTCATTCATGGTTGCCATCAATGAAAATGGGGGAGATTGTTGGCATGTTTATAGGAAAAGTGTGCTTGTCATTGATGGCAAGAACAGTAGTGAAGACACAGAAGAGAAAGCTCGAGAAGCTCAGGAGGAGAAGCGAACAGTATTTAGAGACAAGAAATCTCAAAAGTGATAGCAGTTTCCAGAAGCGTAGACGAGGTCCAAGTCATTAGGACTCACAGAAGGATCAAAGGTCGAGGCCTTTGACACTTATAAATTCTTCCAAGTCAGGAGAATGTGTAAGATCAAGAGGAGGAGTGACAGTGGTCATTGGATCACTAATATCGAATACCCGATGGTCATTAGATCAAAAGTCCTGACAGGAGGAGCGCACAGAGGAGGAGATTAGACCTCAACCATCAGATCTGAGCGTGAAGGACTAGAAACCATTGGATCCAATATAACTGGGAAGAGGATAATGGCCAAGAGCCATCCTTCAAGTCCGTGAAATGTGAAATCGCGATGAGATCTGAACCATTGGATCCAGAGGACACATGGCGAGAGATCGACATTTTGCTAACTCGAAAATTGGAGAAGTCAAAGTTGATATTTGTAGGAACTCATGATATCTGAAGTCTCGAAATGATCTAGGTCATTGGATACAAAGGACACGTGGTGAGAGATCAACATTTCCCTGACTCACGAGCTGGATAAGTCAAAGGTGAGAATTGTAGGAACTCACGATATGTGAAGTCGCGAAATGATCTAAGTCATTGGATCACCAAGGATATGGACCATTGATCCGATATGAAGTCCAATTCTGTAATATTGATCACATCCATCGATCAGAGGGAGAGATCTTGACCGTTGATCTGATATGAATCATTTCAAAGTTTTGCAAGTTGGTAGTTTCAAGGCAACTCATAGCAGGAGTTCGCGATATGTGAAATCGCGATGCACCTCTCTTTCTTGGACCCTAGTCATAGTTGGTGGTCACATTGATGAAGATTAAGGGAGGAGCTAGCACATCGCTAGGCTCTACAATGGAAATCATCAAAATCATGAAATTCATTTTCAAATAGGGTTGTGGTCACATCAGTGGAAGAGAAGGGAAGGAGCTAATGTTGCTAGGCTCCACCTTAGAGTTTCACGAGTTGAGAGATTCGAGGAAACTCGTAGTAGGAAATCGTGATTTGATCACAGTCGTTGATTAAAAGGACAGATCTAAACCATTTATTCAAGAGAACTGTCAAGATCATGAGATCGACGGTCATGCTCCATTGCGGGGCTAGAACATGCTCGGGCCTTAATTTTTCGTAAGCGGGCCACAATCAAAACCATGGTTTTGGAGAATGGATGTGTGGAGGCTCGTGGTGAATTGAGGGGTGAAAAGTAGTTTGGTCTAAACCATCTTTGGATGCGCCCGCAATCACTTGGTCACATGAAACTCATGTCCCAAGGTCATATCGTGAAATGGATCCAATGCTCACTAGAAAGAAATTGGGAAGCGCCTTTTGAATAAGTTCTTCATCACCTTCGGTGGTCACGCAAAGGAAGGGGCTAGAAGCCAAAGAAGCCATAGTTGACTAGTTGTAACTAACAGGGAAGATGAAGAGTCTTGACTGCCAAAGAAGCTAAGGAATCTCATCATAAGGACCACTAATGATGAACTCGCAGGCAACAGAATAGTGAGAAAAGATGAAGAGTTTCCATGATGATTAGTAGATGACTCGATGTGAGAAAAGTATGCAGAACAAAGAAGTGAAGGATTTTTCTATTGTGGAGCTATGGAGGTGTAAGGAAGAGATGCAGTGAACAACCTGTAGGGTAGAACAATGACTCTGTGAAGATCATGCAAAGGTATTGTGAATGAAGGATGTAGAAGGTGCACAAAGAGTATAAAAATGTAGAACAAAGAAGAGAATTGTGTTGTTGTTGAGTGTGATTCATGTGGGTAGAAGCATGCAGTGTGCAGGAGCTGAAGCACGGAATAAGAAAGGAACGGAAATGAAAATCTAAGAGAAGAATAGAAAGTGCAACAGACGCAAGGAGAGAGACACTAATGCAGGCAGAGCAGAGCAAGGTAGAAGAACAATGATGAGACAGGTAAGCCATACATAAATGTTGTGTCACTGTGATAAAGTTGTAGAAAGAAAAGATTTATATTTCAGGGTGGTAGGGAGGTTCTAGGGAAGATTGGTGTCCTCAAAGTTTCAAGTGGGTGCTTGAACACATGGAGTTGTAGCTTCCATCTGGTTACAACCAGAAAAACCAGGGTGGCAGGGTGGTGCAAGGGAGAACTATTGTTCTTTGTTATACAAGTCGGTTCCCGTGTGACTGAAAGTTGGTGCTTCCATCCAGTTGATGCTGGAACACTTAGGTATTTGGTGATTCCTTCTAGTGGGTGCTAGAGAAACCGGGGAGTTGGTGCTTCCTTCTAGTGGGTGCTACAGAAACCAAAGAGTTGGTGCTCTCAGCAAGTTGCAGCTTGCAAAACAGAGGTGGTAGCCTCACAATGAGTTGGTGCTCATAAGAATGATAATGTACAGAAAATAAAGATTACTTATCATATCAAGAAGAAGAGGTTTTTTTCCCTTTATGGATTTCCTCAGGAAATATATGTCTCTGTATATTTCATGTGTGTGATTGATGTTGAATATTCTACTGCTTACCTCCCTATATTATTGTGATTTTCATTGAGTTCTTTGTAAAGAGTTTAAAATTAATCAATATTGTTTAAGAATGGTAACAAATGATTCACACGAATGTTGATGTTAAGGATGAACAATTTTTTTTAACCTTGAGCTTCTTGGTGTTCAGATGTGGAGCATACCTAAGCATCTCCATGAATCAGGCCTCATACTTGGGCACCGTACGAGATCCCTATCATAAGGCATTGAACTCATTGAGTTGGAACTCAATGAATTCCTTTGAAAAATACCTCTTTCGAAACCGCTCCTTGAACAGTTCCCATGACATGTCTTCGAAGGCCATGTTCAGTTGTGGTAGGAGAGTCTTTAACCATAAAAGAACACTCCCTTTCAGATGAAATAATGTCATTCAAAATTTCATTTTGTAGGTGTAGTCACGAAGTGAAAAGAACATATCCATGTTCTCCAACCATGCCTCAGCAGCTACAGCATCTGTGGCACCCATGAACTCAGGAAACTTAATCTTCTCGAGTTCTCTATGACCGTTGCCAGTACTAACTGGGGCATGTTGTGGACCCTTAGGGGGTACAGGTGCCTTGGCCTCATCTCTATATAGATGATTAATCAAGTCCTCTAAAACTAATCCAGGTGGATATCATTGGCCACCCACCTTTTCCAACTAGCTCAAAACAGTTTTCTGGCAATTTTGGTAATTTACTATTTTTAGCAGATTTAACTTTTGGGGCCATTTTGAGGGCCTCAATGAAGGTTTTTCAGGATCAATCTTCTCAATGATAATTGAAGGAAGTATTGAGCCCCAAAACTAAATATCCTTGACAATTCCTTTCCAACGAGCTATCGTGCGCCTAAAATAAAGATCGTATGAAAAAGTTACAACCCCTGGAAGTTGATGTGCTGACTTACCCAAATGGGGCCCACATGACTTTTGGCACTTCATCTCCTAGGGTAAGGTTTTTGTATGTCTAGGGTTTTTTACATTCAAGTTTATTGTAAAAATGCCTTCGAATCCTCACTGTAATCATATTCTTGCAAATGTGAGTAGCAGACACATCTCTTCTCAGAGATAAGCTGCCACCATTCTAATGAGTCTTTCACTCTGTACTTTTACAATCTTTGTAAATTTTCTCTCATCAAAATAAAATTGTGTATTATTGTATCTCTATGTTTATGGTTGCATCCTTGATACATTCATGTTATATTATTGTATATCTAAGATATTTTTGTACATTTCTTTATTATATCTTCGCTCTCATTTTGTGCCGAAAATAATTCAGATCAGTGGTATCAGAGCAGGTTGCTCTTGATCATTTTTTTTTTTAGTGCATGTACCTGACGAGGTTCGAGTATATCAAGTTGGGTCTTGAACTTGTCTATCTTGAAGACAATCGCTCTTGCATGCCCAAGAAACCCTCCATGGCAGAAGAAAACAAAAACAACGAAGCAGACGATTCTATCAATCTGTTGCTTGAGCAATCTCTCACACGACAGAGGGACGAAATGATGGAGAATGTTTCCCACATCCTTCAATGCCTGCCGATAGAAACATATGCATATTAATCAAACAACCACTTTTGAATCACAGGTATAGGTTAATTTTGATATTCCCATATTTGAAGGTCCGATAGATGTGGATACCCTAGAAAAATGGTTAAATCTGTTAGAAGGTTATTTCTCTGTTCATAATTTTTACGACAGGGAAAAGATCACATTCACCCTCCTTAAATCTATCCCCCATGTCAAACATTTGTGGGAAACTTACTGGGATCAAATTTCCACTGAGGAGTCTGGAATATATGGGGTCAAGCCCACTTGGGATTTTTTTGTGGATGCAGTAAAATAACAATATTACTCTGTTGGAAACTATGAGGACTAGTACATGATATGGACCACACTACGGCAAGAGAGGGGCCAAGAAGTTCCTGAGTTCACCAATACCTTACATACATTGTGCACCAAGCTGGGTATCAAAGACTCTGAATGACATTTTTTTTTGAAATACCGTGGGGCTCTACACAGATACATCCAAACTGAAATGGATTTTTTGGACATCTCATCACTTGGTGTTGCTTATCGATATGTTGTTAAATTGAGCAAAAATTTAAGAACCAGAACAAACAGGAGTTTGGGTATGAAAATCTGCAACAACCAAAGTATGATAAGGACGAACCTAACACACAGTCTCCCAAAAACTAGTCCAAGCCACAGGAAAAGAAGGGTCACAAAAGACAAATAAGGACATAGGAAAATGGTGCAGTTTCCACAAAATACCCTGGCACAACGCCGAGGAATGTCGCTCAAAAAATTCATTGGTGGTCAAGATCAAAGATAAGGAGTCGAACCATGATTTTGAATCTTATTCTGAAAATACTGGTAAAAGATAGATAATTGACACATACCCCACTGCTATTGTCACGACCGCAACAATTCAACCAAAAGAACCAACGGATCCTAAAGAGGGGGAGAACCTTTTTCATTCATAGATGTGGGTTAAGGGGACCTCACTGCATTTTTTTGTTGATAGTGGAAGCCAGAAGAACCTCATCTCAGAAGAGGTCATCAAACAATTGGGATTGTTAACAACACCACCCACACAACCAACAACATCAAGTGGCTTCTCCAGGGATGATATCTCTATGTCAGACAACATTGTCTATTGTCATACGACATCCAATCCTTCAAGGATGAGGTATTATGTGATGTTTACCCACTGGATGTCTGTGATGTTCTCTTGGGTCAACCATATATGTGGAAATGCCATGTTATTTATGAGTCTCGACCCCTCATTGTCAATGTTTCTATGGGGGGTAATCTCTATAGAATACCAGAGGTAGTTCTGAATATTTTTCCACCTAAACAGTGTCGCAAGGTAGTATCTCATACTACAAAATTCAACTTCTTCACAATCTGTTCAAAAGGTGAACAAAAGGATACTATAACCACTATAGCCTCAGCCCAAGCACCTTCTATCCAACAAAATCACGTCGACAAGATTTCAACAAAGTGTAAAGATTCCTTCTGCACACAGGCATCTCATGTATCCATACAAGTTAAAAAGGTCCAACCCTTCCATCCACATGTTCGTGGCAACCTTCAATAAGCTAACCATCACAACTTATCCAACAAGGGAAGCAACTCATCAAGATGTAGATTTAGAAAATGTTTTTCCCTCTCCCCTGGACATTCAATGCAATGGATACCATTGCTTCCTAAGGAGGGAGGATTTATCTAGGTGGATATCAGTGGCCACCCACCTTTTCCAACTGGCTCAAAACAATTTTCTGGCAATTTTGGTAATTTACTATTTTTAGCAGTTTTTAAGTTTCGAGGCCATTTTGAGGGCCTAAATGAAGTTTTTTCGGGATCGATCTTCTAAATGATATTCGAAAGAATGATTGAGCCCCCAAAATGAATCTCCTCAACTATACCTTTCCAACAGGCTATCGTGCACCTAAAATGGAGATCGTATGCAAATGTTACGATCCAGGGAAGTTGATGTACTGACTTACCCAAATGGGGCCCACATGACTTTTGGTGCTTCCTCTCCTAGGGTTAGTTTTTTGGATGTCTAGGGTTTTTGAAATTCTTTTTTATTTTAAAAGGGCCTTCAAAGTGTCATTGTAATCATCTTCGTGCGAATGCGAGTAGCAAACACATCTCTTCTAGCAAGTCTTTCACTCTGTACTTTTACAGTCTTTGTACATTTCCGATCATTAATAGAAAATTGTGTATTAATGTATCTCTGTGTTTATGGTTGCATCCCTGATACATTTCTATTATATTATTGGATATCTCAGATATCTTTGTACAATTCTTTGTTATATCTCTGCTCTCATTTCGTGTTGAATCCCCCAACCACATCCCCCACAACAATATTATTATGTCCAATGAATTGATCTTCTCCTTGGGGGTTAGACCCCTCTAGCATGGATGTTATTGAAGGAGCCATGCCTCCTCCCCTAGCACCATGTCGTTTGCCTCTACGACGTCCTCTAACAATGATTACCTACAAGGACACAATTCAATTTAATTAGTGATAAATTATTAATCAAGTGTTTAATACAGTGGAAGGTGTAATGATCCCAAGTCGTGGGGTTGAACCTTCTCTGAAACCATATGTAACATCCCCTCCATTATGACTAGGAAAAGAGAAGCACAATAGGTAAAAAAAATGATTTTTTTTTTAAGCATTAGGAAAATTAAAGTCAACACATAATTTAACAACGCATAATCAATGACATCTTAATTAAAATAATTACAAGAATCTCATCATTCTAATCAATAACATCACAACTAATGCATCAACATGATTAGCAATGACACATAATAAACACATCATCACATTTAAATAACGTCACACAATCAACAAGCATCATGAATGACAACACAAGATCAACTCATCATGATCAATTGGAATCATCAATACTTTTAATCGCTCAACTCATGACATAAAGATAATCATCAGATAATACAAGGGTAACATGAGATAATATAACGATAACATAAGGATGACATAAGGATACTACTCTCCCAACCTACCCTGCAAGGTTAAGACCTCCAAGACACATAAGCAACGCTCAAGCCCATGATTCATCCGATCAATTTTGACCACTTAAGGTCTCAAGGCTGGTGATTGTTCTAAGGAACAAGGAGGTGTCTAATTCACACCAATCCAATCATAATCTGATTTCCAGACTAGTTTCATTAATCATAATTAACGACATTTCAACATAGTGCAAGGAATAATCTAATCTACTTAATCAATTCTTCAAGCAAACTAAGTCTAATTGACCAAGAGGATAATACACAATATTAATAAGAACCAAAAAGGAAAAATTACAATCTTAGTATCAAACACAGATCCCATTTCTAACATAAATTAGTAACCTTTAAAGTTCAAGATCATCCAAGGTCAAGAAACATTTATTAAGTGTTACAAGCTACTGTAATAGGTGCAATGTTCAATGCAACCCAACTATATATCTTAATAAAATGGAGAGTCCTGGTTTAATAATACAATAAGAATTTGATACTAAACTACCTGTCTCCTTCCCTAAACCCTAAGAAAATTAATCATCACAAGCCATATGTGAAGACTTCAAGTTACTTTACATATCCCATTAAGAACTATAAGAATATTTACCATGTTTAAGCAATATTTAGAATTTATAAGTCATTCTTCATCCTATTATATACGAACTCAAGGTAAATCATTATAATTAAAATGATAATACTTCAACTACTTATCATATCCATTTATACGTATTAAAAGATCGAGTATATTAAGCTATAATAAAGGATCCACATAATAAAATTTCATTCACCTTTTAGGAACTCAAGCAACCAAAACTTACTTAAGCAATATAAGTATCCAAATGAAAAATTGCATATTCCCTTAAGAACTTAAAGGAAGATAAATCTTAAATCATCCATAAAGGGTGCAATGCTATCCTAAAAATCTCATTAAAAGAGTTAAGAGAACTTGATATTACATTTAACAATAATATATGATTAGAAGCTCAATTTAAACTCCCAAATGACAGAACAGAAGAAGGATCTCTTAAATTACCCCAACCCTCGATATGAGGTAATAAACAAAGGACATTTGTTCCAGGCCTTAATCGGCCCTCCAATCAGACTTCCATTCGAACCTTGATTCGGACCTTGAAACAAACTCAAATTAAATTTACAGGCAATGAATGGATTTCGAAAGGGTTAAGCCTTAAAGACAGAACAATAAAAAAAATCAAGGCACTCAAAAGGTCATTATATTTCCATAGCCTCAATTTGTTTCTAAATTCAATCCAACATACCGAGATATTTTTCTTTTTAAAAATAACCCTTCAAAACTATACAGGTTGCCTTGTGAGAACAAAATGATAACACTATCTAGTAGTCACCTTACTTCCTACAGTGGACTCAAGGAACAACATAATCGAGGGTTTAAGAAATTTCAGGGACAAGGGAAAGGAAAAACACTCGCTCAAGATGAAATTCTAAGTCATGCAAGGCAGGACAATAGTCACACCAAATTACAATAAATTGAAATTGGAGGAAAAAAATTAAACATGGGATTGACTTGGATTCGGACTTATTCACTATGCAGGGAAATCACCCCACCTTACCTCACAAATGCACATAAGATAATACCCAAACCCAACACAAGGTGATAAGGAACAGAGTCGTGATGCCAACAATTGTGTGCACTCAGGCTAGTCAATAAATTGATGTTATTCCTAAGTCACGAGGTGACAATGAATAGGAAAGGAAAATAAAGGTGACTTATCCCAACTTAAACTCCATGCCAACTCAAGGTTAAGTCGTTTTCGACCGTTGACATCGACACTCACCGGGAAACATGTATACACTAGGGGACAAGGGAGAGCCCACTGGAAGGAATTTAGATTATGGATATTGGGTTAAAATCTAAGGGTAAGGACAATGACTCCAGCGCCAGGGAGAGATTATTGACGTTTCAACACCTAACCACACACAACGGTCATACAAGATTCTACATGGAATTGCAAAATTGGTGGATCTCTTTTGATTCGAAAACACTAATCCAAAATAAAAATCCATGCATAGAAAGAAAATGAAGCCTAGACCACATGCCAAGAGGGGGAAAGGCATATGAGTAGGGGTACAATTCAACACGCATCCAAACAAAAAACTTAATTCAAAGAAGAGGCGTTAAAGGATCACCCATTAAAACGACGAATCCCTTCTCTTTTACACAAGAAACACCAAGAAGAAAATACGGACTAGCATAACAATATAACGCCTTATATCAATTATGTAATATCTTAGATTCATATCTATACTAGGAGTTATGGTAGACCCTCTATATCTCTGGTGTGTTGATCATTATCTCAAATTGCGATCTTAATTCTTGCACCATAATTAAATAATTAAATTCAAGTAGTAAAATCTCACTGCAGATTTCCTCCCAGCGAACGCAGGTAAGGGAAAATTTCAAATTCAAAACCCTCATATTAATGGATTAATAAAATCAATAGTCAAACTTGTATGCAAACAAGAAGGTCCAAGGATCGGATTGAACTTATACTACGGTTCATATTAGCTAGCAACAATCTATCACAAAACAATCAACAATATAGATTCATCCATTGTGTATTGCGATAAGAAAAGATCAAAATATAACATAACAGTCCTTCCATTAAGTCCATTAGGAACACACACACACACACACACACATATATATACATACAAGGAAAACAACCATACCACTTAATTTAGCAACTTCATTGCAAGCATTTGACTTACAAAAATTAGATTCTATTACAAAAATTGACAACAATAAAATATTGTGACCAATGAATGCTTGAGGGTGATCTTCATCTATTGGTGATCCTTCTCACTTCCTGCTTGCTAATCGTAGAAATTCATCGGTACCTCCTATCCAATGCTAGGGGTACTATTCTTCCTCCTTCACCCCCGAGCCAAAAAGGGGCCATGCACAAACACAACCAAAATACTCTAGCTCCGAGTTCACCTCGCAAGGCAAAGCTACCACTCTCTCTCTAGAGTTGGGTGTCCCAACTCTCACAAGTAAAACCAGTTATAATTTCTACAACATAACCTTATTCATAACCTTATTTCTCCTCTCAACCATTTATTTTATAGAATTTTTCTAAGTGACAATTTTCCATTTTCATATTTTTTTTTTTTTTTTTAATTTAATTAGGAATTATTCCCCCATAGACTTGTCACCCATTCCCTTAGTTTCACAACTAAATCCACAATTTTATTAAATTAAAAATCAATTTCCCTCACCCATGCTAAAAGCACTCCTAAAATCACTCCTAATTGTCACTTTTATTCCCTTTATTTCCCCTTTAAAGACCGACACCTTTCTAAAACTGAGTTGTGTTTAAATTAGGAAAGTTCTCTAGTTTGACTAGACTATAGATACCTTTCTATGCTTACACAACTTTATGATTTATTCATTTCTCATTTTAAATTCTAATTTGGTATTTACTTGCACAAGTGTAATAATCACTCCTTAGGATTTATCTTTATTTTCAATGATTATTAATTTGATTTATTTTATCCCCTCATCATTTAATTTAAAATTTTAGTTTTTTGTCTTCTTACTCACTTAGACTTAGGATTAGTTAAATATTTATTTGCAAATTCCTATACCCTTAGGGATTATGCTTAATAAATGCATTCTTTAGTTAATTAATTAATTTAGTAGGTGCTCAAGATTTTATAAGGTTTAACATTCGCTCAAATTTTCTAGGCACTTAGATTCATTGAATCATTTTTTTATACCACAACATGACCTTCAATATGCACTCCATGTTCCAAGGGTTCCACTCGCCTTCGATTCAAATTTTAATTACACAACGTGCCCTTCAAGACGCACTACATGCTCTAAGGGTGCCACTTGTCTTTGATTGGTTTTGGTAATTGTCCAACCCTTGGAGTCAATACTCCATTCAGGAAACCTTGTGAGAGACTAAGGGACTCTAAGGAATAAGTAACTTGCCTTATTGTGTGCCCCTTAGAATCTTCGTGAGTGACTGTCTCATTCTTCCCTCACGACATCGTGGATATCTCGAACTAGGTAATTTTTAACCTACAATTTGAGCCACGACGGGAGTGCTAGTAGGCTGCAACAAGGCTGCTACCACACCTCTCCCTCAATATATGGTTGTTTTTCATGGCCCCTTTACTCCTTATGTTAGTCATATTAGTAAGCAATCGTCAGCCTACATCCATCAACGAAACATTGTCAATGATCCATAAACAACATCATAATATACTTGATTATATGTGACATATGCATAAGGGAAATACTCAAACCAATACAATCCACTCTCTGACTCGATCTGGATTCCAAGGAGGTCCATTGATGCCATCCACATCCTCAATCTATCAAGTGTCCTACACACTCAGGGGAAACTCGTCAATAACATCTCTCAATACATAGAAATCCAATAACATAACATCATAATCCATGAACATCATCATAAGAATCCATAAGTGAACAAACATCCATATACTGAAACCGGATCACTTGCACACAAGTTTCCTCAAAGAATAAGTCAATAACATGTGCTTGCAAGAGTTAGATGTTACAAAATTGGCAGCTATAATACCTTATTGGAATTTATAGCCGATGGGTAATGGGACAATGATAATGTTTTTTTATGTCAATTTTTTTATGTCAATTTTTTTATGTCAATGATAATCCTTAGGTATAGTATTATCAACCCTCCTTCCAATTTGGAAGTGACTGTAGAAACTACTTTATCCCCTTTTCCTCTCTATTAGTTATGAGACTTTAATTGAAAGCTTCATACATTACATCAA